>BSBK01000023.1:600000-1017500 GCA_027943335.1 Chamaecyparis obtusa | reverse complement strand
GGAATCCAAATGAAGTATGATGATGATGCCATTAACCAATCCATATCCAAATGAAATAAGGAAGAAGGTCTCCAAATATGCATCTTTGAAGACTGAATAGGAATCTCCAAGCTCAAAGAATCTATCACATCATTTGACAAACCAAGTGAAGAAGAAGAATCATGAATACCAATCTCCAAAGAAGGTGAAGAAGTATCTCCAAGTGTGATGAAACTGTCATCAAAGAGAAGAGAAACCCCCTCAAGTATGTCTCCTAAATCTGAAATGTGAGATTCCACAAACAATGCACCAATATACGGCAAATAAGAATCCCAATCAGGAAGACAAATAGATATCTCTTGCAACGAATCATTAGAATCACCAACAAGAGATGATTGTTTGATCTCAACTGGAGAAGTAGGAGCTATAGGAGGAGCCACTAGATCATCCTCACTCTCAATTGCTGCAAATTCTTCAATCTCATCTAAGGTATAATCATCATAGGGAATGTTATCTGCATCATTAAGAGGAATGAGGGAATCTGAAGAAAGATCATTTGGAAATGGAGGAACATGTGGATCACCAAAAATCTCCCAAATGATTGTCCAAATTATGTGTGGACATTGAACACCTCTAAATCTAGGGTAGATGTCATAGAAGAGACACAAACTGATGCTACCAATAATCAAATTTATAATATGAGGATTCTTTTCTCCCCAAACATATTGCTTCCCCTGTGACTTTGGCTCAGGAATGAGTCCATAAAGATGAGGCGAGAGATTAAGCCATCTACAATGTGTGATGATTCCTTTTGCCCATGACTCTGCCCATGACTCATAATTATCCTTAGTCAAAAGTACTACTACAGGATGTGTTTCATAACCCATGATTACATTAATGATAGACTTCTCTCATTACAAATTAAGATCAACAAATTATTACACTCCAAAATCAGGCTATAATAGACTTAGATCATTATGCAAAAGACCAAGCTAAGGCTTATGCATTACAAATGAAAAAACTAAGCCAATTTTTGAAAGTACAATTTTTTATCACAGTCACTAAAATATGATTCCAGATCTGGAAAATACAAAAAAATTTATGCAATTTCAAAAAAAATTGCACCTAAAAAGGAGTTCATATGAGCTCAAATGAGGCCTTAGAAGTTGAAAAAATTGAGATTTGTGATTTCAGAAAAATTCAAGAATAGAGATTAGAAACCACCTGAACCATTGTGTAGATCATGAAATTCTACCCCAAAACAAAAAACAAAATTCGAAAAAAGGAGTCCAGATGAGTGAGATATCGTTGTTTGAAAATCGCATCTGAAATTATTTTTTTCTGAATCACCGCCGCCGCACTTCCAAAATTCAAATAGCTTTAGATTTGGCCTCGGGTGTCTGATTTGCATGAAATAAAATTTGATTTAGGGGTTTTTGGACCCCCTTAATATGATGCCAACCTCTGATTTGCACCAGCAAGCACCAATATTGACCTGCAATAGAAAGCCACAAAATACAAAACCCCAAATTTTCTCCAAATAGACTATGCAATGGTGATGTCCAAATACCTTTATTCTACACCCACAATTGAATCAAGCCAGGATTGCACTTCTTGAGAAGAGGTCTTCACACCTTGAGAGCTTTGATACCATGTTAGAGTTTTAGGTGACTCTACAACACCCCCAAGATTGAATGCAAGACTAAGATAACTTCCACAAGAGATTGGCGAGACAATTGCATTAAGATGCAAGAATGATATTATTGATCATGGACATGATTAAAATATACAAAATAGGCCTCCTTATATAGGAAAGGAGATAAGAGACAATGATAAGGAGCTGATAAGCTATTACCTATGCTAGGTGTAATCACATGTCCACCAAATGTGGATCATCCTCCATTATGAAATAAAGTATGTGCAATGGATTAGGATGATAATGTGATAAGAGCACGAAAGGTGGATCTCACACACAAAGAGGTATGTGATGATAACTATCACACCTAAAGTGGAAATTCTCCTACACCATGTGCTTGAATGAGGTGCGCACTCCTAGGTGTCTCAATCACAAACTACTATGCATTGATTATCCTAAGTAAGATTAAGTTAAGTGTAATTAGAAATATTTAATTACAACAACAAATATCAACTATGATATCGATATTACCTTTATAGTATTAGTCATCATTAATGATAACTATGCTAGTTATCAATAATAACTATCATAGTTATTAGTAATGATAACTATTATGAGTATGCTAATGAATCTTGATGAATTCTAAAAATGGTAAGATTTTCATATTATGAAATATATAATCACATTATATCTAAAGAAGGAGAGATATCAAATTCTTAAGGCCAATGGGCCAATTAATCATTTGATTTCATCGGTTAGAATAGTCTGACCAAAGCTACAAACATTAGCACTCCCTCTTAGCTAGGGAAGATTAATTTTATCCTTTAATATATATATATATATATATATATATATATATATATATATATATATATATATATATATATATATATATATATATATATATATATATATATAAAATATCACCTCATTGTGATATTAGAATATATGGCATATCTATGAATATTAAATCACATGATATTCATCAATACTCTCAAATATGTATCTATATGATATGTGCACTGACATCATCTTACATGATGTCTGTCATAGAGATATTGAATCATGTCATATCCATGGATATTAAACCACATAATATCCACCATGATAGTTCCAAATATTATGGATTATCCATAGATATCAAGTCTCATGATATCTACCATAATGTCTATAAGTTATCAAGATATGTCCATGAATATCAAGTCACATGATATCCATCATGATACTAGGGTTCATCTTATGAAAATTTGTCACCTTTCAAAAGATGTTCCCAGGGCCCATAAAGTCATGGAGACACACACATGACAAACAAATTTTACACATAAAACATATTTGATAATATACGAACAAATGGATGAAACTTAATCTCAAAATTAAGTTACATTTCAACCATACTATTTTTATCTCAAAAGTGGGCAACTTTTGCCTTAGCTAGTGGTTTGATAACAATGTCCATAGTCTGTTCATCTGTACTTACATTTTCCAATCGAATCGCATTCCTTTCTACCATGTCTCTAGCATAATGATAAGTAATCTCAATGTGTTTTGACTAGTTTATGGAATACTGGATTCACTGAGAGTTTTATACAACTCTGGTTGTCACAATGTATAATGGTAGGATACATAGATTTCCCAAAAAATCCCATGAGTAGTTTACATATCCATACTACTTATTTTTCACTCATGGATGTTGTAATATACTCGACGTTAGTAGAACTTTATGCAATTGAGGATTATTTCCTACTAATCCAGGAGATCATAGCTAATCCTAAACTGAAGTAACACCCTGATGTGCCCTTTCTATCTACCAAACAACTAGCCCAATCTGAAATAATGTATCCATGAAGGTATAGGTATACATTGGTGTACTTGAGAACATACCTAATTGTGCCTCAAAGATATCTCAGAATATGATTTTCTCCAACTAGATATATCTTTGGTTCACACATGAATTGACTCAATGCATTTATAGAATAATAAATATCTAGTCTCGTGTTAACCAAATACATCAAGGATACAATAATCTTCATGTATAGGGTGGGATCTATATTTTCTAAGTTTACTAAAGCTACCTTTAATTTGTGTAAATTTGTTTCCATGGGTGTTGTCATGGGCTTGAATTCCATCATTACAAACCTCTTTAGAATGTGTATAGTGTACTTCTTTTGATTTATAATAATGCCATCATCTTGCTGGCACACTTCTAAATTAAGGAAGTAATGAAAAGGTCCCAAATCCTTAATATCAAACTTTGATACCAAATCTTTCTTACATTTAATAATTAGGTGATCTTCTCCTATGATTAATAAATCATCAACATAAAGGACAAGAATCAACATTCACCATTAATTACCTTATAGTATAAGTTAGGATCTACATCATTCTTGGAGATGCTTAACCCCAAAAGGTATTTGTCTATCCTTTCATACCAGGCTTGAGGAGCTTTCTTAAGTCCATACAAAGCCTTCTTCAATTTTCACACATGTGAGTTGCTTTTCTGTATAACAAACCCTTCAGGTTGTTCCAACTATACTTCTTCTATTATGCCATTTATAAAGGAAACTTCTTCACGTGCATCTCATGAATCTTACATCCTTTAGATGCAGCAATGGAAATAATTGCTCTAATAGAATTAATTGGGAAAAATGTCTTCCTAATCCATGTCTTCCTTAGAGAGAAGCCTTTGGCCAAAAATTGATCTTTATTTTTCTCAATGTTTCTATCTACAACATGATTGATTTTGAAAAGTCATTTTGAAGATACTACTGAATTGTCTTTTGATTTATAAGGTCTCTTGTTTTCTCTAATGGTTCCTTCTAGTACAACGTATCTTTTTCCTTCTTGAATCATCTCTCATCCAAAGTCACCTCTTTCTATTTTCATTAAAGTCTTTAGGTTCATCTTCAGGATCCATGTATTTAATCTGATATTCATCTTCAAGATTCTCCCTCAGAATCTTAGGAACATGATCCTCTTCCCTTTTTGAGGTGGCTCAAGATTGAACGCCTTTAGATTTTCTAAAGTAACATCTTTCTTAGGTCATTTTATCTTTGTCCAAGTATATAGATCCTATATACTTTAGATACCCTTTCCAGTTTAAGGGTTAATTTTAGAACTCCCTCTTAATCTTAGCATTTATACAAATGTTAGAAGAGAATTCCCCTTATTTTAGTACTAAGAATATTTATTTCTCTTCCTAAATATATTTTCTACTAGAGTCTTAAATTCCTTGAGTTTTATACGAAATTATTCTAAATATTTACACAAAGGTATATCTAAGACTCCCTAGAAAAATTATTTACAAAGATAACATAAACATCCTCAACATAGAAATACATTTTAGATATTTTTTATTTCCTTAAAGTACATCTTATGCAGATTCCTTCATGTCCAGGTTTTAGTTTTGAAAGACCTCTCACCTTTTCTATGAGGGGAGACAAAATTGAGATGTTCTATAATTTTATGTTAAGTATTAGAATAGGATTTTCTCAGTATTCCTTTCTAGCTTTACCTTACCAACTTTAGCTATAGAGGCTTGAGGTCTTGGTCCATTTGGGAACTTCAAGAGATAGTATCCAATTTGGAGATAATGGGAACTATATGGTCTTTAATTGCATCTAACAATAGTTTCATAGATTTATCTATTGGCATTTATCTCCTTCATCATTAGGTATTGATATCTCATTTTATACAAATTCTTCCAATTCATACTCTCTAAGAGTGAGCATAATTCTGATCTTCCATGAGACAAAATTTGAGGCTCCTTCAAGATGATCTTCAAATGTAACCCCATTTGTCATTTTAACTTTAGTATGAAAAATGATACAAATGAGAGCTAGATTGTCTTTTAATTTTAAATATGATTGGATCTTCCTTAGACTATCTTTGATACTATTTTATTATTTGATTAGATTGAAGTATGTAATTGATTTTAAAATTTGACATATATAATATATAATTTCTCACTAGAATATTATCTAATCAATGTTCATTTCTAATTGATATATAACTGTATCATCAGAAAATGGAAGCACTTCCATTTAGGACTAGTTTAGCCCTTTGAGTAGGTGGTTTGGGGTCATGTCAGATGCTTTCATGGGATCTTTGGCTTGGATCTTATTTTCCCCCTTGTTCTGCCTCTTTCTTGACCTCTTTCTAGCCTATTTTTTGCATCCTGACCTGAAACCCTGAGATTCTTGACCTCAGGGTCAAGGTCGACCTTCTAGGTTAAGGTCAACCTCGACCTTGACCTAGGTTAGAGTCGACCTCAATGTTGACCTAGGTCAGAGTCAACCTCAACCTAACCTAGGTCAGGGTTGACCTTGACGCTGACCCTGGGTCCAGATTTCAAAATCAAGAAGGTTCCGGATGTCGGGTTTCTGTAAGTTTTATTTCCCACTTCTAGGTTAGTTGTTTCAGATTTTGAAATGGTAAACTCTTAAATTATATTTAATTTAGGTCCATTTCTAGGGGTTAAGGTTTAAATGGGAATTTAATTCTCCTATGTAGGTGTGTCTAGAATTTTGTGCCCTAGACTTGTATAAAAGGAGACCTTCCTTTCTCATTTTCATCATCAATCAAGTGTGAAATACATCCATCTTTTGTCATAATTTCTCAACGAATTGAAGAAAGCATTCTCAATCAAGGAAGCATTCAAGCACTCATCCACATTCATACATTCAAGTTATCCATTGAAGATCAAGTGTTCAAGCCTTTGGAGGGATTTGGTTCAAGCATTCAAGATTCATCATTCAAACCTTAGATCTATCCATCATGGTGGTGTGATCTTTCTTAAAGATCCTTTGTTCATCTTCAAGGTGGACTCCAAGCATACAATTATGGACATTTTGATTTAAAGTTGTTAGTGTTGAGTCCAAGCTTTCATATCAACATACTTTTTTACATTCCAAATACAATTGCATATTTATTGAATATCATAGCTTCGTTGTTAGATCTACTTCTACTACTTACTAGCATTCTCTATTTCAATTCCATTTTTAAGGTTGATTCCAAACTGGGGTTTGACCAAGGCAAAACCCTCATCCAAAAAACAAAACCCTTTTTCTTGCAGGTACAGGTGTGGGATAGTGAATCGTAGATTAGATCTGAGTACCCTTTTTGGTGAACTTTCAGGATCTGTGAACAAAATTTCCATTAGAATAGTGCAGGTCAAGTCGACATAAAGGGGTAAGATTGTGCCCCGGGGTAAGATCTTACCCCTGTTTTGGGTCAAGGTCGACCTTTCTCAAAAAAGAAAAAATTTGCTGGGTTTTCTCTGTTTCTGTCTTTCCAGGCCAGATCCAATTGTAAAATTTCCCAAAACTGAGTACAGACGCCAAAAAATAGTGATTTCCAAATCTGCTCCTTTTCTATATAAGTATTTATGTTTTATTAAGTTTTGTATGTCCACAAAATTTTCCATTCCTAAACATCACACACACTCATAAACATAGATATAAAAATATATCAAAGATATATTTTTATATCTTACATTTTGGTGAACCCTCGATAGACAACTCTTTCTTTTTGGTGTTAGATGATTTTCTTTCTTTCCTTAAGAATATATATCTTTTATGTTCTTGCATTTTAAAATTCAAAAAAATAAAAAAATCTATATATTCTATAAAATACAAAAATATTTCTTGCATTTCATTTCCTATGAAGATCTTTAAGATGCTTTGATGTGTGGTTATTTTCTTTATTATCCTCCTCTTAGCATCTCTTTATCATACTTATGATGTTTATGAGAGTATCATCCATTTCATTATGTTTGTCACTCTTCATGTTTCACTTGCCTATGCTATTGTAAGATTGACTAATACTAGTCTTCCTACTTTCAAAAATTTCATTAAAGATTTATGTGGCAAAATTATTACTCTTTTGTATTATGTGAAGAATTTGGTAGATGATACACCATCTCTGAATCTTCCTAATTCCAATCCTATCATCCTTAATCTAGTTTCTATTCTTCCTAATCCTAACCCGATTCCTAATATTCCTAACATGCCTAATTCTTCATCTGCCATTCCTAGTTCTTCCCACACTTATGATGAGGCTCAAACTATGGTTCATGATGCAGATGTGTAAGAATTCTTGGATTTACCTTCCCCTTCTTATCCGATTCAAGATGATATTAAAGGGAAGAGATAAACAAATTCTAAACCTATTATTCCAACTTATACAACCTTTACTCATGAACACAATAAAAAATCACCTCCTGTAGAAGATTTACATGATATGTACACTATAGGATATAATATGATGGCTAAACAAGGTTATAAAGGTTTAGGGCTTGGTGTTAATGAGCATGGTATTAAGTATCCAATTCATATATCACCTAAAAAATATATGTGTGGTCTTGGTTGTTCACAATCTCAATTTAAGGTGGTGATTTTGATCATTGATGCAGGAGCATCCTGGGTGTAAGAGCAATCTTGCATCACCCAAAAATATTTCTGTTTTTATATTCAATAAGGGCTATTTTGTGCAGAGCTGCTATTTATGGAAAGTTACTATTTTTGGTAATTTTCGTATGTGCTCAGAATGATCTGATTTCTTTCTTGGAGGTTGATTTTGGTCATATAAGTCTGCCAGTAAAGTTTCATTGCCAGATCAAGTGTATATTGGAAGCTATTGAAGATTTTCGGTATTGGCAGCAGGATACATAAACTTTGAACTCAGTTTTGAAGGCTTTAGAGGCCCCGGATGAGGTCAAAAATTTGGGTGACAGGCGCTTGCGCCAGTCAAGCCTGTAGAGCGCTTCGTGGCGTTTCCGAAATGGGGTTATAATAGTCAATCAGGTCAACTGGTGATGACTTATGATCTTCGGAAGTCGGGTCACCTGAAATGGCGGAAAATAATTTTCCTTCAAAATTTTTGTTCGGGTTTCAAAAGTTATTTTGAGCCGACTTTGATGTAATAAATTGAAAAATAAAATAATTCTAAGTTTGGTCGGCCCTTAGGGCTAAATTTCTGGAACCTTCTCGGGCGGTGAAAATTGCCTATATAAGGAAGGCTGTATTATTGTCTTAGGCAGTTCAGAATAGTTCTGGGTAGTAGATCTGGGTATTGATTCGAGGCTTTGTCCTACAGAATATTGTAAGGGATGCCCATGTGGCTTTGCATATTGTAATTCTGAAAGTTTGCAATTCCACATTTGTGGAGATAATAAGAAGCCAATTTTCTGTTCTTGCATATTATTGTTGTTGTTTCTCTATTTTTGTTATGTGTTTGTAGTATTAAGGGGAGCACCCTTCATCAATCATCATCCTCCTCTTCATCTTCTTCTTCCAACACCTACCTTAGATTACCCTGATACTCCTCAAGATGTAGCTAAGAAGGTGTATGTTTAGTTAATGAATTCCAAGAAAGAAATATTTAAACCTATGCCAAAAGATTCTCTCTCCAAGTACAAATGTCATTTTCACTATAGTAATACACATTTACTTATTGATTGTGTGCATTTCAAGTTATATGTTAGAGAAAGAGCTTCTTTAGGAATTATATCCCACTCTCGTGTGGTTTTACAATTCTTTCATAACTTTGATAAGGGGCATCTCCTTGGCTCTTCCATAATATAGATCTTTTATCCTCTTATCTCTTGATCTAGGGGCAAGAGGTATTTCATCCAGTCTTCTTGGATCCATTAGGCTCTTAGCATATATTTTGTCTTGAGCTTAATTGGTATTATTTCTATCTTTCCTCCCTATGGTTTTGTATTATGTCCATAATCATCCATAGATTCTCTTTTATTTCAAGATCTCTTTTCTAATGACTTGTTTTTTTTTGCAAAGGTATCCCTTGCTTTCATCTCTGGGGGGCAAGGTCTTCCTTCTTTCTCTTTGTCTAAGGATCTTCTTTCCTTAGCTTAGTGGAATTTGTTTATTTTGCACCATTATTTCATTATACTGACTAAGGTTTTGGCTATGGATATCCTTTTATGTGAGAGGTTGTTGTCCTAGGTCATTACCTCTTCTTTATTTTTCAAATTATGTTCTTTATAAATTATTTCCCTTGCTATAGGGTTAGAGTTTGATTCCTTTGTTCAAAGAATCCTCTTCCTCTTGATTACAGGGGGATGGATGATTGAATCTTTATTTCTCTTTGAAAGATGATATTTTATCTAAAAGAACTCCTCTATGGTGGGGGTCTTGTTGATAAGATCTCTTTCTTTAAAGATCCTCCTTTTTCCATAAGTGACATATCCTTTTCATGATTATCTATGCTCTTGGATGTAAGGGTCAATACCCTTCACTAAGAATATAGTGTCTCTTCCTTATAATGTGCATTACCTTTCAAGGATTTCACATATTGAAATGCGTGTCTCTTCAGGATTTAGCAACTTATGTGTGTGTCTCTTCCTTATAATGTCTAGTAGACAGCCACGATAAGGAGGGGGGCATATATAGGTTCTCCCTTATGCTGCATTTTTTTCAATTTTCAAATATGCTAAATCCTCCGAAGGTAACGCACATAAGTTGCTAAATCCTGAAGAGACACACATTTCAATATGCTAAATCCTCGGAAGGTAACGCACATAAGTTGCTAAATTTTGAAGAGACATGCATTTTATATTCCATAGTGATATAAGAATGTGGATCTATGGGTATTAAAAAAGCTATCAGAAGACGCATTACAACTACAAAGCACAGTTTATGGGTAAACTATCAGGTTTGGCTACCTTTTTGGCTCTCCCTCCCTGGTGATTCACAGTAAGGTGGGCATTTTACTAGACAGGGTAATCACTTCCTCTTTTCTCTCTTTTTCGCTTTCATGCTAGTAGGATTAGATCATGAAGCTATGTTATTTATAGTTTTTCTCTTATCTTTCTTATGTAATCATTTATGCTTTTATGATAGCTTTCCAAATATGATATTAGTATAGGAAGCATTTATTAGCAAGGTTTTCTTTGCTAGTTGATTTGGGTTTGTACTAACCCTCTCTTTTTTCAGTGTGTCTTTTAGCTTTGTCTTTATTTTTCTTTGTTTCTGCACCCTCATGCATATATGTTGAGTTAAAATCTTTAGCTTGGGGGCTTGTGTCCTTAACTAAGTGTTATTCTATCTCATTGCGAATCCACTTGAATCTTTCTTCTCCTTTATCAAGAGTTTGTATTGAATCCATACTCTTCCCAAAGTGGGGCTAAATGTATCATCAGAAAATGGAAGCACTTCCATTTAGGACTAGTTATCCCTCTGAGTAGGTAGTTTGGGGTCATGTCAGATGCTTTCATGGTATCTCTGGCTTGGATCTTGTTTTTACCCCTATTTTACCTCTTTATCCACCTCTTTCCAGCTTGTTTGTGGCATCCTGACCTGAAACCTTGAGATTATTGACCTTAGGGTCAAGGTCAACCTTTTGGGTCAAGGTTGACCTTGACCTTGATCTTGGGTCCAGATTTAAAAATCCAAAAGTTTCCGGATGTCGGGTTTTAGAAAGTTTTATTTCCTACTTTTAGGTTAGCTGTTTTAGATTTTGGAACGGTAAAATCTTAAATTATATTTAATTTAGGTCCATTTCTAGGGGTTAAGGTTTAAATGGTAATTTAATTCTCCTATGTAGGCTTCTCTAGAAGTTTGTGCCCTAGACTTGTATAAAAGGAGGCCTTCCTCTCTCATTTTCATCATCAATCAAGTGTGGAATACATCCATCTTTTATCATAATTTATCAAAGCATTCAAGAAAGCATTCTCAATCAAGGAAGCATTCAAGAACTCTTCCACATTCAAGCATTCAAGTTCTCCATTGAAGATCAAGGATTCAAGAATTCACACCTTTGGAGGGATTCGGTTCAAGCATTCAAGTTTCATCATTGAAACCCTAAATCTATCCATCATGGTGGTGTGATCTTTCTTCAAGATCCTTTCTTCATCTTCAAGATGGATTCCAAGCATACACTCATGGAGGTTTTGATTTACATTTGTTAGTGTTGAGTCTAAGCTTTCATATCAACATACTTATTTACATTCCAAATACAATTTCATATCAATCAAATATCATAGCTTCATTATTAGATCTACTTCTAATACTTACTAGCATTTTCTATTTCAATTCCATTTTTAAGGTTGATTCCAAACTGGGGTTTGACCAAGGCAAACCCATCATCCAAACAACAAAACCCTTTTTCTTGTAGGTACAGGTGCGGGATAGTGAATCACAGATCAGATCTAAGTACTCTTTTCGGTGAACTTCTAGGATCCGTGAACAAAATTTCCGTCAGAACAATGTTGGTCAAGGTCAACATAAAGGGGTAAGATTATGCCCTAGGGTAAGATCTTACCCCTGTTTTGGGTCAAGGTCGACCTTTCTCAAAAAAGAAGAAAATTTCTGGGTTTTCTCTATTTTTTTCTTTCCAAGAAAGATCCAGTTGCAGAATTTCCTAAAACTAAGTATAGATGCCAGAAAATAGTGATTTCTGAATCTACTCCTTTTCAAGATAAGTATTTATGTTTTATTCATTTTTGTATGTCCACAAGATTTTCCATTCCTAAAGATCACACACACTCATAAACATAGATATAAAAATATATCAAAGATATATTTTTATATCTTACAATAATATTTATAGATACTTTCTCACTAGAATATTATCTAATCTATATTGATGTCCAATTGATATATAATATTAAATCTCACTATTATATATATATATATATATATATATATATATATATATATATATATATATATATATATATATATATTGTTTTCTTCTAATTCTTCACAAATATATAAAGAACACTTGAACATGTATTTCATTGATATGCCAAAAGAGATGAATGTGTATTATTGTGATTATCAAAATGAAGTGGATTTGATAATACTTATATCTTGCATGTCTCATGAAGCTCGACACACCTCTTCATGAGACCATAAGTCTTGCGAAGAGTTATGTCTATCCGTAAGACATACTATTGAATAGAGGTAAAATGGAATCACACCTATTCAAATGTGTATGTAAATGTAAGTGTATGGGGGAAATATGAGATCCACTCCTAAATCCAAATTCCCAAAGGAGAGATCCAATTTGATCAACCAAAAGGTTAATGCACAATCGAATCAATCTATGGAGAATATGAAAGAGAGAGAAAAACCCTATATTTCCCTATGGTAGAATTGAAGTGTTTGGAATTTGAAATAATTGAAATACAAGTACTAACCTTGAATTAGGGAAAATCTGGAAAATACCAATTTCTGATGTATATGTGTACTTTCAAGCAATTCTGCAACCTATTTCAGACTGGAAATGCCGAGACAAAGAAAACCCATAAATATTTTGTCTTTCCACTGGTAGGTAGTCTTTGACCCTCATAAAAGGTCAAAGGCTACATTCTTTATTTGAAGGTTGATTCTGACTTTGTTCACAGATCTTGAAAGTTTGCTGAAAAGGGTATCCAAATCTGATCTTAGATCCAAAGTTCCACACTTGTACTTGCAAGAAAATGGGGGTTTTGTTTGTATGGGGGGTTTTCCTTGGTCAAACCCCAATTTAGATATTAACCTTGGAATTGAATTGAAATGTAGTGTGCATAAACAAAGCAATTGAAACAATTTAACTCGCTTATGTTGAAGTCCTTGTAGAGGATTCAAATCCTCAAATCCACAAGTAGGAATGCTTCAATGGATGTAGGATGTCTCAAATCAATGGCATTTGATCTTCAACACCAATCTTGAATAGATCTATGCATATGAGGAGGCTTGGATGAATGTAGAAGGATGGATCTTAAAGGTGGCTCCAAAGAGATTGAATCCTTCAATGGCTAACAATGGATCTCCTTGATGGATGAATGCTTGAACACTTGAATGCTTGAAGGCTTTCTTGAATTCTTCAACACTTTCTTTCACTTGAGAGCTTGATGGAAAAAGAAGATGTGAATAATGGATGTGAAAATGAGAGAGGAAGGCCTCCTTTTATAGTGAACTAGGGCACAATCCTCTAGAGGGGCCACCTTGGAGAATTAAATCCAATTAGGTCCTAACCTTTAGAAAATATACCTAGATTAAATGAAATTAGAGGATTTACCATTCTGAAACCCAAAATGGCTGACCCAGAGGTGGGAAACAAATATCCTCGAAAACCCGACACTTGGAAATCAAAGAATTTTGAAATTTTGAATAGAGGGTCAAGGATGAGGTTATAACTGACTAGCTCAGGATCGAGGTCAATCCTAACCAGTTCAGGATAGAGGTCAACTTTGACCCCAAAAGGTTGACTTTAACCTTTTGGTTAAAAACCTCAGGATCCTATCCCAGAATGTTATGAAATGCAAATATGAAGTAAAAAATGGGTGCATAAGGAAGCAGAATAGGGAGAAAAGCCAAATACATGCAAAGACCTGATCAAGGTGCTTAACATGACCCCAAACCACTTACTCGAAGGGATAAATGCTCTTATCATGGAAGTTCTTCCATTTTAAGATGATACAACTATTAATGTTAATCATAACACAACTCGATGTTGTCGATTGTTAATGATCATCGTTACCTTGTGACAATTGATATCAATATTGGACCACAACAATGTGAATAATGAACAAAATAAAGTTTGGAGATTAGTTGGCATCAATTGATGATGTCATTATCAATAATGATAATCATAGTTGACATTATCATTATTGATAATGATCTCAGTCACAGTTGTTATTAATTGGCAATATCATTTGATAGTGATCTCAAACATAGTCGATATTATTATTGATAATGATAATCATGGATAATAGTTGATATCATTATCAATATTGATAATCATAGTCAATACCATAATTCAGATTCATTTTCAGTCGATACCATAATCGACTTTAGGTATTATCATTCATGGTTTTGATAGATACCATAATCGACTATATTATTTGTACCATCTTAAAATGGATGCACTTCATTTTGAGATATTTTAGCCCTCCTTAACATGATTTTGGTATATCTCTCTCCTTCCTAATCCCTCCCTCATCTTTGGTTCATCTCTCATTTTCTGGCATGGTCCTTTAGGTGTTATTTTATCACCTTTTTTTCCATATCTTCCAGTGGATTCATTTTTTCCCAATTCTTTCTACACTCCCTATGAGGCCTCTGGTGCCCCATTTTGGGACCCCTCTTGGGAATAGGTCGACTCAGGTAAACCTATTCCCAAGGAAGATGTTGACCATCTTGACCTCTTCAATGAGGGATTTTAGGTGTGGGGCTCGAAGTGTCTTCGATTTACCGATTGATTTATTTTATTTCCAGGTCGGCCTTCTTTATTTTCCACCTTGAAAAATAGTATATAAGGAGGATAGGGAATTTCATTTTCACATCCTATCATCATCAATTAGGTTACATCATCATTCTATTGGCGATTAAGAGAAAGCATCTTCAAGCATGTCAAGTTCAAGCATTTTTCCTTCTTGTATCAAGCTTCTTCCTTCAAGCTGGTAGTGGAGTTTGGTTTCTAAGGAGGAGATCAATCATCATTCAAATCCTTTCACTCTTCATCATGGCATGCCACATACATTCCTATACATGAGGTTTTGACTTCTTTGGACTTCCTTTTGGTTTCTTTGAGTCAAGGTTATTATATTTGCATACTTGATCACATATCAAATTCAATTGCATCTACAAAGGTAATTATTTATTACATTTGATATATTCAATCCTATTAAATGTTATCATTTACTTTATCATTTACATTTCAATTCAAGGTTGATTCCTGAATCTAGCATTTGACCAAGGCAAGCCCTTATCCACCCCAACCCTAAAAACCTAGTTTTTTATATATAGGAGTAGAATCTCAGAATTGTAGATACATATTTGGAAGTTGCAGACAGAGATCTGTATGGAAAAATTAGGGTCAACTTCAAAAAAGTACCTTGAGAACATGGTGACATGGTCAACTTGTTTCTGGAAGTTTGATATTTTCAACATTTTTTGGGTTTTCAGCCGTGATCGCAGATCCACGGTCAAAAATTCAGTTACAGGTCCAGAACAATAGTTTCAAGAGAAAAAATGTATATTCCTCTTCACATTTCAAGGTGAGTACCTCTTTATCTATTTCATATCTTTTCTTAGATTTGTTTTCACATCTTAGTTGGGATAATTGCTTACATTTAGAACCTAGATCTCTATTTCTTATTTTGCTAAATCAATTGGTTCAACTTTACAAGTACATTTATACGACCTTAATCAAATCTTACAATGCATAAAATATGACTTTATTGTGTACTTCCTTAGCATAATTTGGGTTTTACATTGACATCCCTTCTTAGATTTTTCTAATCTAACTTAGGTTATATCTAGAGTTATGCCTAGAAGCCCCTCTTTTTATTGTATTTTGAATGTTAGTGTGGAAATGGTTTGTTAATGAATACACCTCATATGGTTTACATTACTAAATTCATCAACACCATTTTCCCCCTAAAATTTTTGGTGAACCCAACATCCTAGAACTTCCTTTTGATCTTGGTGTTCTATTTCCTTTTGCATTATCTTGTATGTTCACCTTCACTAAACATTTTGGTGAACCCTATTAATATGATTTAGAAAAAAAGAGAGGGGGGGGTGAATCAGTTGTTCTCAGGTCCAAATGTATCAATTAACCTTTTAAACACTTCAATAACTCAGATCTAATAACCAACACTACTTGGTCATTATTGAATGTATACCAGAAACATATAACAATGAAGTCCACTATCCAACAATATTTAACTTGTAAAACATAGAAATGTTCAAACCAAAAAATTCACACAAGTATTGACACTAGGATTTAAAGTGGAAACCCAATTTGGGAAAAACTACTTTGTAACATGCTACTGATATTTTCACTATTCTAAAGTGAGCTCTGTGAAAAGCCAACCTTGTCAAAGGTTTACAAACACACTGCTAGGTGTGACCATGTTAAAGGATTTCAACCACCCTGTTAGGAGTGCACCTTGTTAGAGGACTTAAGTACATTCTATTAGAATGCAACCTTGATTAAAGGATTTATACAATGACTATTATGTCAACCTTGATTAAAGGATTTTAACTAATATAATGATTAGAAAGTAACAGTAATATTTGATCTAAAAACATACAACTCACTTTGAAAATAACAAATCCAATTCTTACATATATGCTGGCTTACTGATTGAGTTCCATTTCCATCTCCATCACTGATCTTCTCAAAAATCTATTCAAGCAATCACAACTTTGATCAACTCCTTCACCTTCAACCTTTCTGCTTATTCAGTCAATAACAACAACAACTCCAACATCTCTCTCTCAACCTCACACTTAGGTTTCCTTAATACCTCTTCGATAGGTAGATCCATCTTTTGCTGCTTAATCTCCTCCGTAGATCTTAGGTTTAGGTTAGATTCATCAAATCCTTCCAACATTATGTTCTTCATCCATCCTTCTAGAAACATCTTTAATCTCTTTATTAGAATCACAATAAAATGGTTTATTTTACATTAAATGCTCCACATAGTCAATAAATAAAGTCAACATTATTTACATAATCCAAGAATTCAAACATGTCGGCTAGGAATCCGAATTCTTCCTCAAATGTAAATTACTGATGCTTGGTCAATCCTATGTTCAACTCCTTGGTCATCACTATGTAGCTCGGTCATCACTTGAAACTGTTTCTCAGCTAATGTTGTCTCCCTCGGTAATACACTAATGTTCGATCAACACTAAATTTACTCGGCATATACTGGCTTGATCGACACTAACATCACTCGACTTAAACTAGATTTCTTCATTTTTTCTCAGTTAAGCCTACTTGTTCAATTTTTCTTCTCACTTAGATAAACAATACATTATCTTATCATTGTGCCACATAATCAAATACTCATTGAAGTATCAAATAAATCAACCTTTCTCTAGGTTTTATTCTTATCACCCTTGCCCTAATCCTTCTCAACAATCAAATAGATATATTACTTTCTTAGATAGCAACAATCTTACCAGTTAAGTTTTGACATCAATGACAATACAACAATTGCTTCAATTGCAGTTTCCAACAAACCTGACATCCGAAAACTTCCTTTTGATCTTGGTGTTAGATTTCCTTTTTCATTATCTTGTGTGTTCACCTTCATGTTCAACATTTTTGTGAACCCAACGTCCTAAAAATTCCTTTTGATCTTTTTGTTAGATTTCCTTTTATAGTATCTAGTGTGTTAACCTTCACTAAACACTTTGGTGAACCTGACATGTTACAACTTCCTTTTGATCTTGGTGTTATATTTCCCTTTGCATTATCTTGTGTTTTTACCTTCATTAAACATTTTGGTGAACTTGGCGTATCTCCATTTTTTAATTTTGGAGTTAGACCCCTTGATCTCCCTTCTTTTACATTACATGTGTACCTTCTTTTGGTGAACCTGATGCATTTCCCCTTCAAATTTGAGTTAGATCCTTTGATTTCTCTTATCTTTTGAGTTAGATTTTCCTATGGCATTTTCAAAGATGTTATCATGCATAATACTTTTTATGATCACTCTATTTCTTACATCTCTTTATAATGCCTATGATGTTTACACAAGTTTCTTTCATTTCATGATGTTTATGACTTTTCATGCTTTCCTTGCATATGTTATTATAAGGTTAACTAATACAAAACTTTCCAATAAAATATATTTCAAAACCATCATTAGGATTTCATGTGGATTTTTTATATATCTTTTGAATGGCATTAGAGATTTTTCTAGTGATCCTCCTATTCCTATGCCTACTCTTTCCCATGACCAAACCCCTTATACCCCTTCTACATTCCCACACATTCAAAGTATGGTTCATTAATTATATATTAACCAATTCTTCAATGAGTCATCTCCTCCATTTCCTCCTATACTGGTGTAGGAGCACCTCTATGAGGGCCCTCACCTTCTCTATTTTGGTGTATTTAGTGCATGTAAGTAGTAATACGAGCCATCTTGGTCTTTGGCTCATTTGTTTTGGGTTGCATCTAGGCAATGTTTAAGTCCTAGAGCTTTCTAGTCTTTCTAGTTTGATTGTGCAGCACACTAATCCAAGGAATGTTTTCAACTTGGAGTGCTTGGATTTGAGGTTATATGTCTTAGGTTGGTGTTTGGTGATGAGACAAGCACAAGTGTGCTTTAGAAGACGTCTTTGGAGTGAGAAACTAGAGCTACTCAAGAAACTTCAAAGTTGCACAAAAAGTTGCTAGCAACTTTTGAAAGTTGCTAAGCAACTTTTCTCTTTTTGTAAGAACTAACCTTCTAAGTGGCTAAAAGCCCTAAGACCAATGCACACACCTAAAAAAAGACTTTATATGGCCTGACCAACCCTAATCCCGAGGTTGGAAGTTTTCTATGTACGGCTAGTGTACGGGCACAAGAAGAAATACAGACTGTGACAGTGTTTGACAGAGATTTTGATGGCCTGAGCATTGTGTTTATTGTGTGTTTTGTTATTTATTGGGTATGTAGGCTTCATTATGGTTGCTTGCATTTTTTTGTGTGTATATAGTTTAGTTAGTGTGTATTTATTTTTTGTTCTTGGTACAACAGGGTTCCACAACCCACTGTTCCCATTGTTGGCACTTATGGAATAGGGCTTAAAGCTCTTGATTCCATCATGGAAAAGCCATGGTAATGTGGAGTCAAAGACCTCAGACCCCCTCCTTGTATATTATGTAGATAAGGCCCCAGAAAGCTAGTGCAAACAGTAGTTTGACAAAGCCCTAGGCAAAGATAAGCCATTCGGCTAGGTGCAAGAGCAAAACAAGAGCTCCTGCAGACAGTGCAAGAAGTTCCATGAGGAATAATTTGGAGGAAGGCAAGATTGGTGCATGAAGCCTCAATCAGGTGAAGGAGGAGGTCTGAAAGATTGTGGAGTTGTTTTGGTGAGGCTAGGAGCAAAGAACAACCTTGAAACCCTTGAAACCCTCTCAAATTGGGAAAAGTACTGTACGGACAGTTTGGGCAGACAAGACCTCAAAAATTTGAGTATGAGGCAAGTGTAGAAGAACTTCTTAAGGACAATGATTTTAGTTTTGCATAGGGAAGGAGTAATAGGCCCTACAAATCCGGAAGGAGGCCTAATTGGCACTTCCTTGTAGACTTAGTTTCCAAAGGAACCCCTAAATTAGATGTTTCCAAAACCTTGCCAATGCTTTGAGAAGGTGTTAATAGCCACAAAAAGACCTTGGAACACCTCACTTACCTTGTTGGAGCTCAGGAAGAAGTTAGAGGCCATAAAGACCATTATAGCCTATGTGAGGGCATAGTTGTTAGAATGTAAAGCAAGAAGAAGGATGTTTGAACTTGTGTAACTTGGTGGGAGGGCTAGGCAGGTCAGGGGAAGACCTTTGCAAGACAAAGGAGCCTATAGAACTTTATTGGTGTTTGAGGAACACTATGATCCTAGCTAAGGATCAAGAGCATAGACAAGCTTGTCTATCCTAGTCATCTCATCATATACCTACACAACCATCTCCTATACATACAACTTCCAATTCCATAGTTCCTCCTTACACTACATTTACTCATCACCCTCAAGATAAATCATTCTCTCCATCCACCCTTAGTTCTACCTACACCATGGGTTATGATATTATCACTAGACAAGGTTATAAGGGTTTAGGTCTTGGTATCCATGAGCATGGTATTAATATTACTATTCACATTCCTCCCCAACACCCTCAACAGGGCCTTGGTTATATTTCCCCTTCAAATACTCCTTCTTTCCATCCCCATAGCCTCCTCTCCACCTTCTACCAACTACAACCTTATCTCCTAATGAAACTTAGGATGCCTTAGCATTAAGATTTTACCGCTACCTTTTGGTTATGCCTAAATTAAAATATCAACCTTATCAAAAGAATGCTATTGTTCGATTCTCATGTCCTTTTTTCTACAATAATGAACATTTTCTTTGTGATTGTATGAAATTCATTTTGTATGTTCATGACAAAGTTGAAAATGGTAAAATTTCTTATACATAAGATATTTTATTTCTCCTACATAAGATTAATTAACATTTCTATTCCCTATTGGGGCCACTCTCTCTTATTTTTTGTAATATGTTCAAGAGTGGCACAATAGGCCTTTTACTTTGTTCCTCTTAAATGGGGGGAAAGTTCATCTTTTCTTAGGATCTATTTTTGCTCTTTTAAATATGTCTTCTATACTTTCATATCATTTCTACAAAGTGCATATTTGGTATCTAGGAGACATGTTTTAGTGTGCTTAATCTGTATCCCTCCTTTTGTCACTTTTAGGTGTGTATTCTTTAGAATATGTTTAAATTAATTTGTTGTGTTATATTTCTATGTACAACTTTATCTTCGTCTTATACATATTATAAAGGATTTATCCTAGGAGGATTATCTTATTTTCCCTTTTAAGGACATGTTATCTCTTTGTATCCTTTCTATAGATTTACATTTCTTATGATACATTCTTATCTACGAGGATGCAATGCTTTGTTTCATGCATGATGCAATTGTTGTTGCCTAACAATGTCCTTCTATGCCTTGTATTTTAATGTTTGTCATTTAGTAATCTTTTATAGTTTCCTTCATAGGTGATATCTTTTCTATCATTTTATGTTTAGAATTACATATCCTATGATGTTGATAGTCTTACTTTGTTCTATGGTATTGTATTATTCTATGATACTTCTTGTTTGATATTAGGTGTTTTATTTTGTGCACGGTTAGATTATGGTTGTTGCTTATAGTTCATCTTTATACCTCAGAATATTTTGTTATATATTCTACCATAAATTTCTCTTTCTTGTCTCACACTTTGAGGACAAGGTTGTTTGTACATTCTCTCTCTTTTTATAAGGATTGAATTTCCTTAGTACAGTAGCATTTGTTTATTATGTGACATTTCATTTTCTGTAAGAAATTGTTGTCTTGATCATGACTCTCTCATATATACAAGAGGTGCATGTCATTGATCATAACCTATTCTTTATTTGCAAAACTATGTTCATTATAAACATTTTCCCTTTCTATGTGATTTAAAGTTTGACATCCTCCAAGGATCCCTATCTCACCTATATATAGGGGGCTAGATATGTGCATTCTTCCCCTCTCTTTTTGAAGTTATTATATTTGTTCATGAAAATCCTCTTGAAGGTAGATGTCTTGATAACAAGATCTCTTTCTTTCAAGGGTCTCTTCTTATAAGCGACATATCCTTTCATAATTTACCTATTTTATTAGCTTACAAGATTCAATGCTCTTCGCTAAGTTTCTAGCCTACATTTTTGTTAAAGGTTATCTCCTTATTGCTAGAAGTACTTATCCTTGATTCTCTTCCTTATGATATCTATGGCTACATAGTCATCATAAGGAGGGGGCCATACATATGCCCTCTTTGTACTATAGTTTAATTTTTATGCACTTTTACTTTTACTTTGTTACATGCTTCTCCCTAGCGGGTATTAATGACACTTCTCCATCCCAAGGAAACACATTTTTTCTTTCTACATTTTTCCATTTTCCACTCCCTATCGGGTATTAGTGATACTTCTCTATCCCAAGGAAACACACACACATAACACATAAACACATGTTCACTTCGTGGTGATACCAAGGAATTGATCCAAAAAGGGGGCACACACACATACATGCATGCGAAAGCCACCGACGAGTGCACAGGATTGACTACCGAGCAGACAAACCTACTAGACCATTTGGTCCTGCCTTTTTCTTTATTTTTTAGGATTGACTATTAGGCACACAAACTTGTTAGACTATTCAACCCTCCCTTATTTTGATTCACAGTAAGACACACAAACCTTACTGGGCAAGATAATCTCTCTCTCTCTCTCTCTCTCTCACACACTTGCTTCATGCTTTCATGTAGTAGGATAGAATCATGAAGGATGTAATCCTTTGTGTTTCTCTTGCCTTTCCTATGTGATCCCTTATGCTTTGTAATAGCATTCCAAATATGTGAATAGAGGTAAAATGGATTAACCTCTATTGAAATGTGTGTGTATATTGTATGGCGGAAATATGAGATTCACTCCTAAATCCAAATTCCCAAAGGAGAAATCCAATTTGATCAACCAAAAAGGTTAATACACAATTGAATCAATCTAAGGAGAATATGGAAGAGAGAGAGAATAACGCTATGTTTCCCTATGGTTGAATTGAAGTCTTTAGTAATTGAAATATAAATACGAACCTCAAATTAGGGCAGATCTGGAAAATGTCAAATTCTAATATATGTGTATACTTTCGAGCAATTTTGCAACCTGTTCTGGACTAGAAATGTCGAGACAGAGAAAACCCAGGAATCTTTCTCCAAGATGAGCTCAGGTCAGGTTTGACCCTCATAAAAGGTCAAATACTACATTCTTTATTTGAAGTCTGATTCTGATTCTATTTGTAGATCTCAAAAGTTCATTGAAAAGGGTATCTAAATTCGCTTTTAGATCTAAAATCCCACACTTGTACCTACAAGCAAAAGAGGGTTTTTGTTGTTTGTTGGAGGGGTTTGCCTTGGTGAAACCCCGGTTTGGAATCAACCTTAATATTGAAATTGAAATAGGAATGCTAGCAAGTAGTAGAAAAGGATCTAACAATGAAGCTATGCAATTCAATAGATATGTAATTGTATTTTGAATGTAAACAAGTATATTGATATGAAAGCTTGAACAAAACAATAAATGTAAATTAAACCTCCATGATTGTATGCTTGGAATCCACCTTGAAGGAAGAATGAAATGGATCTTGAAGATGAACAAAGGATCTTGAAGGAAGATCACACCATCATGATGGCTAGATCTAGGGTTTGAATGATGAATCTTGAATACTTGAACCAAATCCCTTCAATGGCTTGAATGCTTTAAATTCTTGATCTTTAATGGAGAACTTGAATGGAGAAGAGGGCTTGAATGCTTGAATGTATGCTTGCTTAATCACCTTGAGAGCTTGCACATGAAATAGCTTGAGATGAGATGTGATGTCAATTGCTTGATTGTGGATGAGAAAATGAGAGAGGAAGGCCTCCTTTTATAGTGAACTAGGGCACAATCCTCTAGAGGGGCCACCTTGGAGAATTAAATCCCAATTAGGTCTTAACCTTTAGAAAATATACCTAGATTAAATGAAATTAGGGGATTTACCATCTTGAAACTTGAAATGGTCAACCTAGAGGTGGGAAAATAAATATCCCAAAAGCCTGATGCTCGAAAATCAAAGAAATTGGAAATTTGAATGAGGGGGGAAAAATCAAGGTTGGACCTGACTTAGTCAGGTTCAAGCTTGATCTTGACCTAGTCAGGTTCAACCTTGATCCTTACCTAGTCAGGTTTGAGCTTGATCCTAAAGTAGTCAGGATCAACCTTGAATTTGACCCTGGGCCCAAATTTAGTCAGAACCAGGTCAGGAGGTCGCGGGATGCCCAAAAACCTAGAAATGATATCAGAATAGGACAGTATGCCAGGGATAGACATAAAATCCTATGATTACCATGATGATGGCTAGGAGGACCTATTTCTAAATCCTACCTAGAAAATAGAGCCATGGAAGAGGGAAATTAAGGAGAATCCTCGGGATCCTAACCCTAATTTCACCTAGAATGAAGAAATCAAGTGTAGGGAAGAAGTGGAAAGCGGGGAGAAAGCCAAATACATGCAAAGACCTGATCGAGGTGCTTAACATGACCCCAAACTACTTACTCAGAGGGATAAATGTTCTTATCATGGAAGTGCTTCCATTTTAAGATGATACATTAAGCCCCCACTTTAGCAAGAGTATGGACTTGATGCAAACTCTTGGTAAAGGAGAAGAAAGAGGAGATCCAAGTAAATTCACAAAGAGATAAAATAACACTTAGCTAAGGACACGAGCCCCCAGACTAAGGATTCCACCTCACCATACACACCTGGGGGTGCCAAAAGAACAAGGCTTAGTACTAAATAACCCAAATCAATTAGCATAAGAAACCTTGCTAAGAAATATTTCTCATACTAATGTCATATTTGGAAAGCTATCATAAAAGCATAAAAGTTTACATAAGAAAGACAAGAGCCACACTATAAATAACATAGCTTCATGATCCCTTCCTATTAGCATGAAAGCAAAAAGAGAGAAAAGAGAAAGTGATTAGCTCACCCAGTAAGATGCCCACCTTACCGTGAATCACCCTGGAGGGAGAGCCCAACAGGTTCACCCATAAATTGTGCTTGCAAATGTAATGCATCTTCTGACAGCTTTTGGAATACCCATAGATCCACCTTCTTGTATCACTATGAATATGAAATGTGTGTCTCCTTAGGATTTAGCAACTTATGTGTGTTACCTTGGGAAGATTTAGCATATAAATGTGTATCTTTTCAGGATTTAGCAACTTATGTGCGTTACCTTCCAAGATTTAGCATATTTGAAACTGGAAATGCGTGTCCCTTTAGGATTTAGAAACTTATGTGTGTTACCTTCAGAGGATTTAGCATATTGAAAAATTTGAAAAATGCATGTCTCCTTAGGATTTAGCAACTTATGTGCATTACCTTCAGAAGATTTAGCATATGAATGCGTGTCTTTTCAGGATTTAGCAACTTATGTGCATTACCTTCCAAGATTTAGCATTTAAAAATAAAAAAATATAGTACAAGGGAGGCCCTATGTATGCCCCCTTCCTTAAGATGGAAAAAACATACTATTTTGACATGTTAAGGAAAGAAAAGAACAAGGATAAAGCCTTCTTCAGCATCAAGACAATATCCACAAACAACACCCAGTCCAAGCCAAGAAGGTCACAGCTCCTATGAGGCCATGGAAGGGATGAATGTAAAGAGATATCATGCAAGAAGTGAAAAGAAAATAACCCTTATGAGGGTGTTATACACTAAGTTTTCACTCTTGTTTCAAGCTCTCGTAGTCTTGATAACCTAGTATAACATGGGAATCATCTCCAGGTTGTGGGACCTATGCTAACTGACATGAGACCTCTAGGTTCTAGGCTAGTTCCTCTTGGATAATCACCTTAATTTGCTTCTTGACATGAAAAGTAAACTTTCGAGGGAAAGGGATAGAAGGAATGCATGAAAGGGAAATGACTGAAAGCAAACTACCTACTAGGTGATACACCAAAATTAGGGTTTGGATCTCAGTATAGAGGATGAAAATAATGAACAACCTAGGTCTAGGAGATCACAACTCACTAAATAGGCTTGCATAAGTGCTTCATAGAAGGGTCTGCAATAGAAAGAGGCTATTCAGGGAAAAAGAGGATTTCGCAAACAATAGCATTACTAAGGATTTAGACACAATTTATGACTTGCAAACAAACATTCACTTCTACAACTCAGCATAGGAATGAGATAAGATTGTTAGGGGGTTGAAGTATACCCACAAAAGCATTCACATCCAATCATCCACAATAACACACAATAGTTGTAGAAAGAGAGAGGGATCAGGAACCCTAAGATATCACTGAAAACATCATATACTTCAATTGACTAAGAGATAATCAGAACAAGGAAGTATAGGGACATGAAGAATTGTCACAAAATACCTCTGCAATATTTTAATTATCAATGAAAGATTTACAACTGTATAAGCTAGAGGGTAGAAATGATACCACAGATGACCCTTAAGAAAAGTGAAATTCTTTAACAATTGTCCAACTCTGAGCACTAAGGCTCCAAAAAGAACTATATACAACTCAACTGCATGCAGGCAGGAGTCAAAACTAACCTAACTAGGGTTACATAGGTATAGCAATACAATATCAAACCCTAGGTACACTGATTATGATCATCAAAATCTCTGAGAACACTGGTGATCAAATCATATCTTTTCTTTACATGTAGATCTTGTATTGAGCCCTCCTACAGACACAACAACCTTGACTCATCTACCCACCTGCAACAAAGCCCGCCATAAAGGCTCTAAATCTGATCCTGAAGACATTTGGGTTTAAAATGATTAACCCAGCAAAAGGTGGTTTCAAGCTCATTAAAGCCTCAACATGACATGGTACTCTATAAAATCCATGGTGCCGATGATTAGATCATCTATCATCATCCTTCCAACCATCCCTATCCTGAAGAATTAAATCCTAGCTACCAAACTTGTCGTGCATGGCCGCAAAAATGTGAACCCTAGCAGAAAACCTTCTCGGAGAAATTTGAATTTAAATGTTAACAGCTAGCAAGGTCCAAAATTAAAACACAATCGTTGATGCATAATTTCCCTAGTAGATGAACGACCATGATGCGCGTGAAAAAAAGTTGAAAACCCATCTCTGACAAGTCAAATGCCACCTTGGAAGTTAGTAACCAATGAAACGTGAGAAAATCAACACGTTTGACAAACTTGGACCCATGACCTGCAGAAAGAGCATCAGACGATTGTCACTATACCGTGATGCTAAAAGTCGAGCATCTTGACCAAATGGTATAACGACAACCGCTAGATCAAGCTAGACGTTACGTGCTTTAGAAAGGGCCGACCCCACAGGCCCACTAACAACTGCCACACTGTACTCTCACCAACCAATCAAACGCTGCCCCCTCGGATACACATAGCACATTTTCCTGACAATGGCCCCACTGTTAGAGGTCTGGGCGATGAAGAGAATCCATGGTTGTCGTTATACCGCCAGATTTAATAGGTCACATCTGGAGTCTCTGGTATAACGATGACTACATGATGAAACTAAAGCTTAACACGCCGAAAGGAAAGGGCTCATTGAAAGACAGCCAAATCACCAACCACTGATGAATCAGAAGCCACCAAATTGGATGAGGTGGAACCGGTCCCACTAACAAGATATTGCACCAGAGGAAAAGGAAGATCGACGACCCTAGCTATACTATGATGTTAAATCACTAGCAACTTGGATCAGCAAAATAGCGATGACCATCAGATCAAATGAGCATTTAGCCCTTAGGAAAATATACGCGCTGTGAAACTTAGGAAAAATTGAAGCGCTCGACTTAGGAAGAAATTTGGCACACATGGAAAATGTAAACCTTTAGTGGCTGAAAAAGGTAATGAAAAATTATAATGGGCCAAAGGGTTTTTCATACAACGGCTAGTTTTATGAAATTTTAAGGGCTTTTTTACCTAGCTAGAGACTTAGAACATTTTGCAGAGACCAGAGGAAAGCTGCTAAATTCATGAATTTTTTTGGGGTTTTCCACAAGACTAAGAGGATGAAGATCTAACACAAAACTAGGCCAAATTTACCGAAGGAAAATTAGGGCAACATTTTGGTGCTTTTTGCTAGGTGTCAGCCTGCTAGACATGGAAACTAGTGACCTTGACATATCCATTGGGCATGGGGTCATCAAAACTCAAAATTCTCTCAGAGAGGTAGAACTGGAACTGTGCTCAAAGCACTTCTTGGAAACTAGGGAACTAACCTAGAAAGCAAGGAAAGAAAATAGGGAAACTTATATACAGAGATTCACAAAGAGGGATTAACCTCAAAACAAGGTTTCAAGTGGAAACCATTGACTGAAATTGGTAGGGTAACTCCTTCCAAATTTTCTAGTTGAAAGGCATTAGGGCCCCTGCATTCTGTGATTACAAATGGTCCACCCCAAAAGGAGTCAAATTTTGTGTGCCTGCTAGGTCTTGACCTGAACTCATCCCACTTGAGGACTATATCTCCAACCTTGAAATTCCTGACTGTAGCTCTCTTGTCAAAGCTCTTCTTTGTTTGGATCTAATGGAACTCCACATCCTACATTGATTTGTCTCTGATCTCTTCCAATTCCATCAACTAAGCATATCTGATCTGCAAGGGATCCTCCTCTTCAAATAGGACATACTGAGTAGCCAAGTCTATAGCTGGCAATTCAGTTGAAATGGACAAGTTGGCCTCTTTTCCATATACTAGCATATAAGGAGAATTACCAATGATTTTCTTTGGGGTAATTATGTCTAACCATACTGCAAACCTAAGCTTAATATTCCAATCTCTCTGATTTTCTTGAAGAGTCTTCTTGATTATCCTAATCAAGTTCTTATTAGTTGATTTTGCCAAGTCATTGCCTTGGGGGTAGTAATTGGAACTGGTATTCAGATAGATGCCATTTTTTACTGCCCACTCTGAGAATTTAAGGCCTATAAATTCTAATGCATTATCTGATATGATGGAATCAGGAGTGCCAAACCTATGAACTATATCATCATAAAAACTTAAGACAACACTCTCATTGGCTTCTTTGAATGCAATTGCTTCTGTCCACCTAGTGAAATAATCTGTTGCAGTGATTATCCATTTATGGCCTGCACTAGATGGATCATTGATCATTCCAATGAAATCTATGCCCCACTTCATGAAGGGTTGATCTATTCTGATTGGTTGGAGGGGAAGAGTAGCAAGTCTCTCTTTTCCTACAAACATGGTACACTTGATGCATTTTCTGACGTAATCATGACTATCCTTAAAGATAGATGGCCAATAGTACCCAGCCCTCATGATCTTAAAGGTAGTAGTCCTAGGAGAGAAATGACCACCAGTAGGTCCATCATGAAATTCAAATAGGACATCACCTATCTTTTTTGAATCAATACATCTTAGGAGGACACCATTGTGATCCTTCCTGAAAAGAACCTCATCAATCAGCACAAAAGGAATAGATTGTAACCTATAATACCTTCTTTTTGCTGAGTCTAGGCCTGCAGGACATTGTCCTGTCTTCAAATAATTGATCATATTAGGCAACCAACTTGTTGCCTTGGCTTGTTCTTCAGTAGAATGCACCACCAGAGATGCATCCAATTGTTCTAATTTCTTTGAACTTTCATCCTCTGCCAAATGTTCACAAAGACCTCTTCCTCTAACTAGCCTGGTAGTTTGAATATCTATGTCATATTCCATCACCTTGGTGATCCAACCAACTCTTTTCTCATTTAGGTCTTTGGAAAGAAAAAATTCTTTGACACTTCGATGAGTAACTTTCAAGTGTACCTTGCTATGGGTCAATAGATATCTAAACTTTTTAAGGCTTTTTACCACAGCAAGTACATGTTTCTCTACAAAAGAGTATCTCTGTTCATACTCTTCTAAACCTTTGCTAAAGAAAGCAATGGGTTGCTCCAATCCTCCTAAATTTTCTTGAGTCAACATAGCAGATATGGCATCCTAGCCTCCATAAGCATAAAGGATGAAATCCTTATTGAAGTTTGGGTTTAGGAGAGCAGGAGCTTCTGTTAGGGCCTCTTTGATAGCTTGGAAATTGACTTTCACTTCTCTGGTCCAACTAAAAACTGAACTCTTCTTTAACATGTCAAAGGCTTGAGTAAATCTACAATGTTAGGTAAGAACCTCCTAACAAAGTTAATCTTTCCTATGAAAGATTGGAGACCTTTCTTATGATGTTGCAATGGTAGCTCTAGGATGGCTACAATTCTCTCAGGATCCACTATAATTCCTTATTTTGATACTACATATCACAATAGTTTTCCTTCATGAACTGCAAACACAAATTTCTTGGGATTAAGAGATATCCCAAACTCTCTACATCTTTCAAAGATCTTCCTCAAATGTTTGATGTGATCTACTGCATGTTTAGAATAGATAGTTATGTCATCCAAGTAGACCAACACAAACTTGTACATTAGGTTCTTAAAGGCCATATCCATTGCCTTTTGAAATGTAGCACCTGCATTTGACAAACCAAAGGGCATCTTTTGATAAGCCATGGTTCCCCACTTGGTTGTAAATGCATTCTTATATTGATCCTCTTCATTCACTAAGATCTAATTGTATCCTGAATAGCCATCCAATAATGAAAATCTCTCAGATCCAGAGACACATTGTAATATTTTTTCCATAGAGGGTAATGGATGGCGATCTTTTAATGAGGCTCTATTAAGATCCCTGAAGTCAACAAATAACCTCAGCTCCCCATTCTTCTTCCTGATAGGAACAAGGTTGGAAACCCAACTAGTATGCTTAATGGGGTAGATGATATCACTCTCTATTAATTTGAGTACTTCTTTATGCATAAGTGGCTCAAGCTTGGGATTAACAAGCCTCTGCTTTTGCCTCACTAGTTTGGCATTAGGCTCTAATTCAATAGTGTGCTGAGCAAGGGTAGGATTAAAACCTTTGAGGTCCTCATATTGCCATGCAAACACATCACTGAATTCTTTGAAAAGTTGTGTGTAATCTTGCCTTTCCGAATCAGTGTTCACTTTTCCAAATTGTAAGCTCTTACCTAGCTCCAACTCTAGTTCAACATAATGTTCTTGTTGGACTACTAGGCCAGCTTTATTTTTCTTGACTTCATCATCCTTGTTGAAGACAACTTCCAATGTAACAAGACCCCTAGGCATCTTATTAGACTTGAGTTGTATCACTTGATCACCATAGTTTTGTGATAGCCTATCTTGATTATGCTCTGAAAAAACATCTTCTTCAAACAAGAACTGCAGAATTTGTTCATCATTGTCAAACACCTGCCAATTGACATCATTATCAGGAATAGAAGGTCTGACAATAAACTTGATATGCTGTTGATCCATTTATTTTGAAATGCTATTTGGAATATCATACTGAGATCCAACAACAGTTAACCTATCTGCATTTTGGTTTAATTTCCTAGGGATAGCAACAATATTGAAAGCATGGAAATCTTCAATTGCATCCCAAACTCTATGTTTGTATGCTTTCAAAGTGTCATTTTTGGTTGCACTTATCCCTCTTACTTGGTTGACAACTAACTCACTATTACCATAAACTTTTAGGGCCTTAATCCCTCTTTTTCTAGCCCACTCTAGTCCATTAACCAAACTTTCATACTCTGCAGTATTGCTAGTGCAGGAGAAACTAAATCTAAAGGAAGTATAATACCTTTCTCCTTTTGGGGACACTAGCATAGCACCACCACTAGAACCGTGTCTACTTCTAGCTCCATCAAAAAATAGTTCCCAAACCTGATTATTTTGATCCTCTAAATCAGTGTCCTCTTTGAGAAGGCTTGGCTCTATGGATCCACTTTCTTGTATCAAATAACTTCCCAAACCAAAATCCCAAATAAGAGTTTCTTGGGCCTCTGAAACTCTCTCATCTAGAAGAATATCAAGGATACTCTCTATTTTTGTGCTTGCTTCACTAATGGTTTGGAAGTCACTGTCATCAAATATGGGGCAATTTGCATTGATGGTATTGGACACATATGGTTCTATATGGTGTGCTTCTAATGGTTCTAATTTAATTGTGACCTTGGTCCCATACCTTGTATGAAATAACATGTGAGACCAGTCAGAAGATAGGTAACCTCCTATCTTGGCTGTAAACTCCCTTGACAGACATATAGCAAACAATGCAGGGAGATCTATGATGTATATATCAAGGAGGATGGAGAAATTAGGACTAGCATGTAGGATTAGACTGGTATCCTTGGCCACGCCTATAGTATTGACTAAGGATCCATCAAGTTGTGTAACCTTCTTTTGAAAGGGCTCATATTTCAGTCCTAATTGGTCAGCTACCTTCTTAGGCATTACAGTGCTAGTAGCTCCACTATCTACCATACAATTATGCACTAAAGATTTTAAAATAATTAGAGATACATAAAAGGGAGGTGGCTTTGAGTTCCTACCTTGTGTGGCATTGCCTTTGGAGTTGCTACTTGGAGCCTCCTTTTCTTGATCAGTGTTAACCAACACTAGCTTTGCAGCTTCTTTTGCAGGTTGAGGAGTTGTCACTTCTGTCATGGCCTTCTTCAAAATTTTAGGTTGTCCTAGTAAGGCCAAAGAGTCCCACATAGACATGGTGACATTCACCTTCTTCATGTTGTCTACAATATTGAAAAGTGTCACAGTGTGTACTCTTTGTTGTGCCTTTACTATGATGGGCTCTACCTCTTTGGAATGTTGACCTTCCTTGCTTGTGATGATAGGAGCCTCCTTAGGTGTGATGGGAGTGGCTTGCTATAGTGGTTCTATAGATGTAGTGGCTTTGGCATTGGAATCCACTCTCTCCATGTCTTGACCTCTTCTTTTTGCTCTTGTATAGGCAACAAAAGCAGCTTTATCATTGATTCCATTGAAGTCTGGTTGCTCCCAATTAAAGAGAGCAGTCTCATTCTCTTGTGATTCTTGTTGAGGCACTGACCCACTGGATGAAACCTCTGATTGAGCTTGTGAGGCATTTTGAACCATTAGAGCTTGGTTCATCCATCCATTTGAACATGTAGCCTGATTATGAGGCTGATTGCAAGGAAAGCACCATTCATTATCCATAGCCATATTATTTTGACTAGGAACCATATCCCTCACTGGATTTGTAGAATTAAGAGGTGCAGGGTTATATGGTTGGAATGGTCTTTGATTAAAATTTTGCCTTTGTCCTTGATAGACTCCTTGGTATGGTGGCCTATTTTGTTGATAAGGTTGTCCTTGATTTTGATATTGTTGATTAGGACCTTGGCCTTGTGGCTAGAAGGGTGGTCTGATTGCTTGACCTTGCTTCTTTAGATTTGTGACCTCTTTAGTTAAGGTTTGCAATAAATTTGTCATTTCTTGCTGACTGCTCTATTGGCTATTCTTTATTTCTTGTAGCTCTTGAGAGAAACTAGTTGTTAGCTCTTGATCGTTGGTACTAGCCTGAGGTGCTAGTATGGTAGGAATACGGGTAAATGGGGGTACTTGTGCAGGTGCAGTGGGTTGAAGGCTAGGGAAAATAGGCATTGGTGGCCTTCTAGCAATCATGCCTGCTTGGATTAAACAATTTTTAGCCCTGACAACTATGTCAAAAGCTTGGGGTAAAGAAGTACCACCCATAGATTGGATCATGACAGAAATTTGACCATTCAAACTTTGCAAGTAGTAAAGGAAAGCATGGTCAGCTGATGGTCTCACAGAGACTAAAATTCTATTCCATGTTTTGAGGAACCTACTATTGTAATCTATCATTTGCCCTTGAGGGTCTCTCTTAATAGTTGTTAACTGCTCAACTAGAGACAAGTTATCTAATTTATCCTCAAAATGCTTAATTAATGCATCTCCTAATTCATCCCATGAAGTAATAGAACCAACAGTTAAAGTTCTAAACCATTCAAGAGCCTTACCTTTTAGAGAGGCTGCTAATAATTTTGTGGCCACATCTTCTTGAGTTATGTTGTGTATGCTGCAGATGGTGGTCACATCTCTTATGTGTTCAAAAGTAGTTGTCTGCCCTTCCCCTATGAGATCATGTATACTCTTAAGTGCCACCAAGGGCACATCATGATGTTGAGCAAAGGCTAATGGATTTCCTTGGTTGAAAGGTGCAAACACAAATTGCCTAGCCATTGCAGGAGTTGGAATCTAAAGATTAACAACTATGTGAGTTGTATTTGCTGCTGGATTTGAATCCTCTTCTAGATCTCTAGTTAGAGATCTGCCTCTCCTTTTGGAATGAAAGGGAAAAGGTCTCCTTTCTAAAATATCAGGAGGTGTTGACTGAATTCTCCTTGTAGGGGATGTTCTTTAAGTTGACCTGCCTTTGTGACTTCTTTTTGAGGGAAACTCTAAAAATTTAGTGGGCTTTGAGCTCCTAGTCTCAATCTTTCTCATAAACCTTAAACAAGGTTGGCCTGGATCTTTGAAATCAGTGGTCACCAGATATACTTGATAGAACACTTCTAAAAGATTTTATTATGTAATCTGCATATCAGAGATAACATAATCTTCAAACAATAGTTTCTTTTTTGTAGTGTCCCACCGGGCATGCCAGAATTGTTATAGACTAAGTTTGCACCCTTGTTTCAAGCTCTCATAGTCTTGATTACCTAGTATAACATGGGAATCATCTTCAAGTTGTGGGACCTATGCTAACTGAGATGAGACCTCCAGGTTCTAGGCTGGTTCCTCTTGGATAATCACCCTAATTTGCTTCTTGACATGAAAAGTAAACTTTGGAGAGAAACAGATAGAAGAAATGCATGAAAGGGAAATGATTGAAAGCAAACTACCTACAAGGTGGTACATCAAAATTAGGGTTTGGATCTCAGTATAGAGGATGAAAATAATGAACAACTCAAGTCTAGGAGATCACAACTCACTGAATAGGCTTGCATAAGTGCTTCATAGAAGGGTCTGCAATAGAAAGAGGCTATTCAGGGAAAAAGAGGATTTCATAAAAAATAGCATTACTGAGGATTTAGACACAATTTATGACCTTCAAACAAACATTCACTTCTACAACTCGGCATAGGAATGAGACAAGATTGTTAGGGGGTTGAAGTATACCCACAAAAGCATTCACATCCAATCATCCACAATAACACACAATAGTTACAGAAAGAGAGAGGGATCAGGAACCCTAAGATATCACTGAAAACATCATATACTTCAATTCACTAAGAGATAATCAGAACAAGGAAGTATAGGGACATGAAGAATTGTCACAAAATACCTTTGTAATATTTTAATTATCAATGAAAGATTTACAACTGTATAAGCCAGAGGGTAGAAATGATACCACAAATGACCCTTAAGAAAAGTGAAATTCTTTTACAATTGTCCAACTCTGAGCACTAAGGCTCCAAAAAGAACTATATACAACTCAACTGCACGCAGGCAGGAGTCAAAACTAACCTAACTAGGGTTACATAGGTATAGCAATACAATATCAAACCCTAGGTACACTGATTATCATCATCAAAATCTCTGAGAACAATGGTGATCAAATCATATCTTTTCTTTACATGTAGATCTTGTATTGAGCCCTCCTGCAGACACAACAACCTCGACTCATCTACCCACCTGCAACAAAGCCCGCCATAAAGGCTCTAAATCTGATCCTGAAGACATTTGGGTTTAAAATGATTAACCCTGCAAAAGGTGGTGTCAAGCTCATTAAAGCCTCAACATGACATGGTACTCTATAAAATCCACAGCGCCGATGATTAGATCATCTATCATCATCCTTCCAACCATCCCTGTCCTGAAGAATTAAATCCTAGCTACCAAACTTGTCGTGCATGGCCGCAAAAATGCGAACCCTAGCAGAAAACCTTTGTAGATAAATTTGAATTTAAATGTTAATGGCTAGCAAGGTCCAAAATTAAAACACAACCGTCGATGCATAATTTCCTCGGTAGATGAACAACCGCGATGCACGTGAAAAATAGCTAAAAACCCATCTCTGACAAGTTAAATGCCACGTTAGAAGTTAGCAACGAATGAAATGTGAGAAAATCAGCACATCTGACAGACTTGGACCCATGACCTACAAAAAGAGCATCAGACAGTTGTCGCTATACCATGATGCTAAAAGTCAAGCATCTTGACCAAACGGTATAATGACAACCGCCAGATCAAGCCGGACGTTAAGTGCTTTAGAGAGGGCTAACCCCACGGGCCCACTTACAACCGCCACACTATACTCTCACCAACCAATCAAACACCGCCCCCTCGGATACACATAGCACATTTTCCTGACAATGGCCCCACTGTTAGAGGGCTGGGTGATGAAGAGAATCCACGGTTGTCGTTATACCACAAGATTAAACAGGTCGCATCTTGAGTCTCTGGTATAATGATGACCGCACGATGAAATGAAAGCTTAACATGCTGAAAGGAAAGGGCCCACTAACAGACAACTGAATCACCAACCACCGACAAATCAGAAGCCACCAAATCAGATGAGGTGGCACTGGTCCCACTAACAAGATATTGCGCTGGAGGAAAAGGAAGATCGACAGCCCTCGCTATACCACGATCTTAAATCGCTAGCAACTTGGATCAATGGAATAGCGATGACCATCAGATCAAATGGGCATTTAGCCCTTAGGAAAATATATGCGTTGCGAAACTTAGGAAAAATTAAAGCGCTTCACTTAGGAAGAAATTTGGTGCACGTGGAAAATGTAAACCTTTAGTAGCCGAAAAAGGTAATGAAAAATTATAATGGGCCAAAGGGTTTTTCATACAACGGCTAGTTTTATGAAATTTTAAGGGCTTTTTTACCTAGCCAGAGACTTAGAAGATTTTGCAGAGACCAGAGGAAAGCTGCTAAATTCATGAAATTTTTTGGGGTTGTCCACAGGGCTAAGAGGATGAAGATTTGACACAAAACTAGGCCAAAGTTATCGAAAGAAAATTACCTCAACAGAGGGATAGCACACTGTTCAGTTTCCAAGGTGAGAGATATATCAACCATGGGAACCCAATGTCAAACAATAAAAATAGGTTACGATCAAGGACATAGATCCTTAATGAAAACCAAAATTTTCATGTATGATTGAATGTCACATAATATATAGATACTGCTTACCCAAGGAAAAAGGTGAATCCTAGAAAGACAGAAGGAAATGGCATCCTTGCCCCCCAAGTGTAGGAACAAAGATGGAAGGGGATACCTACTTCACAATGCAAGGAGATATCTAGTTTAGCAACAATGTATACCATATCCTGAGTGAGGGATATTGACCCCTACATCCAAGAATATAGATAATTGTGAAAAGGATATGTCACTCATGGAAAAGGATCCTCAAAGAAAGAGAGCTTATCAACAAGACCCCCCACCAAAGAGGATTTCTTTAGATAAAATATCATCTTTTAAAAATGGGAACAAAGATTCAATCATCAAGCCCCTGCAAACAAGAGGAAGAGGAATCTTTGGAATGAGGGAAACAACTCTAACACCAAAGCAAGGGTGAGAGTTTATAAAGAACATAATTTGTAACATGGAGAAGAAGTGACGACTCATGAAAACAACTTCTCATGTAAAAAGGTTATCCATAGTCAAAACATCTATCAATATGTTGAAATAATGTTACTATATAAACAAATACCACTAAGCTAAGGAAAGCGGTTCCCTAGACAAAGAGAAAGAGAAAAAAAAAAGAGGTACCTTGCTCCCTAGAGATAGAGACAAGGGATACCTTTGTAAAACAAATGTCTTAGAAAATATACCTTGAAAAGAAAGGATAGATTCTATGGATGATTAAAAACATAATGCAAAACCATAGAAAAGTAGGAGAAAAAGAATACCAATTAAGCTCAAGACATAATATATATACTAAAAGCCTAATGGATCCTAGGAGACTGGATGAAGATACACCTCTTGCCCCCCAGTCATGAGACAAGAGGGAAAGAACATCTACATTATATCTAAAGGAGGGGAATCCCCTATATCAAAATTATGATAGAATTGTAAAACTGCACGAGAGTGAGATATAATTCCTAAAGCAGCTCTTTCTCTAACATATAACTTGAAATGTTTACGATCAACAAGTAAATGTTTGTTACTATAATTAAAATGACATTTATATTTGTATAGAGCATATATTGGCATAGGTCTAAAGATTTCTTTCTTGGAATTCATTAGCTCAACATATACCTTCTTAGCAATTTCTTGACGAGTAGTAGAGTTATCTAATATAGGTGTGGGGAGAAGAATGTGAAGAGGAGGACAATGTTTAGCATCACCGACCTTAACTTGAGACTTCGAACAACCAACACCAGACCTATCCGGTTTAGGAGGGATATGAACTAGAAACCTAATACCATGCTCATTAACTCCTAGCCCTAAACCTTTATAACCTTGTTTAGTCACCATATTATATCTAGTAGTGTACATATTATGTAAAGCTTCTAGAGGAGGTGATTGTTTATCATGTTCATGAGTAAAGGTTGTATAAGGTGGGATAATAGGTTTTGAAGAAGTTTCTTTACCCTTGCCTTTAATATCATCATGAATCGGAGGAGAAGGTAAATCAAAGAAATCTTGCACATCCGCATCTTGAACTATAGCTTGAATCCCATCATAAGTATGAGAAAAGTGAGGATGAACAAATGGAGAATTAGATATCGAATTGGGATTAAGAATATTAGGACTAGGATTGATAGGATTAAAATTAGGAAGATTAGGAGATGGTGTGTCATCTACCAAATTCTTCACATAATCTAAAAGATGAATAAGGCTACCACATAAATCCCTAAGAAATTTTTTAAATGTAGGCAGACTAGTGTTGGTCAACTTCACAAAAGCATAGGTGAGAGAAAAGTGAAGGGTCATCAACATAATGAAGTGAATGATACTCTCATAAACATCATAGGTATTATAAAGAGATGCTAAAAGAAGAGTAATAATGAACATAAGTACACACCAAAGCATCTTAACAATCGCCATAGAAAATGAAATGCAAGAAATATTTTTGGATTTTTGGATTTTAAAATGCAAGAGCATAAACTAGATCTAATCTAAATGCAAGAAAGGATCTAAAATATAACACAATAGGGCATCTAATTTGACAAAATAAAGGAGAGTAAGTATGTCGGGTTCACCAAAATGAATAGTGATGGTGAACACACATAAAGGGAAATCTAACACCAAAAAGAAAGAGAGTAAGCTTGTCAGGTTCACCAAAATGAATAGAGGTAAAATGGATTCACCTCTATTGAAATGTGTGTGTGTATTGTATAGGGGAAATATGAGATTCACTCCTAAATCCAAATTTCCAAAGGAGAAATTCAATTTGATCAACCAAAAAGGTTAATACACAATCGAATCAATCTAAGGAGAATATGGAAGAGAGAGAGAATAACCCTATGTTTCCCTATGGTTGAATTGAAGTCTTTAGTAATTGAAATATAAATACTAACCTCAAATTAGGGAAGATCTGGAAAATGTCAAATTTTGATGTCTGTGTATACTTTCGGGCAATTCTGCAACCTATTCTGGACTGGAAATGCCGAGACAGAGAAAACCCAAGAATCTTTCTCCAAGATGAGCTCAAATTGCGTTTAACCCTCACAAAAGGGAAAATACTACATTCTTTATTTGAAGTCTGATTCTGATTCTGTTCGCAAAACTCAGAAGTTCACCGAAAAGGGTATCTAGATTTACTCTCAGATCTGAAATCCTGCACTTGTACCTACAAGAAAAAGAGATTTTTTGTTGTTTGTTGGAGGGGTTTGCCTCAGTCAAACCCCAGTTTGGAATCAACCTTAATATTGAAATTGAAATAGGAATGCTAGCAAGTAGTAGAAAATGATCTAACAATGAAGCCATGCAATTCAATAGATATGTAATTGTATTTTGAATGTAAACAAGTATATTGATATGAAAGCTTGAACAAAACAATAAATGTAAATCAAACCTCTATGATTGCATGCTTGGAATCCACCTTGAAGGAAGAATGAAATGGATCTTGAAGATGAACAAAGGATCTTGAAGGAAGATCACACCATCATGATGGCTAGATCTAGGGTTTGAATGATGAATCTTGAATGCTTGAACCAAATCCCTTCAATGGCTTGAATGCTTTAAATCCTTGATCTTCAATGGAGAACTTGAATGGAGAAGAGGACTTGAATGCTTGAATGGATGTTTGCTTGATCACCTTGAGAGCTTGCACATGAAATTGCTTGAGATGAGATGTGATGTCAATTGCTTGATTGTGGATGAGAAAATGAGAGAGGAAGGCCTCCTTTTATAGTGAACTAGGGCATAATCCTCTAGAGGGGCCACCTTGGAGAATTAAAGCCCAATTAGGTCCTAACCTTTGGAAAATATACCTAGATTAAATGCAATTAGAGGATTTACCATCCTGAAACCCAAAATGGCCAACCCGGAGGCGGGAAAATAAATATCCCAAAAGCCCAACGCTTGGAAATCAAAGAAATTGGAAATTTGAATGAGGGGGGAAAAATCGAGGTTGGACTTGACCTAGTCAGGTTCAACCTCGATCCTAACCTAGTCAGGTTTGAGCTCGATCCTGACCTAGTCAGGATCAACCTCGAATTTGACCCTAAGCCCAGATTCAGTCAGAACCAGGTGAGGAGGTCTCGGGGATGTCCAGAAACCTAGAAATGATATTAGAACAAGACAAAATGCCAAGGATAGACATAAAATCCTATGATTACCATGATGAAGGCCAGGAGGACCTATTTATAAATCCTACCTAGAAAATAGAGCCATGGAAGAGGGAAATTAAGGAGAATCATCGAGATCCTAACCCTAATTTCACCTAGAATGAAGAAATCAAGTGCAGGGAAGAAGTGGAAAGTAGGGAGAAAGCCAAATACATGCAAAGACCCGATCAAGGTGCTTAACATGACCCCAAACCACTTACTCAGAGGGCTAACTACTCTTACCATGGAAGTGCTTCCATTTTAAGATGATACAATATGATATTGGTGGGTGGGACATTTCTTTAGCTAAGGTCTCTTTCACTATTTAATTTGGATTTTTGTGCTAACCTGTTTTGAGTCTTTTGTTTTTATTTGGTTCTCTTTTTCCTATGTTTTATTTTGCTTTGTTTTTGTGCTCTTATGCATGGGAATATAGTTAGGATCCTAGGTTTGGGGGCTTACATCCTTAAACTTGGTGATGTTCTATCTTGTTCTGACATTGTCTCTCTCTTCTCTTTCCTTTATCGAGAATATGAATTGCCTCATACTCTCACTAAAGTGGGGGCTAAATGTACTATCTTAAAATGGATGCACTTCATTTTAAGACCTTTTAGCCCTTCTTAATGTGGTTTTTGTTCCTCTCTCTCTCTCTTTGGGTCATCTCTCATTTTTAGGAATGGTCCTTTAAGTGTTATTTTATCACCTTTTTGGCTATATCTTCTGGTGGATCCATTTTTCCCCCATTCTTTCTACAGTCCCTCAGACGCCTCTAGTGCCCTATTTTGGGACCCCTCTTGGGAACAGGTCAGTTGACTTATTTCCAAGGAAGAGATCGACCATCTCAAGCTCTTCCCTAAGGGATTTTAGGTGCAGGTCTCAAAGTGTCTTGGGTTTGCTGATTGATTTATTTTATTTCCAGGTCAACTTGCTTTGTTTTCCACCCCAAAAACTAGTATATAAGGAGGCTTAAGAATTTTATTTTCACATCCTATTATCATGAATCAATCTGCATCATCATTTTACTAGCGATTAAGAGCAAGCATCTTCAAACATCTCAAGTTCAAGCATTTTTCCTTCTTGCATCAAGCTTCTTCCTTCAAGGTGGTAATGAAGTTTGGCTTGTAAGGAGGAGATCCATCATCATTCAAATCCTTTCATTCTTTATCAATGTGACATGTCACATACATTCCTATACATGAGGTTTTGACTTCTTTGGATTTTTTTTTGGTTTCTTTGAGTCAAGGCTATTATATTTGCATACTTGATCACATATCAAATTCAATTGCATCTACAAAGGTAATTATTTTTAACATTTGATATATTCAATCCTACTACATGTTAGCATTTACTTTATCATTTACATTTCAATTCAAGGTTGATTCCTCAATCTAGGGTTTGACCAAGACAAACCCTTATCCACCGCAACTCCAAAAACCTAGTTTTTTGTACCCAGGAGTAGAATCTCAGGATTGCAGATAGAGATCTATCAAAAAAATCTAGGTCGACTTTAGAAAAGTGCCTCGGGAACACGGTGACTTAGGTCAACTTATTGTGAAACACGGTGACATGGTCGACATATTCTTGAAAATTTGAGATTTTTAGTATTTTTTGAGTTTTCAGCCGTGATCGTAGATCCGCAGTCAGAAATTCAGTTATAGGCCGAGAACAATAGTTTTCAGAGCATAAAAGTATATTCCTCTTCATATTTCAAGGTGAGTACCTCATTATCTATTTCATATCTTTTCATATATCTGTTTTCACATCTTAATTGGGCCGATTGCTTACATTTAGCACCTATATCTCTATTTCTTATCTTGCTAAATCAATTGGTTCAATTTTACAAGTACATTTACACAACAATTTTCAAATCTTACATTGCATGAAAGAGGACTTGCTTGTGTACTTCCTTAGTATAATTTGGCTTCAACATTGACATCCTTTTATTTTCTTGGGTTTTGTTAATCTACCTTATGTTATATTGAGAGTTACGCTTGGAAGTTCCTCTTTCTCTTATATTTTGAATGTTAGTGTGAAAATGGTTATTTAATGAGTACACCTCATATAGTTTACTTTACTAAATTCATCAACACTATTTCCCCCCTAAACATTATCAACTTAGTAATATTAAGTTGGTATTGTTATCAACTTCATTAATAATTAAAGTTAATAACAATATCAACTTAATAATATTAAGTTGATATCAACCTAATAATATTAAGTTGATATCAACTTTGTCAACAATTTATAGTTGATAATAATATCAATAATGATATTGATATTACCTTAATAGTATTAGTCATCATTAATGATAACTATGATAGTTATCAACAATAACTATTATCAATAATAACTATCATAGTTATCAGTAATGATAACTATTATCAGTATACTAATTAATCTTGATGAATTCTACAAATGGTAAGATCATCATATTTTGAAATATATAATCACGTTATATCTAAAGAAGGAGAGATATCAAATGCTTAAGGCCAATAGAACAATTAAGCATTCGATTTCATCGGTTAAAATAATCTGACCTAAACTAAATCTTTTTCTCTTCCTACAGCTTAAATCATGTGTATTTAAGTTAGGAACTCTGCTACTCATTCAAATGAGTAAAAGAAAAAACAATTGGTTGAATATTACCTTGGTTCCAGTGTACGTCCTCAGCCCAAATAAGTTGTGGCAACGTCTAAATAGCGAACTGACGTATATCTTACCAGGTGGGACACAGTTTTTAATCCAAACTCTTCCGATATATTATTACGTTTTAGTTGGCTATTTAGCCATTTCCGATAAGTTGTTCAACAGCTGTGCAAACAAGCCTGCAAACATGTGTCAATCTTCAATGCGGCATCAATGTGAGCAGAGATCTCAGTACACTCAAATACATTTGCCAACTGGCATGCGTACATCTTCTGACATTGCTGTAGCTTTGAGATGAAAGTAACTGTCGACGAACCAAGTGTTTGGTTCATATGAATACATGTGAAATTATCTGCCTATTATTATGCTAGATTAGTAAGCCGTATTCCAGATGTAAGATATTCAATGGATGCTGGCCTTACGTTAGCCAGTGTACAATGGCCTCGTGTCATATCAGATCTAACACTGAACATGGTAGAAAGTTCCGGCTGTTCATTGTACTCCTCTGCCTTCGCGTCTCTGCCGCGTGGGTGCGCGTAAATCTAAGTATTTGTACAACAGTTGACATGGCTGGACTTCCGGCCTCTCTTTTAAGCACAGCGAATAGAATTGGTTTAGGCGACGCCACGCGGGTAGCCTTAACAGGATTGTTTATATGCGTATTTGGATTCATGGTGGTGTTGTAATCTCAGTGGCTGAAGAAACGCTGAGGAGTTTGGCAACTTTCAAAATCTGCGCAGTAGTTCACTCGATTCTGTAATTAGCATGGTTTCTGTAGCCAATGAGAATGGCGCTTCCGAATCCATGCAAGAATCGGAAACAACATGCAATAGTGCTGCTCTGCTATTCACAGAAAATGTAAGCAGCTTCAACAGTAAGCCCAAGGAAGAACAACATGAAGAAGAAGATGATAAAGAAGATAGTCATGAAGAAGAAGAAGATGAAGATGAAGAAGATTGTCAAGAAGAGGAAGATGATGATGAAGATGGTTGCGAATTCTCCTCAAACCGCAGGAAATTCAGCGGCATTGAGCCAGACCACAAGCGGTTCAAAGCTTGTTTGGGGACTGTAGAAGATGAGGGGGAAGAGATCAACAGTAGACTAGAAATTCTTCAAACTCTTGTGCCTGGAGGATATGCCTTGGATACAGTCTCTTTACTTGAACAAACTGCCTGTTATATCAAGTTCTTAGTGCAAGTAGTTAATGGTGTTAAATTGCAGTCAGACAAGCTCTGACGTTTTCTTACAGCTTTCTCTATTTTGCCTCTTCATATCCCGAAAAGCCAGCTGACATTTTGCTTTCTGCTCTGCTGGATAGGTGTTTACTTCTGGCAAAATATGATGTGCAGGCTTTCTTGTAATTGAAAACTGTCTCTCTTCTTGTCTTTTTCACAATTTGAAGACAATATTGAAAGGTGTGTTGTTGCTATTGTATGAACACGTTCCAAAATACTACAAGTAAGGCAATCTTTGGAGTTTGTCTTCTCAGTTAAAGACAAACATGAGTAGGGCAAGGTTCGTTCCTTGCAGCTTTTGCATGGTCTTGTAGGTTTGTGTCTCTAGAATAGTCTGGTTTGTTCATTTTACTCTTGGTTTCTTCCAGGAGTTTTTTTAAGTGCATCTACTTGTTGTAATCTTTTTGGTTTGTTCAATAAAGAAAAAGAGAGAAATGAGTTGAAGTAGAACAAGAGTTTCACTTCAATTGGGTCTTTTAAAGTGTATCTTCTCACTTTCCTTTTTTTTTTTTTTTGGTTCTGTTCAATAAAGAAAATGAGAGAAATTAGTTAAAGTAGGCTGAGTGTTTCACTTAAATTGTTTCAGGTGTATTTAGTTTATGCTTTTAAAATTAGAGTATCTTGTTAGGAGAAAAATTATAAAATATGAAATTTATATTAGAACGGGTTGAGTTTGGTTTGAGAGGATGGTATTGTGTTATATGATTCATTTTTGTTTTAAATATTTAGGTGTTAAATTTGACTGGATGATTTTTAAGAATGAGTTATGTAATGTGATGATTTATTATATGAACTGATAGGACTAATATGAATGTTTTCTTATTTACATATTCTATTATAAATATCGAGTTTGTGATATTAGTTACTAACAAAAATAAGTAGAGCAAGATTCGTCCATTCCAGCTTTTGCTTGGTATTGTAAGCTTGTGTTAGTTTAGATTAGTCTTGCTTACTCATTTTACTCCTTGAGAATCTTTTAAAGGACATCTTCTTCTTGTAATCTTTTTGGTTTGTTCAATAAAAGGAGAGAAATGAGTTAAGTGTTTCACTTACTTTAATTGTGTGAGAGTTTTCAGAGTTAGGTTTTTAAGATTAGGGTTATTTTTTAAATATATAAAATACATGAAATTTATATTAGAATGGGTTGAGTTTGGTTTGTGAGGCTTTTTTTTAATGTTTTGGATGTTAAATTTGATTAAACTATTTTGATGGAATGGATTTTGTAATGTGATGATTTTCCTATAAGAGTTGAAAGAAATGATATAAATGTTTACTTATTTACATACTCTATTATAAATATTGAGTCAAATCGAGTGTATAAATCTAGAAATCCAACATTCATACATGTGGTCATATGTTTTGTTTTGAAAATCTTGTAGATATCAAATTATTTATTAGCAAAAGACTAAAATAGTTTTTTAATTAATTAAATGTTTCTTGTGTCATTTAGACAACATGATAAAATATTTATTTTGGGAGTACGCATTTGTTAAAAAAGTAATGGCTTGATGATTTAAAAGATCATGTCTAATTTGATCATCATTTGTAGTACAAAGAAGTTTCACTTGGAATGGATGTAAAAAATGATGTGATCATTAACTTAGTTAGACGTCATTTTTTTTTCACTTATGGAGAATTCTAGCTGTCTATTTGTACTTTTCAATTTTAAAATTTATATAGCAATTTCAATTTTAAGAGTTTTTATCTGATTCTACTATATTTTACATTATCTTTTCAATTATATGTAATACTGATAAACACACTTATTTACTAGAGAAAATCACATCCAAATTAGTCAACTATAAGTAAATAGTTCATTGAAATAAGAAAGCTATATATGCATCCAAAGGAAAAAATGAAAATTTTAGTAGTTTTTGGTGGTAAACATGGAAAAGACACCCAAAACTTAAAAACATGAAATTGAAGTCAATATTTTAGTGGCATTGAGTTTATCATATTCATCTAAAATAATTAGACATCTTAATCTCTCATTGTTCATATAATTAGATTTCATGTGAACATATTTGACATTTTATGCGAACATAATTGACATAGATAATCTAGCAACACTAAATAACTATTAACTAGAAAGATTCTAGTAAACATTGTGCATGATGTGGACAAAGAAATTTTCCACCCTTGAGATTGATGGAACCTTAAGGTACAAATGGCCCAATGCCACCTTGCTTATACTAGTCCTATAGTGAACCAAGGAAATTTAATTGAATTAAAGGGAAATGCAGCTAACTATAATTTAATAATGAAAAATATTGAAATAACTCAATTATATAAGATGATAAAAATGATATGTTGAATCCTAATAGCAATTTCATAATTTGACTTGATGTGGAAAATATCTCCTACTTATTAGTTGATAAGCTTAAGGGGCTTTATAATGAATGGTTCATAAGTCAAAACACTTGCTAAAGTTTTTGCAAGAGGGGTTCCAAGAAAAGTGGGCTTAACCTTGGAGGAAACTTTGTGATTAAGTGCACTTGAGTTGAAGTAGGAGTAGTACTGGGATGGGTGATCTCTTAGGAAGTTTTGGTGCTTCACCTTTGTGAACATCACCTAGATACAATGAGTGCTAAGTGTTTCATTCATTATCCTAAGAGATGGGTTCTTGTGAACTACTATATATGAAACATGGATCAATGAGTTTGACCCAAAAACTACATAGTTGAATCCTTGTACAAATATCATAATTTGACTTGCACAAAATATCTCCTACTTATTAGTTGATAAGCTTAAGTGGATTTATAATGAATTGTTCATAAGGCACAACACTTGATGAAGGGTTTAAAAATGGGTTGCAAGAAAAGTGGGCTTAATCTTGGAGGAAACTCCATGATTAAGAACACTTGAGATGGAGTAGTTCTAGGATGGGTGACCTCCCAGGAAGTCCCAGTGCTTCACCATTCTGAGCATCACATAGATGCAATGAGTGTTGAGTGTTCTATTTATTCTCATGAGATTTGGGTTCTTGTGAATCACTGTTCATGCAAAATAGTTCAATGAGTTTGACTCAAAAACTACATAATTGAGCCCTAGGTACAATATCATAATTTGACTTATTATGGAAAATATCTCCTAAAGTTTATCATTTGATGAGTTTAAGGGGATTTATAATGAATGGTTCATAAGACACAACACTTGTTGGATTTTTTGCAAATATGGTTTTAAGTAAAGTGGGATTAACCTTGAAGGAAACTTCATGGTTAAATGTGCTTGTGCTGGACTAGTATTAGGATGGGTGACCTCCTAATAAGTATTATGAGAGATGGGTTCTTGTGAACCACTACTCATGAAACATGGGTTAATGAATTTGACCAAAAAAACACACAAGTGAATCCTGATAAAAATATCATAATTTGACTTGTTATGGAAAATGTCTCTTACTTATTAATTAATGAGCTTATGAGGCTTTATAATGAATGGTTCATAAGGAAAAATACTTATTTAAGGTTTTGCAAATAGGATTGAAAGAAAAGTGGGCTTAACCTTGGAGGAAACTTTGAGGTTAAGCACACATGAGCTGGAATATAATTGGGATGGGCGACCTCCCTTCACCTCTATGAGCATCACCTAGATGCAATGAGTGATAAGTGTTCCATTAATCCTTATGAGATATGGGTTCTTGTGAGCCACTACTTATGAAACATGGGTCAATGAGTTTGACTCAAAAACTAAATAATGATAAAAAAATTTAAACTATAGGAACAAAAAGATCAAATAATTGAGACCAACTGGCAGGCTCTACAAGCTCTTTGTCCAAGATGATTGCATGAATAAAGGACTACAATGTGGGTTTGGGATGCCAACATATTGTGTGTGTCTGATATGGGAAGTGTATAAAGGGTAATATTAGGAAGGTACAAGGTGATAAAGTAAAAGAATAGAAAGTAAACTAAGATACATATGTGGTGTAGACAAGGATGGAGGGAAGTCAAAGAGATCAGTCCAATCCTTGTAGCTTGAGTTACACAATGGAAGAAATACATAAAATAATTGAGAGAAATGTAATATTATCCTTCTTATTATTAGAAATTAGGTACAATGGTGCTGCTACATGCAGGGTAAAAGTATAAAGTTGTGTCGCAGTAGAAGACAATCGACATGTTTTGGCAAAAGGAAGTTTTGATTGGACACTTTTTGGCTGAATATATGTGGTGTGCACATGGTGCCACACAACACTAGCTAGTGTCGATGTATCAAGGTAGTTTCAGCTGAAACTGATTCAGTCCAACTGGTTCCACCTGAAACTGACTTCGGCCAAAACTATCAAAAACTATATATATCCCCAAAAAGCATTGAGTGGCTCATTTGCACTATAGAGAATTCTGAGAACTACAGAATGATTTGGAGATCTTCAATCGGACTAGGTAGGTTTTTTTAAAAAATATTTTTTTAATTTTTTAAAAAAAAATTTAATTTTTTTTAAGTTAATATATGTATGTATTATTTTATTTTATTCTTTTTAGGATACTTTAGTTATGTTAGATTGTTAAAATTAATTAACATGCTTTGCAATGTAATTTTTTTTTGGTTAAATGACATATAGTTAATTTAGTAAACCTAGTTAATCTAATTAACCTTACTTAATGTAGTTACCATTAGTTAACCATACTTGAAACCTAGTTGACCAAGTTAACCATACTTATTCTAGTTAACCTTAGTTAACTTAGTCAAACTTAGTTAACGTAGTTGACCATACTTCAAACCTAGTCAAACTTAATTTTAACCCTAGTTAACCATACTTTAAACCTAGTTAACCTAGTCAAAATTAGTTAACCTAATTTTAACCATACTTCAAATCTACTTAACCTAGTTAACCTAGTGAAATTTGGTTAACCTAGTTAATCATACTTCAAACCTAGTTAACTTAGAGTAACTAACCATGTATTTGTATTTTATTGATGAGTTGTATAAATGTGTTTTGTATATACACACATGTATAAATATGCTTAAATTATAAATATCATTCATTTTTTTGTCATGTTTAGACTAAATGTACATATACATTTTGTTCATGTATATATTTTTCACATTTAGTAGATGATCATGTAATGTACATGGAACTTTAGATTGCTTTAAATTAGATTGCCTTTTAATTTTTTTTTAAAACATTAGAAAATTATTAGGATAACATTACAAAAACACATGTAAAATGTAACAAACGAGATCATTTGAAACAGTAGAAAATTATTAGGAAAATTTTACATAAAAACATAACTATACATAGTTCCTAGTTAACCATACTTCAAACCTAGTTAACCTATGACAAAAATTTTGACTGCAGATTCATGATCACGATAGAAAAACTAGAAAATACTATTTTTCTCAGACCTCCAAGAACACATCGACCAAATGAAACATGTTCCAGAAAATTTTCCACAAATTCACCATGTTCTCGAGACACTGTAGAAATGTTGATCTAACTTCTTCAAAAATTTCTCGACACTACTTTCCAGATCTGTGGTTGTAATTTTGATATCTTTCTCCTGCACATAGAAAAGCTTGTTTTGGGGTTTGGGTGGATGAGGGCTTGCCTTGGTCAAGCCCTAGATTGAGAAATCAACCTTGAAACTGAAATGTAAATATGTGAAGGAAATAAGAAAAATGTAAGTATTCACCTTTCCTATATAAACCCTTGTCAATAAGGATTTTCTAGTGCTTGTGTGTTGTAGATGCTGAATTTGTAATGATGGATGTAGGAAATCTCCACAAATGCAATGGGTCTACCAAAACCACATCATAGAGACATGGATGTAAATGTGCATTAATGAAGAAGATGATGCATTCCTCAATGTAAATATCCTCCCTTGATGGAAAAAAAAAAAGCTAGATCTTGAAGAGGAAATGCTCACAAAGGATCCTTGAATCTTGAATGCTTGATGAATGCTTGAATGATTGAACTTGCTCGTGAGATTGATGGATGATAATGGATCTATAATGGATGTAAAATGTCAAAATATATTCTTGGATGTCAAAATGAGGTTCCTAGGCTACCTTTTATACTAGTTTTTAGGCCTTGGGATTTTAAATCTCTGAGAACACATTGGCCCTAGGATTTTAAATCCTTAGCGAATAGATTAACCTGGTTGAGATATTATGGAGCAGTTTGACCTGGTTGACCTATTCCATAATAGGTCAACTTGTTTGACCTATTCCAAGGTTGGCCTATTGGGATCCAACCCTAAGGTCTCAGAGACTACACAATTGAAAGTGGAAGATATGGGATAGAACAAGAGAAAAAGGGGATCGAGCACGAATCCATCCATGGTTCATAAAGTCAATAAATGATGGGAGATAAAAGGTCTTAAATAATAAGTTCATCCATTTTAAGATGGTACATTTAGCCCCCACTTTAGCAGGAGTATAAGTTACCTCAAACTCACATCAAAGTAGATCAAAAAGTAAGAGTTGATCTCATCATGACTAAAGAGATGAAGAAACCATCAAGCCCCAAATAGAATTAAATATTCATCATATCCAAAGACAAAATAATAGAGATGTCACTAACAAGAAAGTGTAGCCAACTTTCCCAATAAGGCTTTTGTTCCTTATTGTGAACTACACAAGAAAAAGAAATGGGGTACAACAAGAGATGGCACTGAATGGTCTAGCAAGTGTGTGTGACATACTAGTCAAACCATCAAAGATGAATTTGATGGTATAGAAAGTGTGTGTGGAATGATATTAAACTCTTCGAAAAGGATTCATTCTCAAGGGAATCCCATATCCTAAGAAGAAGAATCGAAAGATGACCTAGACATAAGGATGTGTGTTTCCTTAAGGGATCATTAAAGATGATTAGGCTTCCCAAACTATCAATAGTCCAAAGAGGGATCAAATAATGATCAAGCCTCCTAGACTATTAGTAATCCAAAGGGGGATAAAAAAGAAAGGATCAGGCCTCCCGGAATATCATTAGTTCAAAGAGAGATCCAAAACAACAAAGACCAAGCCTAATGAAGGGTGCTCCTCTTAATACCACAAACACATAATAGAAACAGAGAAACAACAACAATATGCAAGAACAGAAAATTGGCTTCTTATTATCTCCACAAATGTGAAATTACAAACTTTTAGAATTACAATATGCAAAGCCACATGGGCATTCCCTTACAATATTCTGTAGGACAAAGCCTCGAATTATTACCGAGATCTACTACCCAGAACTATTCTGAACTGCCTAAGATAATAATACAACCTTCCTTATATAGGCAATTTTCCACCGCCCGGGAAGGTTCTAGAATTTTAGCCAATAAGGCCGACCAAACTTAGAATTATTTTATTTTATATTTTATTACATCATAGTCAGCTCAAGATAACCTTTGAAACCCAAATAGAAATTTTGAAGAAAATTATTTTCTGCCATTTCGGGTGGCCCAACTTCCGAAGACCATAAGTCATCACCAGTTGACCCGATCGGCTATTATAACCCCATTTTGAAAATGCCACAAAGTGCTCTACAGGCTTGGCTAGCACAAGCGCCCGTCACCCAAATTTTTGACCTCATCCGGGGCCTCTAAAGCATTCAAAACTGAGTTCAAAGTTTCTGTACCCTACTACCAATACCGAAAATCTTCAATATCTTCCAATATACACTTGATCTGGCAATGAAACTTTACTGACAGACTTATATGGCCAAAATGAACCTCTAAGAAAGAAATCAGATCATTCTGAGCACATACAAAAATTACCAAAAATAGTAACTTTCCATAAATAGCAGCTCTGCACAAAATAGCCCTTATTGAATATAAAAATAGAAATATTTTTGGATGATGCAAGATTGCTATTACACCCAGGATGCTCCTGCATCAGACACCTGGGGTAATTTGAGAAGTGACCTTGTCACGACTCAGGTGTGCAGAGGAAAACCAAGATGGTTAACCTCCACCCTTGTTAGCCATGATGAATCTTCAACAGGTCATCCTTTCCACTTGACCAGATATTCTTCATATGTCCTATTCATTGTGCTTCTGCCAACATGACTGTCCAGTATATCTTCGATCTCCTTAGTGTCTGAACTAGTTGCTGGAATACTCCACTGTGCTACTGTGATCACATCTTCAACACCTCCTTTATGATACTCTGTCAAATCTAAAATGTTAAACACTGGTGAAATATGTAGCTCAGTAGGCATTTCTACCTCATGCATTTTCTGAATCATGTTTCTTCAGTATCTTACATGGTCCAAACTTCTTCATTTTCAGCTTGTTATATGTACCAACTGGAAACCGCTCCTTCCGCAAATGAACCATGACTTCATCACCAACCTGAAATTCCTTATACCTCATTTTCTCATTTGCCTTAGCCTTATACTGTGCGTTCATCTTGGTAATATGCTTCCTCACCTCCCCATGGATGTTCTTCAAGTGTTCTGCAAAATCCTCAGCTTCAGCACTACTTATTTCTCCTTTATCTATCTTCCTCAATTCAGATGCATTTCTTGGACTACTTCCATATACAATCTGGAATGGTGATTTACCAGTGCTCCTGTTGACAGAATTATTGTATGCAAATGCTGCCTGTGGTAAAATCAAATCCCATCCTGTTGGCTTATCTCCAACCAAACATCTCAGCAAATTTCTCAAACTCCTATTCACCACCTCTGTCTGTCCATCAGTCTGTGTATGATGCGATGAACTAAATTTCAAATCTGTCTTCAACTTCTTCCATAATGTACGCCAGAAATATCAAACAAACTTAGTGTCCCGATCTGAAACTATGGTCTTTGGCAAACCATGAAGTCTCACTACTTCTCTGAAAAATAATTCTGCTACATGAATAGCATCATTAGTCTTCTTGCAGGGAATGAAATGTGCCATCTTTGAAAATCTATCAACCACCACAAAAATTGAATCATGTCCCCGCTGAGTTCTCGGTAAACCAAGAACAAAGTCCATGCTGATATCCTCCCAAGGCTTCTTTGGTACGGGTAATGGCCGATACAACCCTGTATTTTGCTTCACTCCTTTCGCCATCTGACATACTCTGCAACTCTGTACAAACTTCTTCACATCTTGCTGCAACTGTGGCCAATAATAATTCTCACTAACCAAAGAAAGGGTTTTGTCACGACCAAAATGTCCAGCCAATCCTCCGCTATGCTTCTCCTTGATGAGATTCTCCCTCATAGAACTTCATGGAATGCACAACTGACTCCCTCTACATAGCATATCATCCTGGATGATGAAATCCAACCATTTTGTCTTGTCTAGAGTAACAGGTTCTGTACAAGCTTTCCACGCTTCACCAAAATCAGGATCCTCTGGATACAAATTCTTGAGTTTCTTGAACCCAACCACTTCAATCTGCATTTTTGTCAGCAATAGTTGCCTTCTGCTAAGTGCATCTGCAACCCTATTAGACTTTCCACTCCTGTGTTTCAAAACAAATGTATAACTCTGCAAAAACTCAACTCATTTCAAATGTCTTTGATTCAATTTTTCTTGACTATTCAAATATTGCAAAGCTTGATGAGAAGTATACAAAACAAACTCCTTAGGAAGCAGATAGTACCTCCACTTTTTCAATGCTTGAACTATAGCATAAAATTCCTGATCATAAACAGAATATTTTCTCTTGGCATCATTTAACTTCTCACTGAAATAAGCAACAGGTTTACCTTCTTGGCTCATAACAGCTCCTATTGCAGTACCACTAGCATCACAATATACTTGAAACACCTTATTAAAATTTGGAAGTGCTAAAACAGGTTGTTCTGTAACTTTTTGTTTCAACAATTAAAAACTCTTTTCTGCCCCATTAGTCCACTTAAACTCTTTTCTATCCCCTCTCATTGTTTCAGTCAAGGGTCCACAAATACTGCTAAAATTTTTAATAAACTTTCTATAAAAGCTAGCCAAACATGAAAAGATCTTACCTCAGCAGCATTCCTTGGAGTAGGCCATTCAAGGATAGCCTCTACCTTCTCTGGGTCCATTTTCAGACCTTCTGCTAAAATTGCAAATCCCAAATACACTAACTCTTTCTTCACAAAACTGCACTTCTTTAAATTAATCAACAATTTCTCTTCTCTCAACTTCTCAAATACCATACGAATATGCATCATATGCTCCTCCAATGTCTTACTAAAGATCAAAATATCATCTAGGTAAACAATGACAAACTTACCAAGAAATTCTTTTAGAACCTCGTTCATGAGCCGCATGAAAGTGCTCGGTGCATTGGTTAGCCCAAAAGGCATGAATAACCACTCATACAGTCCTTCCTTTGTCTTGAAGGAAGTCTTCCATTCATCTCCTTCTCTGATCCGAATCTGATGATATCCACTCTTCAGATCTATCTTTGAGAAATACACAGCTCCACTCAAACAGTCCATAATATCATCCATTCGTGGCAATGGAAACTTATACTTGATTGTGATCTTGTTTATTGCTCTGGAATCTATACACATCCTCCACTCTCCATTCTTTTTTGGTGCTAATACCGCTGGTACAACACAAGGACTCAGACTCTCTCGAATCAACCCCTTTTGTAACAACTCATGTACTTGTCTATTCAACTCTTCACTTTCTGCTCGTGTCATTCTGTGTGCTGCCTTGTTTGGCAAACTGGCTCCTGGAATCAAATCTATCTGATGACCGATCTTTCTTACCGGTGGTAATCCATCAGGTACATTATCAGATACAATATCCTGAAACTCATTCAACAAATCTGCAACCTCTACAGGTACATCCTCTACTTCTTCTTTACCAACTTTTAGAATTAAAGAAAAACATACATGTTCGTGCCTCATACCATCTAAGAATTTTCTTTCATCAAAAAATGTTATTCTTGCATTACCAGATACCTTTTCTTCGGTCTCCTTCAATGGCTTTAGCTTATGTCGCACTCCATCCTTTGTCAGGGAATAGGTATTCGCACGACCATCATGTACAACACATCTGTCAAACTGCCACGGTCTACCCAATAACATATGACATGCATCCATAGATATGATATCACAAAATATCTCATCTTGGTATTCGCCAACCTTGAACTTCACTAGGCATTGTTCATTGACCATGACCTTGTGGTCATCCTGTACCCAGGCAATCCGATATGGATGTGGGTGTTTCTGTCTCTTGAGCTTCAACTTTGTCACCATCTCTTCTGACACCAAATTGTCAGTGCTTCCACTATCGATAATCACATCACAGCATTTACGCTCACACTTGCATCGAGTGTGAAACAGGCTCTTCCTTTGTTCAGGTTCGTTCTCACCACTCAGCAAGACTCTTCTGTTAATTAGCGTTTCTCCTCTTTCAGCATCTTCAGAATTTGATGATCTAGCATCTTCATCTACATGTGCAACTCTGGCCTGGCCTTCATTTCTCCTGTCTATTCTACCTTGGTGCTGAGGACATTCAAATGCCCTATGACCTTCTTCTCCATAGTGAAAACATGTTCCACGGAAGCCACCTCTTCCAGATCCTTGTCCTCTTCCTCTTCCTCCCTGATCTCTATTATTCTGATCCTGGAAGTGATTGGAATTATTTCCTCACTGATTCTGACTACTACTGGTCTCATCTTTGTTTTTCAGATCTTCATTTGGGCCACCATATGACCGTCCACCAGATCGTCCACAGCGACCTCTTCTGTTTTGTTTGCTCTCAAACTTCTTGTTCATTTTTTCCTCTACTTTTAGGGAAAATTGGTATGCCTCTTCAATACTATTCATTCGAACCAGATTCAGCTCCTCCTGAATGCTTGGCCTTAACCCATTAAGGTATCGGGCAACTTTCTCTTTACCAGCTTCTGCATGGCCTGTTCTGATGAGAAGTCGATAGAACTCCTCTGTATACTCCTAAACAGATCTTCCTACTTGCTTCAAACTCTGCATTTTCTTCAGTAGGTTAAGCTCATAATCAACAGGAATGAACTATCGCTTTAATTTATCCACCATCCGATCCCATCTCATGATTTTCTCCTTTCCCCTTCTATTTCGCTCCAACTGAATCTCTTGCCACCATATCCTCGCATGACCTTTCAGTCTGGCCTTCACAAATTTGACCCTATCAGGATCCTCAACATCTTCATACTCAAAATATTCCTCACATTCATTGATCCAGTCAATCAATTCCTCTGGGTTAAGATTTTCAGAAAATGTAGGAACCTTAATTTTAGGTCTTTTCTCAATCTTAGAAATGGCCGGAAAAAGTCTTTCTTCCTCCTGATTTACAATTTCAAATTCTCCTTCTTGATATTTTTCTTCAGCTTCATCCTCGCTTTCATCTCTGACATTAAGATTCATTCCTCTACGAATCTCTTCTTGCAATGCTCGCACTTGTCTCTGTAGCTCTCTAACCTCAGGTGTCACAGCACCAACTCTTCCGCCACGTTCTCTTCCTGGAGGCATTTCCGCGATGTGCGCTGAAACGCTAACCACGGTCCTGGTGCAAACTGCCTCACAGTCGGTGATCTGTTTACACACTCAGGAACTCCTACTCTGATACCACTTGATGAAGGGTGCTCCCCTTAATACCACAAACACATAACAGAAATAGAGAAACAACAACAATATGCAAGAACAGAAAATTGGCTTCTTATTATCTCCACAAATGTGGAATTACAAACTTTCAGAATTACAATATGCAAAGCCACATGGGCATTCCCTTACAATATTTTGTAGGACAAAGCCTCGAATTATTATCCAGATCTACAACCCAGAACTATTCTGAACTGCCTAAGACAATAATACAACCTTCCTTATATAGGCAATTTTCCACCACCCAGGAAGGTTCCAAAATTTTAGCCAATAAGGCCGACCAAACTTAGAATTATTTTATTTTACATTTTATTACATCATAGTCGGCTCAAGATAACCTTTGAAACCCGAACATAAATTTTGAAGAAAATTATTTTTTGCCATTTCAAGTGGCCCAACTTCCGAAGACCATAAGTCATCAACAGTTGACCCGATCGGCTATTATAACCCAATTTTGGAAATGCCACGAAGCGCTCTACAGGCTTTATCGGCGCAAGCGCCCTTCACCCAAATTTTTGACATCATCCGGGGCCTCTAAAGCCTTCAAAACTGAGTTCAAAGTTTCTGTACCCTGCTACCAATACCAAAAATCTTCAATATCTTCCAATATACACTTGATCTGGCAATGAAACTTTACTGGCAGACTTATATGGCCAAAATGAACCTCCAAGAAAGAAATCAGATCATTCTGAGCACATACAAAAATTATAAAAAATAGTAACTTTTCATAAATAGCAGCTCTGCACAAAATAGCCCTTATTGAATATAAAAATAGAAATATTTTTGGGTGATGCAAGATTGCTCTTACACCCAGGATTCTCCTACATCAGACACCCGGGGTAATTTGAGAAGTGACCTTGTCACGACTCAGGTGTGCAGAGGAAAACCAAGACGGTTAACCTCCACCCTTGTTAGCCATGATGAATCTTCAACAGGTCATCCTTTCCACTTGACCAGATATTCTTCATATGTCCTGTTCCTTGTGCTTCTGCCAACACGACTGTCCAGTATATCTTCGATCTCCTTAGTGTCTGAACTAGTTGCTGGAATACTCCACTGTGCTACTGTGATCGCATCTTCAACACCTCCTTCATGATACTCTGTCAGATCTGAAATGTTAAACACTGGTGAAATATGTAGCTCAGTAGGCAATTCTACCACATATGCATTTCCTGAATCATGTTTCTTCAGTATCTTACATGGTCCAAACTTCTTCATTTTTAGCTTGTTATATGTACCAACTGGAAACCGCTCCTTCCGCAAATGAACCATGACTTCATCACCAACCTGAAATTCTTTATACCTCCTTTTCTCATCTGCCTTAGCCTTATACTATGTGTTCATCTTGGTAATATGCTTCCTCACCTCCCCATGGATGTTCTTCAAGTGTTCTGCAAAATCCTCAGCTTCAGCACTACTTATTTCTCCTTTATCTATCTTCCTCAATTCAGATGCATTTCTTGGACTACCTCCATATACAATCTGGAATGATGATTTACCAATGCTCCTGTTGACAGAATTATTGTATGAAAATTCTGCCTGTGGTAAAATCAAATCCCATCCTGTTGACTTATCTCCAACCAAACATCTCAGCAAATTTCTCAAACTCTTATTCACCACCTCTGTCTGTCCATCAGTCTGTAGATGATGCGATGAACTAAATTTCAAATCTGTCTTCAACTTCTTCCACAATGTATGCCATAAATATCCAACAAACTTAGTGTCCTGATCTGAAACTATGGTCTTTGGCAAACCATGAAGTCTCACTACTTCTCTGAAAAATAATTCTGCTACATGAACAGCATCATTAGTCTTCTTGCAGGGAATGAAATGTGCCATCTTTAAAAATCTGTCAACCACCATAAAAATTGAATCATGTCCCCGCTGAGTCCTCGGTAAACCAAGAACAAAGTCCATGCTGATATCCTCCCAAGGCTTCTTTGGTACGGGTAATGGCCGATACAACCTTGTATTCTGCTTCACTCCTTTCGCCATCTGACATACTCTGTAACTCTGTACAAACTTCTTCACATCTTGCTGCAATTGTGGCCAATAATAATTCTCACTAACCAAAGAAAGGGTTTTGTCATGACCAAAATATCCAGCCAATCCTCTGCTATGCTTCTCCTTGATGAGATTCTCCCTCATAGAACTTCGTGGAATGCACAACTGACTCTCTCTGAATAGCATATCATCTTGGATGATGAAATTCAACCATTTTGTCCTGTCTAGAGTAACAAGTGCTGTACAAGCTTTCCAAGCTTCACCAAAATTAAGATCCTATGGATACAAATTCTTGAGTTTTTTGAACCCAACCACTTCAATCTGCATTTCTGTCAGCAATAGTTGCCTTCTGCTAAGAGCATTTGCAACCCTATTAGACTTTCCACTCCTGTGTTTCAAAACAAATGTATAACTCTGCAAAAACTCAACCCATTTCAAATGCCTTTGATTCAATTTTCCTTGACTATTCAAATATTGTAAAGCTTGATGATCAGTATACAAAACAAACTCCTTAGGAAGCAGATAGTGCCTCCACTTTTTCAATGCTTGAACTATAGCATAAAATTTCTGATCATAAACAGAATATTTTCTCTTGGCATCATTTAACTTCTCACTGAAATAAGCAACAGGTTTACCTTCTTGGCTCATACAGCTCCTATTGCAGTACCACTAGCATCACAATCTACTTGAAACACCTTATTAAAATCTGGAAGTGCTAAAATAGGTTGTTCTGTAACTTTTTGTTTCAACAATTGAAAAAAATTTCTGCCCCATTAGTCCACTTAAACACTTTTCTATCCCCTCTCATTGTTTCAGTCAAGGGTCCACAAATACTGCTAAAATTTTTGATAAACTTTTTGTAAAAGCTAGCCAAACCATGAAAAGATCTTACCTCAGCAGCACTCCTTGGAGTAGGCCATTCAAGGATAGTCTGTACCTTCTCTGGGTCTATTTTCAGACCTTTTGCTAAAACTACACATCCCAAATACACTAACTATTTCTTCAGAAAACTGCACTTCTTCAAATTAATCAATAATTTCTCTTCTCTCAACTTCTCAAATACCATACGAATATGCAGCATATGCTCCTCCAATGTCTTACTAAAGATCAAAATATCATCTAGGTAAACAATGACAAACTTACCAAGAAATTCTTTTAGAACCTCGTTCATGAGCCGCATGAAAGTGCTCGGTGCATTGGTTAGCCCAAACGGCATGACTAACCACTCATACAGTCCTTCCTTTATCTTGAAGGCAGTCTTCTATTCATCTTCTTCTCTTATCTAAATCTGATGATATCCACTCTTCAGATCTATCTTTGAGAAATACACAGCTCCACTCAAACAGTCCATAATATCATCCATTCGTGGCAATGAAAACCTATACTTGATTGTGATCTTGTTTATTGCTCTGAAATCTGTACACATCCTCCACTCTCCATTCTTCTTTGGTGCTAATACCACTGGTACAGCACAAGGACTCAGACTCTCTCGAATCAACCCCTTCTGTAACAACTCATGTACTTGTCTATTCAACTCTTCACTTTTTGCTGGTGTCATTCTGTGTGCTGCCTTGTTTGGCAAACTGGCTCATGGAATCAAATCCATCTGATGACTGATCTTTCTTATCGGTGGTAATCCATCAAGTACATTATCAGATACAATATCCTGAAACTCATTCAACAAATCTGCAACCTCTACAGGTACATCCTCTACTTCTTCTTTACCAACTTTTGGAATTAAAGAAAAATACACATGCTCATGCCTCATACCATCTAAGAATTTTCTTCCATCAACAAATGTTATTCTTGCATTACCACATACCTTTTCTTCGGTCTCCTTCAATGGCTTTAGCTTATGTCGCACTCCATCCTTTGTCAGGGAATATGTATTCGCATGACCATCGTGTACAGCACATCTGTCAAACTGCCACGGTCTACCCAATAACATATGACATGCATCCATAGATATGATATCACACAATACCTCATCTTGGTATTCGCCAACCTTGAACTTCACTAGGCATTGTTCATTGACCATGACCTTGTGGTCATCCTGTACCCAGGCAATCCGATATGGATGTGGGTGTTTCTGTCTCTTGAGCTTCAACTTTGTCACCATCTCTTCTGACACCAAATTGTCAGTGCTTCCACTATCGATAATCACATCACAGCATTTACCCTCACACTTGCATCGAGTGCGAAACAGGCTCTTCCTTTGTTCAGGTTCATTCTCACCACTCAGCAAGACTCTTCTGTTAATTAACATTTCTCCTCTTTCAGTATCTTCAGAATTTGATGATCTAGCATCTTCATCTACATGTGAAACTATGGCCTGGCCTTCATTTTTCCTGTCTGTTCTCCCTTGGTGCTGAGGACATTCAAATGCCTTATGACCTTCTTCTCCACAGTGAAAACATGTTCCACGGAAGCCACCTCTTCTAGATCCTTGTCCTCTTCCTCTTCCTCCCCGATCTCTATTATTCTGATCTTGGAAGCGATTGGAATTATTTCCTCGCTGATTCTGACTGCTACTGGCCTCATCCTTCTTTTTCAGATCTTCATTTCGGCCACCATATGACCGTCCACCAGATCGTCCACCGCGACCTCTTCCATTTTGTCTGCTCTCAAACTTCTTGTTCAACTTTTCCTCTACTTTTAGGGCAAACTGGTATGCCGCTTCAATACTATTCATTCGAACCAGATTCAGCTCCTCCTGAATGCTTGGCCTGAACCCATTAAGGTATCGGGCAACTTTCTCTTTACCAGCTTCTACATGGCCTATTCTGATAAGAAGTCGATAGAACTCCTCTGTATACTCCTGAACAGATCTTCCTGCTTGCTTCAAACTCTACATTTTCTTCAGTACGTCAAGCTCATAATCAACAGGAATGAACTGTCACTTTAATTTATCCACCATCTGATCCCATCTCATGATTTTATCCTTTCCCCTTCTATTTCGCTCCAACTAAATCTCTTGCCACCATATCCTCGCATGACTTTTCAGTCTGGCCTTCGCAAATTTGACCCTATCAGGATCCTCAACATCTTCATATTCAAAATATTCCTCACATTCATTGATCCAGTCGATCAATTCCTCTGGGTTAAGATTTCTAGAAAATGTAGGAACCTCAATTTTAGGTCTTTTCCCAATCTTAGAAATGGCCGGACAAAGTCTTTCTTCCTCCTGGTTTACAATTTTGACTTCTCCTTCTTGATATTCTTCTTCAGCTTCATCCCCACTTTCATCTTTGACATTAAGATTCATTCCTCTATGAATCTCTTCTTGCAATGCTCACACTTGTCTCCGCAGCTCTCTAACGTCAGGTGTCACAGCACCAGCTCTTCCGCCACATTCTCTTCGTGGAGGCATTTTCGTGATGTGCGCTGAAACCCTAATCACGGTCCTCATGCAAACTACCTCACAGTCGGTGATCTGTTTACACACTCAGAAACTCCTACTCTGATACCACTTCATGAAGGGTGCTCCCCTTAATACCACAAACACATAACAGAAACAGAGAAACAATAACAATATGCAAGAACAGAAAATTGGCTTCTTATTATCTCCACAAATGTGGAATTACAAACTTTCAGAATTACAATATGCAAAGCCACATATGCATTCCCTTACAATATTCTATAGGACAAAGCCTCGAATTATTACCCAGATCTACTACCCAGAACTATTCTGAACTGCCTAAGACAATAATACAGCCTTGCTTATATAGGCAATTTTCCACCGCCCAGGAAGGTTCCAGAATTTTAGCCAATAAGGCCAACCAAACTTAGAATTATTTTATTTTATATTTTATTACATCATAGTCGGCTCAAGATAACCTTTGAAACCTAAACAGAAATTTTGAAGAAAATTATTTTCCGCCATTTCAGGTGGCCCAACTTCCGAAGACCATAAGTCATCACTAGTTGACCCAATCGGCTATTATAACCCCATTTCGTAAATGCCAGGAAGCGCTCTACAGGCTTGACCGGCGCAAGCACTTGTCACCTAAATTTTTGACGTCATCCGGGGCCTCTAAAGCTTTCAAAACTGAGTTCAAAGTTTTTGTACCCTGCTACCAATACCGAAAATCTTCAATATCTTTCAATATACACTTGATCTGGCAATGAAACTTTACTGGAAAACTTATATGGCCAAAATGAACCTCCAAGAAAGAAATCAGATCATTCTGAGCACATACAAAAATTACCAAAAATAGTAACTTTCCATAAATAGTAGCTCTGCACAAAATAGCCCTTATTGAATATAAAAACAGAAATATTTTTGGGTGATGCAAGATTGCTCTTACACCCAGGATGCTGCTGCATTAGACACCTGGGGTAATTTGAGAAGTGACCTTGTCACGACTCAAGTGTGCAGAGGAAAACCAAGACGGTTAACCTCCACCCTTGTTAGCCATGATGAATCTTCAATAGGTCATCTTTTCCACTTGACCAGATATTCTTCATATGTCCTGTTCCTTGTGCTTCTGGCAACATGATTGTCCAGTATATCTTCGATCTCCTTAGTGTCTGAACTAGTTGCTGGAATACTCCACTGTGCTGCTGTGATCGCATCTTCAACACCTCCTTCATGATACTCTGTCAGATCTGAAATGTTAAACACTGGTGAAATATGTAGCTCAGTAGGCAATTTTACCTCATATGTGTTTCCTGAATCATGTTTCTTCAGTATCTTACATGGTCCAAACTTCTTCATTTTCAACTTGTTATATGTACCAATTGGAAACCACTCCTTCCGCAAATGAACCATGATTTCATCACCAACCTGAAATTCCTTATACCTCCTTTTCTCATCTGCCTTAGCCTTATACTGTGCGTTCATCTTGGTAATATACTTCCTCACCTCCCCATGGATGTTCTTCAAGTGTTTTGCAAAATCCTCAACTTCAGCACTACTTATTTCTCCTTTATCTATCTTCCTCAATTCAGATGCATTTCTTGGACTACTTCCATATACAATCTGGAATGGTGATTTACCAGTGCTCCTGTTGACAGAATTATTGTATGCAAATTCCACCTGTGGTAAAATCAAATCTCATCCTGTTGGCTTATCTCCAACCAAACATCTCAGTAAATTTCTCAAACTCCTATTCACCACCTCTGTCTGTCCATCAGTCTGTAGATGATGCGATGAACTAAATTTCAAATCTATCTTCAACTTTTTCCACAATGTACGCCATAAATATCCAACAAACTTAGTGTCCCGATCTGAAACTATGGTCTTTGGCAAACCATGAAGTCTCACTACTTCTCTGAAAAATAATTTTGCTACATGAACAACATCATTAGTCTTCTTGCAGGGAATGAAATGTGCCATCTTTGAAAATCTGTCAACCACCACAAAAATTGAATCATGTCCCTGCTGAGTCCTCGGTAAACCAAGAACAAAGTCCATGCTGATATCCTCCCAAGGCTTATTTGGTACAGGTAATGGCTGATACAACCCTGTATTCTGCTTCTCTCCTTTCACCAACTGACATACTCTACAACTCTGTACAAACTTCTTCACATCTTGCTACAACTGTGGCTAATAATAATTCTCACTAACCAAAGAAAGGGTTTTGTCATGACCAAAATTTCCAGCCAATCCTCCGCTATGCTTCTCCTTGATAAGATTCTCCCTCATAGAACTTCGTGGAATGCACAACTGACTCCCTCTGAATAGCATATCATCTTGGATGATGAAATCCAACCATTTTGTCCTGTCTAGAGTAATAGGTTTTGTACAAGCTTTCCAAGCTTCACCAAAATTAGGATCCTCTGGATACAAATTTTTGAGTTCCTTGAACCCAACCACTTCAATCTGCATTTCTGTCAGCAATAGTTGTCTTCTGCTAAGAGCATCTGCAACCCTATTAGACTTTCCACTCTTGTGTTTCAAAAAAAATGTATAACTCTACAAAAACTCAACCTATTTCAAATGCCTTTGATTCAATTTTTCTTGACTATTCAAATATTGCAAAGCTTGATGAGAAGTATACAAAACAAACTCCTTAGGAAGTAGATCGTGCCTCCACTTTTTCAATGATTGAACTATAGCATAAAATTCCTGATCATAAACAAAATATTTTCTCTTGGCATCATTTAACTTCTCACTAAAATAAGCAACAGGTTTACCTTCTTGGCTCATAACAGCTCCTATTGCAGTACCACTAGTATCAAAATCTACTTGAAACACCTTATTAAAATCTGGAAGTGCTAAAACAGGTTGTTCTGTAACTTTTTGTTTCAACAATTGAAAACTCTTTTTTGCCCCATTAGTCCACTTAAACTCTTTTCTATCCCCTCTCATTGTTTCAGTCAAGGGTCCACAAATACTGCTAAATTTTTTGATAAACTTTCTGTAAAAGCTAGCCAAACCATGAAAAGATCTTACCTCAGCAGCATTCCTTGGAGTAGGCCATTCAAGGATAGCCTGTACCTTCTCTGGGTCCATTTTCATACCTTCTGCTAAAACTACAAATCTCAAATACACTAACTCTTTCTTCACAAAACTGCACTTCTTCAAATTAATCAACAATTTCTCTTCTCTCAACTTCTCAAATACCATACGAATATGCATCATATGCTCCTCCAATGTCTTACTAAAGATCAAAAATATCATCTAGGTAAACAATGACAAACTTACCAAGAAATTTTTTTAGAACCTCGTGCATGAGCCGCATGAAAGTGCTCGATGCATTGGTTAGCCCAAAAGGCATGACTAACTACTCATACAGTAGTCATTTTTTCTTGAAGGCAGTCTTTCATTCATCTCCTTCTCTAATCTGAATCTGATGATATCCACTCTTCAAATCTATCTTTGAGAAATACACAGCTCCACTCAAACAGTCTATAATATCATCCATTCGTGGCAATGGAAACCTATACTTGATTGTGATCTTGTTTATTGCTCTAAAATCTGTACACATCCTCCACTCTCCATTCTTCTTTGGTGCTAATACCGCTGGTACAGCACAAGGACTCAGACTCTCTCGAATCAACCCCTTTTGTAACAACTCATGTACTTGTCTATTCAACTCTTCACTTTCTCCTCGTGTCATTCTGTGTGCTGCCTTGTTTGGCAAACTGGCTCCTGGAATCAAATCTATTTGATGACTGATCTTTCTTACCGGTGGTAATCCATCAGGTACATTATCAAATACAATATCTTGAAACTCATTCAACAAATCTGCAACCTCTATAGGTAGAGCCTCTACTTCTTCTTTACCAACTTTTGGAATTAAAGAAAAACACACATGCTCATGCCTCATACCATCTAAGAATTTTCTTCCATCAATAAATGTTATTCTTGCATTACCACATACCTTTTCTTCGGTCTCCTTCAATGGCTTTAGCTTATGTCGCACTCCATCCTTTTTAAGGGAATAGGTATTCGCATGACCATTGTGTACAACACATCTGTCAAATTGCCACGGTCTACCGAATAACATATGACATGCATCCATAGATATGATATCACACAATACCTCATCTTGGTATTCGCCAACCTTGAACTTCACTAGGCATTATTCATTGACCATGACCTTGTGGTCATCCTGTACCCAGGCAATCTGATAAGGATGTGGGTGTTTCTATCTCTTGAGCTTCAACTTTATCACCATCTCTTCTGACACGAAATTGTCAGTGCTTCTACTATCGATAATCACATCACAACATTTACCCTCACACTTGCATCGAGTGCGAAACAGGCTCCTCCTTTGTTTAGGTTCGTTCTCACCACTCAGCAAGACTCTTATGTTAATTAGCATTTCTCCTCTTTCAGCATCTTTAGAATTTGATGATCTAGCATCTTCATCTACCTGTGCAACTCTGGCTTGGACTTCATTTCTCTCATCTATTCTACCTTGGCGCTGAGGACATTCAAATGCCCTATGACCTTCTTCTCCAAAGTGAAAACATGTTCCACGGAAGCCACCTCTTCCAGATCCTTGTCCTCTTCCTGTTCCTCCCTGATCTCTATTATTTAGATCCTGGAAGTGATTGGAATTATTTCCTCGTTGATTCTGACTCCTACTGGCCTCTTCCTTCTTTTTCGGATCTTCATTTCGGCCACCATATGACCGTCCACTAGATCGTCCACCGCGACCTCTTCCGTTTTGTCTGCTCTCAAACTTCTTGTTCAGCTTTTCCTCTACTTTTAGGGCAAACTGGTATGCCTCTTCAATACTATTCATTCGAACCAGATTCAGCTCCTCCTGAATGCTTTGCCTTAACCCATTAAGGTATCGGGCTACTTTCTCTTTACCAACTTCTGCATGGCCTGTTCTGATGAGAAGTCGATAGAACTCCTCTGTATACTCCTGAACAGATCTTCCTGCTTGCTTCAAACTCTGCATTTTCTTCAGTAGGTCAAGCTCATAATCAATAGGAATGAACTGTCACTTCAATTTATACACCATCCAATCCCATCTCATGATTTTCTCCTTTCCCCTTCTATTTCGCTCCAACTGAATCTCTTGCCACCATATCCTCGCATGACCTTTCAGTTTGGCCTTCGCAAATTTGACCCTATCAGGATCCTCAACATCTTCATACTCAAAATATTTTTCACATTCATTGATCTAGTCGATCAATTCCTTTAGGTTAAGATTTCTAAAAAATGTAGGAACCTCAATTTTAGTTCTTTTCCCAATCTTAGAAATGGCCTGAAAAGGTCTTTCTTCCTCCTGGTTTACAATTTCGACTTCTCCTTCTTGATATTCTTCTTCAGCTTCATCCTCGCTTTCATCTCTGACATTAAGATTCATTCCTCTATGAATCTCTTCTTGTAATGCTTGCACTTGTCTCTGCAGCTCTCTAACCTCAGGTGTCACAGCACCAACTCTTCCGCCACGTTCTCTTCGTGGAGACATTTTTGCGATGCGCGCTGAAACCCTAACCACGGTCCTGGTGCAAACTGCCTCACAGTCAGCAATCTGTTTACACACTCAGGAACTCCTGCTCTAATACCACTTGATGAAGGGTGCTCCCCTTAATACCACAAACACATAACAGAAACAAAGAAACAACAACAATATGCAAGAATAGAAAATTGGCTTCTAATTATCTCCACAAATGTGGAATTACAAACTTTCAGAATTACAATATGCAAAGCCACATGGGCATTCCCTTACAATATTCTGTAGGATAAAGCTTTGAATTATTACCCAGATCTACTACCCAGAACTATTTTGAACTGCGTAAGACAATAATACAACCTTTCTTATATAGGCAATTTTCCACCGCCCGGGAAGGTTCCAGAATTTTAGCCAATAAGGCCGACCAAACTTAGAATTATTTTATTTTACATTTTATTATATCATAGTCGACTCAGGATAACCTTTGAAACCCGAACAAAAATTTTGAAGAAAATTATTTTCTGCCATTTCAGGTGGCCCAACTTCCGAAGACCATAAGTCATCACCAATTGACCCGATCGGCTATTATAACCCCATTTTGAAAATGCCACGAAGCGCTCTACAGGCTTGACCGGCGCAAGCGCCGGTCACCCAAATTTTTGACCTCATCCTGAGCCTCTAAAGCCTTCAAAACTAAGTTCAAAGTTTCTGTACCCTACTACCAATACCGAAAATCTTCAATATCTTCCAATATACACTTGATCTGGCAATGAAACTTTACTGGCAGACTTATATGGCCAAAATGAACCTCCAAGAAAAAAATTAGATCATTGTGAGCACATACGAAAATTACCAAAAATAGTAACTTTCCTTAAATAGCAGCTCTGCATAAAATAGCCCTTATTGAATATAAAAATAGAAATATTTTTGGGTGATGCAAGATTGGTCTTACACCCAGGATGCTCTTGCATCAAAGCCCCTATGAACTGTTAATAGTTCGATAGAGGAAACCAAAATGTCAACATGTGCATGTGCAAAAGTGAGTGAGTGTATGCCCCCACATTAAAGTGATTAAAAACACCTTAAAATGAGAAATATATTTAACGAAATCATACATGTATCTACGAAGAATGTTTCCACTATGAAATGCCCCCAAGAGAGAACACTTCAAGGGAAATATACACATGACAAAAGAGAGAACATGAAGGGATCCAGTAACTTTGAGGTCAGTATGATCATATGATAATAGGTAATATTATATCAAGTATGAAATGTCATCATTCCCAAAATGAAGTAGAATTACAACACAATGGAGGGAAAGGAATGTAAGAGATATGAAGAAGAGTATTTTTGGGTTGGAGACATAGAGACCAAAAAGAATCGGTTCTACTATGTCTCTAGCATCCAAGTAGACTACACAAGGGCACATACATGAACAATAGAACATAGACAACATAACATGTAATGACAAATGGAAGAAGAAGGGTACAAATAGAATGAGATGAATGAAATTTTTGAGTACTTTATCATCTTGTGCCAATAAAGGAACAAGAATCATCTAAAGTGATCTAGACAAAACATTAAAAAAAAAAAGAGAAAAACACAGGGGAAACACAAAATGAACTCTTAAAGAATAACATGCTATAGAATTCAACTTCAAGTATTCCACATTCCCTCTCCATATCGGTTTGAAATATTAGGGAAATGTAAGAAACTCGCAAGAGGAAAAACATACAATACATTATGAACTAATGCCAGATCCAAGCAAGGACTCTAGTGGGAGTCACAGTGCTCTTCACTAGGAGTAAGTGTTAGCCACATAGAAAGAATGTTAGGAAAACCATAATCCATATCATTAGAATCATCATCATTGAGAGTATCTTTCATATCAAGATGATGCAAAGATGAATTAGGAAGCAAGGTGAGCACACCCAAATACTTCTCACTCAATGACTACACCCTTGGCATGAGGGATTAAACCAATCCAAGGAAATCAAAGAATTATAAATTTAAGTTTCTTCAACTCCTACTCAAATACAAAACAACTACCAAAAGCTCCCTTGAGAAACTCTTGTATGCAACATTCATGCTAAAGGCCAATAAATCATTTAGCCTCCTAATCACCTTGGTGTGCCAGAATGAAACCTTTACTACCATGGAGTGGAAAGGTATCAAATAACTTAGGATAACTCTATTTTACCTTTCCAAAATGTTCTTAGGGTCCAAGAGATCCCTAAGTCTCAATTTGTGCTTTTGAGCCTTATAGACCTGTCCTGATAAGTAGCCCTATGAATGGAGTTTTTTTATGATAAGATTTATAACTTCCAAAGGATCATAAAAAAAAATAAAGATATTGAAACCCTTTTGTAAAATACTCCAAACCCCAAAGGATCATACTTTGAAACCTCAATTACACATTTGAACCCTTGCAAGCTTGTGAGACCTAATAGGCCTAATTAGGTCCACTCAACAAAGGAAGTCTTCACAAATCAAACTCTAGGACTAGGACAGTGCTTGGAACATGTTTTTTAATCTTCAAACACACATAATCCACCATTAGATTCAATTTATCCACTGCCCAAGTTCTTTTGCACACTCAAAATCTTTCTTGCGGCCTCAGCCAAGCACAAATGCATGCCCTAGGAATACAAACTCAATCTCATATATCCAATCCCATAAACCCACAAGCAGTCTTCCCTCATGCATCACAATAAATTCCACTGCCTCCTCCAGTTGCATCTTTTGCCGCATTCACTAATTATCTATCTATTCCACTCGGTGCTTCTCAAACCATGCCGCCACCATCACAACAACATAATTCCTCCCATCTCACAAAATTTCTCGCAAAACTACCCCCCATTATCCATACCCAAGAAAAAATCCCCCCCTTAGCAATCCCTCATATATTAGACAAGCCCAAGGCCAGTCCCATCAGTAAACCTCACTGTTCTACCAACCTTCCCCATAATAGCAGTATTTCCCAGCACAGTAGCAACATCCCCTCATTCCTCAGCAACAACGTACCACACCATATCCTGCACAATTGTACACAATAAAATTCCAACAATAGTACATCACCCAACAAGCTCTCTAGAATCTATTCCAGTCTACCTACGTGGTAGGACAATCTCCCTATCTAATCCCACAATATCCTCTACAAATCCCTCCATACTTGCCTGCACCGTCCGACCCCTTCCCAATGGGAGTACCCACTCCAACACTTGTTAATTTGGAATGGGAAGAGATGAAAAACACTCTTAAGGAGCTCTAAGCCAGTAATGAGAGAAATAAATTTAAGTTTGAGGAGGTTTGTCCCTACCCTTTCAACAAATCTATCATAGCAATCCCCTTCCCCAAGCACTTTGAGACTCCCAAGTTTGATAAATATCATGGGAAGGGAGATCCTGTAAGCCACATTAAGGAATTCTACATGGCTTTTCAAGAGGTAGCATACAATGATAATTTCATAATGTGCCTTTTCCCCAAGACTTTGGGAGGGATTGCCATCGAGTGGTTCTACAAAATACCATATAGTGCAATCACCACATTTGGTGAAATTTCTGAGAAGTTCATGGCACAATATGCACACAACATTGAGAATGAGCTCTCCTTATTGGCTCTATGTAATTCCAAACAAAAGGGAGATGAGAGTTTGGATGACTACCTACAAAGATGGTGAAACCTTACCATGAGGCTATTATACCAACTACTTGAAAAGCATCTTACCAAGATATTCATAGATAATCTACATGCAAAGTTATCCCACTTTATGTGGATGAATTGCATATAGACCTATCAAGACATCAAAGGAAAATGGATGGACATCGAACAAGTCCTTTTGGATGATGGTGACATTAAACACTACATAGAGAGCTTGCATGACAAACCCAATAATGACTAACCTTGTTACTGGAATAAAAATAGGAACGTTGTCACTGATGGAGGCACTAATAGAAAACAAGTACAAGTCTTTGTAGCTGGTCCTAATCCTCCTATACTTGTGTATCAGAAACAAGCATCTTCCTACCAACAACTACCTTTCCAGCCTCACACCAATCAAACTAATGCCATATTAGTCACCCAAGGTCAAAATAAATCGCTCGTTTAGAAAAATCAAAAGAGCACATTCACCCCTCTCGGTGAACCTTTGGATGCCATTTTTATTGTGTGGTCAGGGCCAATCTGGTCCTATACCCTCAGACCCAGCCAATTGATGATTCTACCCCCAAGCCAGCCTGGTATACAAATAATGAGTATTGTGAATATCATCATGTTAAGGGACATGCCATTGTGAAGTGCATGAAGCTCAAACACTATGTCCAGGACCTTATTGACAAAAAAGAAATCACAATTGATGCACCCACCCAAGCATCACCTAATGATAACCTATAGATCTACCAAAATGTGTTTCCTCAACACAAAACGGGCAAGAATCAAACCAATGTTAACCTGCCACCACAAAATCAAGGTGAAGGAAAATGATGCAGAGCTCTCCCCTATTTAGGTAACTCGGTAAGTGGTGAGACCTTCGATGTTTCTTTGAACCCAAAGTGGGCTTAGGAGAGTTCTCTACACCTGTAGAAGATCCTATAACAAACACAATTCCATTATCCTCACTGGAGGATTTAGTGTCTTCAACTCGCTTTTACTCCCCTAGGCTCGGTTGTTACTTAGTTTCTTCTTTGACCGATGAGCTCAATAGATGCTCGGTACTTATGTTAATCGAGTGGGCTCGGTGGCATTACCGAGTAGTTTCCTGACACTCAGTAATCCCTACTATGAATCACCCTTGCTGATTCAACTTGAAATGGGAACCTTCATATTAGGAAAGGGGATGGAAAGGTTCCATTCTCACTAAAGGTCTACTATGGGAGAGATTTCCACACCTTATAGGATTTGGACAATAAGTTTACAGTTTTAGGCCTTGCTAGGCTTGTAGCCTTTTGAGAAAGGTTCTAAGGGCTTAGTTCTAGATTCTTACAAGGAACCTTAAAAAAACATAGTATATTCAGACATCCTTTATAGAATTGTACCAAACCTCTAGATCGCAAGATCTCAAACAATAAGGACAACACCTAACAATCCTTGATCCACTAGTCCTAACCGGGTTAATTGAATCGATTATTTAATGGAATGTTCACCAGTGGATTGTCCAAGGTAAACCACTAGTTGAAATGGTGTTAGAAATCCCTAAGAGACAACAATCTATCATTAGATTGCTTTTATCCATCCCCGAAGTGCTACTGTCACTTCACTCTTCCATATTCTGTACCAAGCACATAGAGATGCTTGGCCTAGAGCCTGCATGTAGACTTCTCAAAAAAATCCCCTTTCTCCTATTCTCCTAAGGATCTAGAATACATTTAACCTACTTTAATTTCCCCTCTTCAAATGGAAACCCCATGAAGGAAAAACAAGTTAGGGCATTATTTGTTTAAAACCCTGGTTCAGGAGGGTTTCCTGAAAACCCGATAAACTGATTCTTCTATCTCTCGACTCTAATCTTTAAAATAACTCAAATAAAAAGAATTGGAGTCCCAATTCATGAAAAAGGTCAGATTGAACAATTTTATTCTTTGCACTTCAGTACCAATCCGTACATGTATTGTTTATAATCTAGAACGTAGAGAAAAATAGGGATTTTTATGATTGAATGCAAAAATTACATAGAGTTTCATCATCCTTGTCTTCCACCCATCTAAAAGGGCTATATGAAGACCTTCACCAATGGATCCAACCATTTTTCAAAGGTTGTGATCATTGGGTGGTTGTTTTACAAGTGGGTAGCAACTTTTCAAAAAAGTTGTCGAGCAACATTTCTTGCATTTTACAACTTTTGCAAAATGTTGCATTCTTGCTCCTAATGAGCCTATAGGCCTAATCCTTGGATCCTAATGATCCAAAAAATTATTGAAAAAATTTAAAAGAAACCTCAAAAAATCTAAAGCTCCTAAATGTGCCTTTGGACCATAGTAAAAAATCTATGGTTTATAACCACACTAAGGGTGGCTAGGTCTTACAAGTTGGCTTATTAAAAGAGCCTAGAAGTATAGGTGTTGTGAATAGTGGAGGGGGTGATCCTGCACCATAATCCCTTGTTTTAAAAACTCAAGTCCCACTTGAGATAATTTTTTGAACTGAGGTTCCATGCTTGTTGAGACACTCTTCACTCATCCATGTAGCATCAATGTCTAGTAACCCCTTCCATTTAACCAAGTAGTCTTTGTAGGTCTTCTTCCTAGTTTTCTTGACAACTTAATGCAGGGGCATTCTAGGGTACTAGGTGGATCTGCATGGTGGTGTGTTGTTTTGGTTATGTGTTTCTTAGTTGTAGCTTTAACTGACGGTCTCAGTTATTGAAGGAAGCTCGGTCACTGAAGGAACTCAGTGAAACCTCTTGTGCTCAGTGGAACTTGTGCTCGGTGATGCCTATGTTGTTTGATGTTGCTTGGCATGGTCGGTTGTTTCACTGATGTTCGGTTGTTTCTGACGCTCGGTTGTTCTAGTTTACCGACTAGAGTTCTTGGTGATTTGGTTGGCCAACTTGGTGCATTTATTGTTGGTATCTTTTGTTGTATTCTCCTATGTGTAATACCCCAAAAATGGGCTATATGTTCATTAACCTCCTACATCGACAAATCAAACAAAATCGACATCAAAGTCCTAATCTAAGGCACATCTAAACATCATTGAATCTTAATTGATTATCTTAAATTCTGCATCGGGGAATATTCCTAGTAATATTTCTAATCATCATAATTATCTTTAATTTTATAATTATTTGGCAATAAATCACATTTATCCTAAAATTTGATTAATTAAATATTTTGCATATTTAATTAATTAGATTTAATATTTGCCACTTAATTGTTTAATTAAATTTAATTCTATCTATTATTAATTGTATTATTTAATTTTGACAATAAATCAAAATTCCTATGAATAATTGATTAAATTCTTATTTAATTAATTAAAACATGTTGTCATTATTTAATAATATAATTTTTAGTAAAAGTTTGATAAAATAGTTAATTAACCCATAAATTAATTATTTTATTTCAAAAAGTAGTTGAGTTGAGGATAAATCACTTTATTTATTTATTTAATTCTTAATTATTATGCATATTCAAAAGAAACAGTTAAACTCCAAATTAGAAAATCAATGCAAGTTATTGACTTTTTGGAACTCAACATCCTTTTGGAGTTCAAAAAGCTGATCTAAACTCTAATTTGAGTTAAAAAGCTATTTTTGCATGTTTTTGCATGATTTTGAGAATTAACTATCTTTCATGATCAGATAACTCAAAAATCAAGATGAGTTAATTTGAGTGATTTATGGCTTTTCCCATGCACCTCCAAAGCCTTGGATTTCTATAAAAACAAGGCTCAGCTCTTCATAATTCATCTCTCAATCATCTCTCAAATTTGCATCCAAGCATCTCATATTTTTGCACAATCACGCTGGAGAATTGGAACTGAGGAATCAACTTGCGAATTCAAAGCTTTGTGAGATCAATTTCAATTGCATAGTTTTTATATCTTAGCATAGAATTTCATAGTTTTCATATCATTGTTAGAATCTTCATTGTTAGATCATTTAGCATTCATTTCATATCAGTTTTCAATAGCATTCATATCATATCAGTTTATCATTCTTATTGCATAAAAAATATCAAAAATATAGATTAATTGCATTTATTCCATATCTAGAATTGCATTCAAATCCTTCATTTAGGTGTCGTCTAGGTCACTGATCTCGATAATAATCTGAGAACATTAATCTCGCACCTACTAGAAGGCAGTAAATCGCTTGGTTAGATTAGATTTCAATTTTGCACGATTTTGATTATAGCTAACCTCTAATGTTTTACTGAGTGTTGTGTCTACAGATCAGGTACAATTTTCACACACACATTTCTGGCGCCCACCGTGGGGCCTTGAGCCTCATTCTCTTCATTTTTATCTAATTTTATATATTTTTCGGTGTCACTTTTTCATCATTTTTTGTGCAAACAGGAAAAATGCCGCTTACGAGAAATCTGATCACGCCTATGAGCAATTTGTTCACGCCTACGAGCAATTTGTTCACGTTTACAAGTATTCTGCTCACGCATCTGCCATTTTCAGTCACGCATCTGCCAGTTTCAGTTGCGCATATCAGTATTTAAATCATGCCCCTGAGTATTTAAATCACGCCTGGGCACATTTCAGTCACGCGTATCAGTATTTAAATCACGCCTGTGAGTATTTAAATCACGCCTGGGCACATTTTAGTCACGTGTATCAGTATTTAAATCACGCCTGTGTGTATTTAAATCACGCCTGGACACATTTCAGTCACGCTTATCAGTATTTAAATCACGCGTATCAGTATTTAAATCACGCCTATGAGTATTTAAATCACGCGTGGCCAGTCACGCCTGTGCTCATTTCAATCACGCCTATGCCTATTTTGATCATGCCAGCTTTCTATTTTCTGATTTGTTTTTTTTGAAAATTTTGGCATTTTCAGAATCCGTGCCACTCTGGAAAACTGGCACCCATTTTTTTGTGAAATTTTCACATATGGTATTGAAAGTTTAAGTGTGATATATCATTGGAAAGCTCTTTCCAAGCCAAATCCAAGCATGTTGGTTTCATTTTCAAAATTTTCCATTTGATCACAAAATTTGCATATTTGTGCTTTTAGATTATTGATTTCTAATGCTTACAGTTTGCTGTTGATTTGTCTTGGTTTTATACTTTCGGACATGTGCTAAATTCTGGATTGTAGAGCGTTGGATCTAAGGTATTCTTCTCAAGCTAATAATATTTCAATTTGGATCCTAAAACAAATCTCTTACGTGTCAAGCTTGTGTGCATCTTTTCATGCTTTGATCTATTTCTACACACTTGCATAATTGATACTAGGTTGTGATCCCTTAAGGATTCATTAAGTAGTCTTAGAATACTTATGATTGATCTTGATTGCTATCTTGGGTTATTGGACTCGCTAATCCGCCGGCCCCTCATTTCCACCCCGTGGTTGCAATCTCAGCGCCATAAAGGGGAGGGGTCAACAGGACAGAAGCGTTAAGTGTTCCACTTGGCAACCCTTTTGTGCTTTTAGGAACTCACTTGTTTTCTAAGTTGGGGACTCATTTTCAGCTTGTGTGAGGTGTTAAGTGTTCCACCTTGTGGAATCATCTCATATTCGCTTTAAGCGTTAAGTGTTCCTCTTTCTACTTTTTGGGTACTTTTGGTAGATTTACTTTCGGGAATACATCTGTGCTCACATAGTAATTAGGCCCTATGAACACTATTCGTGATTCTTGAGAGATTGGATTCCTAGAGAAATCTTTCTTGATGACAGAATCCTTGTAGGTAGGGAGGATACTTAGTGCGTTTCACATTCAACTTGGTTAGTGCATCTTCTCTTATTGATCGACACATTCTCTCTCCGGAGAGGTTGATAGATCACGTAGGGTTGATATCACGAGCTTTGGTGAATCAAAATTGGTTAGTGTGTCTTCTCTTATTGATTGATACATTCTCTTTCTGAAGAGGTTGATAGATCACGTGGAGTTGATATCACAGACCTTGGTAGAACAAAACTTTGTCTTAGCGTGTTGGATTAATCTGCTTGCTTTGTTTGGGTTAAAAGTGAAGAGGTGTCAAAACCTTGAATCTGGAGCCAAGTCCCCTTATGGTATACTATTGTGAGTCATCTTTAGAGAGGGTTAACCGTAGCGGACAATCCCTTCACAGGGCAAACTGCATTGACGGAACCTCAAGTGGTAATAGCCATTTTCGCCATGGTAGTGACAGCTGCTATATAAATGTCCTTGTGGAAGAAATCTCCACGGGTATGGTTCATTGTTGGGTTGTCGGATCTCCCTAGCAGCTCTTGAAGATTAAGTTCTCGGACTGTGTCAAAACCCTGGTGCACCGGGATTGGAGTTCACCCCTTTGAATCATAAAAGTTGCAGAGTCAAACCATTACTAAAAACCCTAGAGAGGCCAATTTTTCACTTTCAGGTATATGTGCGTTATTGCAAAACTTTTTCAGAACATACACAATTAGTACTCTCAGGGATTAGCACAATTTGGTCACTTGATTATTCATGCGCAAGGTTGCTTTTGCCCTTGTTCATTATTTTCAGACGTGCTTGGAATCACTTGCTTGCTATTCTTCGTGCTTATTTATCTACTTGGCTATTAAAAATGATCAAATCTGGTATAACCTTCAAAATCTGGACAGTACAATTTGCAAACAATCCAAAACTGAAAACCTTAAATTTTGCAAAAATTGACGTAAAGTTCTTTCTGGAGTCAAAAGTCATTTTAAGGAGTCAAAAGTCATTTCAAGAAGTCAAAAGTCATATGACTTTTTGTCAAATGCCATCTCAGTAAAGCCCATATGTCGTATGATTAAGAACCCAGTGTCGTACGAGTTTTCAAACCAGCAAATTCAAGAAGCCAAAAATTGTTAGCAACTATTGTATGAGTTTTGTCAACTATCGTTTCATATCTACCCAACTCTAGTACGAGTTTCACAACTATCGTTTTATTTATACCCAACTGTCGTACGAGTCTGCAGAGTGTTGTTTGGAAAAATTTGAGAAAGTTGTCAGAAATTGTCAAATTGCAAGATATCCAATGTTTCCAACCTAGTTCCAGAATCGGTCAATAATATCATTGTGTCAAGAACAGAGCAGTAGCTATTGAAATCAGTACACATGTCTCAAAGAATCAGTAAACAAGAGGAAGAAGCTCTGATCGCCACTATAATGAAACAGATACATGCTATGCAAGTCCAGCTTGACAAACTTGGGAAAGAAAAGGAACCTCTATACTCTTTTCCATTTGATAAAGACTTGTACATGTCACCATGCCCCCGGAAAAAAATTGAGCAATATGATACCTCTTCCACGGAGAGTGACACATCTAGCTTTGAAGACTATGATGACTATGATGACAGAAAATGTAATGATACCTATGACACCTCTGTTCCTAAGAGTCCTCCTCATCATTCATTCCTGCTTACTACAAATGGGCCGTCACATTGGATAGATCATGATGGTGATCCATATGATTCTGATTTTGAAAGAGATTTTGATGGCTTTTGTGGACAATACCTTGATGATGATCCATCTACTACTGCTGAGGACTATAAAATACATCGTGCTAGCTTGAAACGTCAATATTATAAGGATCTCTCCTCTAAGAACTCTCAGGCTGAAAATAAAGATTACACTCTCAAGCAAGATCATGTTAATGTTGGACCTTTGTCTTGTGATGGTTCCCTTCCATCCCCTACTTCCTCCAATACCCATACATTTCCTAAAGCTTCCGAGGATTTCAAATCTTTCACAGAACCTTCATCCGACACAAGCCTTGATACTTTTCATGTGGTTCCCTATAGTTATCCTCCAGGGCTACCTCTTAAAGAAACTCAAGCTAACCTTCACTTGGCTGCAAATACTTTCAATAATGATAAACCTAAAGAGCCTAAGCCTTCATATGCTATAATGCCTACTTCAGCTAGTCCTTCACCATCTCTTCCAAAATCATCCATACAATCCCAACATGCTTCCTTGTCCTTAGAAGTGGCTCCATGTCAAGAGGACTCTAAAAATGATAAAGAAAAGAACATAAAGAAAGATCAAGATCAAGAACCCTCCATGTCATCCACTCCTTTTCCTGATGTCTCTTATCCGCTTCATGGTTCTTTTGATCCTATACACCCTTTTTCATACATTCCACCATGTCTTAAGTCTTCTCCTAAGCAAGATCAAGCTACTACTCACACTGTTGAGCTTATTGACAATCAAAATGACCTTACTACACTTGCGCTTTCAAAAGATGATACTTCCATTAAGGTTGGTAAAAATAGTGTTGTTACTTCCAATGTTAAGCCTATTGAAAATCAAGAGACAAATTATGCGCTGGTGCTATCCAAAGATCCTTGTCAAGATCAAACTCTTCCATCTTCTTATTCTACCACTCCATGTTCACTTCCACTTTCTACTCTTCATAAGTCTTTGCAAGCTTTGAACAATCCTATCAAAGAAGGTGCTCATATTCAAGATGTCCATGATTCTATTGAAGATTCTAATGCTCACTCTAAAGATGTTGATATCCTTGGTTGTCATATAGATGCTGATGAACTTATTGATTATCCTTTTGCATCTTCCACTTCCATCCTTGGACCTCTTCCACCACTACTAAGGGCTTCATACCTTCCTTCCATCTTGGGTCCTTATGTCCCTTCACTTTCCCCTCCTAACTCTCCTGATTCACCATCCATCTTGGGTCCTTACATACCTCCATCTTCCATCTTTCCTCAAGATCAACATAGATGCATACCCTTGAATCCTTTTCATCCACCCACCCATCTAAACCAGTCATATCCTCCCTCTTCCACAAATCCCAAGTCTTTTGGAAGTAACTTGAATGTTCAATACAAGAAAAAGAAGCAATGCAAGAATCCATAAAAAAAAAAAGATCACCATGTCTCCTCTAATAGACATGGAAACATAAAGTCAAAAGAGATATCTAAGAAGAAAACTACAAGACAAGTATGGGTTCCAAAATCCATCATTAAAGATATTCTCTCTAGATCATCAAAAGGAAATGAAAAGCCTACAGCTATATGGATTCCAAAGTCTCTCTTGAAAGAGTCTGGTGTTGAGCAAAAAGTTAAGTTGACATTCAAGCTTCAAAAGGCTTCCACTTCATCTCCCTCCAAAAATATTCTTCCATTTCATGTGCCTAAACCTCAACCTTTGCTATCCATTCGCCATATTCCTTCACGTATTCCTTCATTCACGTTTCCTCCACCCTCTCGCCACCCTTCAAGATATGTGTTGATGTTGAGCTTGCCTTCCTTTCCACCTACCCTTTTACAATCCTTCCATGCATTATCCTTCTACCTTCTATCATTTTTCCTCATTTGCATATTCCTCCTATCTTCCAACCTCACTCGATTTACATAAAACCCTATCCTCCATTTTCTCTTCCATCTCCCTTTCCCTGTCAGCATCTTTGAGCATATCATTTTGAATCCTTGGCATATCATGGTTTATCCTTTCAAGGGGCATTATCTAAAAAGCTTGCCTTCTTCTAAAAATGAAAAAAAAATAAAAAAAATAAAAAAATTGAAAATGTGCCCTGGTGAAAACCTGGAAACAAGCGCCTTGGTAGCAAAAGTAAAGAGAAATAAATTCATCCTATGGTGAAAACCACTCCCTTGTGGCACCTTGGATAAGTACCATGATGAAAACCTGGCAATCAGGCATCATGCGTAGTTCTTCTACATATTTCATCCATTTCATCTTCTCTCTTTGATCTTGACAATGTTGATCTATACACGAACATTTGGCTATTTTGTGAGTTGTCTGATGATGATCTTGCTTTCAATCCCTTCCTATTTAGCCTTCATATTTATTTTCCTTCATTCATTTTCACCTGTCGCTATCCTTTTCCCCTTTGGTCTTGATCTAAGAAAGAAAGAGTAAAACACAGTGCTATGAAGCCTCTTGACATGTCTACTCCTTTGGATTGCATTCTTTCCTTCTCTTGCATTATGATTTTGTGCTTATCCTATGCTAGCCTTTCATTGCTTGTCCAAATGAGCTTTACATGACAATTTTTCCCTAGCTTAGGTATTCTTGAGGAGTTTCCCCTTGAGGATTTCTTCCCTTCATTTTCCTTCATTCTCTTATCTTCCATCTCTTCCACCAGCTTGCTAATCCCTCTTGTTCTCCACCTTGCTAGACATTGGGACTGCACGATATGATCTTGCTTGGGATTTTGCAAATGGAAAAAGATTCTATCAAGTATACCAAGTATCAGAACAATTATCATAATCAGTATCAAAATTAGTATCAGAACCAGTATCAGAACAATTATCAAAATCAGCATCAGAACCAGTATCAGCACAAGTATCAGAAAAAGCATCTCATGATTAATCCAACTCTTTGGGCCTACAGAACAAGTATCAGAACACCTACTGGGGGCTACACCTTTCTCTTTAGTTTATGGGTCTGAAGCGGTGCTGCCTATTGAGGTTGAAATCCCATCACTCAGAATCAAAATGCATGGACTTGTCACTGATGAAGACTACAGAGTGTCTAGGTTACAAGAACTTGAATTACTAGATGAACGTAGGCAAGTAGCGTATGATCATCTTAGAGTGTATCAGAAAAGAATGTCTAGAGGCTACAACAAGAAAGTCAAATATAGAGAATTTCAGGTTGGTGATCTAGTGTTGAGAGAAAATCCTAAAAATCAATCACATCGAGAACACAAGGGGAAGTTCAAACCCAATTGGTTGGGTCCCTTTGTTATCACTACTACTTTTGGCTCTGGTGCCTATCAACTCTCAACGACTGAAGGAGAACAGCTCTGAGAACCAATCAACGTTCTCCATCTGAAGAAATTCTACGCTTAAGGCACTCAGTGCTTGGTAAATGTCCTGAAAAAAATCTTAAAAATAAGAAAAAGTCCTGAAAAAATGAACATCTTGGTGAAAACCTAGCAATAGGTGCCTTGATGATTCACAAAAAAATCAAAAAATATCAAAAGTACAAAAAAATTGAAAAATATCAAAAATACAAAAAAATGAAAAAGAAGAAAAGTGCCTTGGTGAAAACCTGGAAACAGGCGCCTTGGTAGCAAAAATAGAATCTCTACCAAGATGGTGAAAACTCGGCAAACGGGCGCCACTTGTTCCAAAATGCTCCATCTATCAGCACAATCTTGGTCTTTCCCAGCTTTCAGTCTTGCTTTAGTTTGTACATATCTCCCAGTTTGTTTCTGCATATCCTGGTTTTAATAAGTCGGTCTGTACACCAATCAGCTCAAGCGTCTGTATACTATCAATGTTCAAATTTGGGGGCAATCAATGTCATATCCTATGGCCTCCAATGTATCTTAGACGTGTCATATCCACTCAGAGTCCTTTGAAGCTTCAAGTTGAGTCAGTCAGTCAGTCTCGTCTCCAGAAAGGATTTTGCATATACAACTACGCAATCAAACATCAAAACTCAACTGAAAACAATCTATGCTTTTCATGCTTTTATCTCCTTGTATGCTTACTGATTTGCATTGAGATTTTTGCATATTGTGTCCCTTCGAGCTCTTCGATGATGTCCTTTATAGGATTTAGAGAGTGATGACTGGGGGCATAATCTTTTCTTTGTCTTCTGCTTGTATGTGAAAATCTAACAACTTTGAAAATTCTGGATTGAAATGGTGTCCGACTGTAAGAGCCTCTATCTCGAATTGGATGGCCATGCGTACCTCGACCATTGATACCCAGACAATTCAAGGAAGTTTGATCTAACTATTATTTTTTTGAGTAAGTTCTTTCTCCTACTGTGGAACGCAATCTTGCCTAAGGATGTGAACGATAAAGGGTCACTACGGGTAATTCACATTGGATTTAGAATGATCTCTTGACTGTTTGATGTGTTTGCAACGCAAGGCATACTCAGGTCATCATGATGTTTATGTTTTGATGCTTATACAAATTACTATATCAAAATGGACATGATATTCAGGTCATCCTGGCGCTTGTGCCTTGGTGCTTATATTTAATCTGACATTTTGAAAACAAAATCAATATTCATATATCCATGGTTGTTGACCAGTGGGTGTTGTATTGATTCTTGCGCATACAAATCGATATTCATATGTCTATGGTTTCATGGCTAGTGGGCATTGTATTGATTTATCCGGTTACCTAAAAGTTCAATGATGATAACAAATCGACATATGATCAGTGACTAGGTCCTCGGTCTTAGGTTGCATTTCATTTTGCATGTCTCATTGCATTTTGCATGTTTGCATGATCTCACAATGATTAAACGAACTTCAATGCTTAAATGATTCTTCAAATTGCATCTTCAAGTCTAACAAGAACTGAATCTCACACGAAGGTTCCTCCAATGAAATAGCAAGTAGAATCCTTTTTTCGGGATCAAAATTGAAATCTAAGATCATTCATATTATTAATTGCTTGCATAATCAACCTTCAATCATCACAGAAATCTAGTATTCAACTTAACTAATTATCTTACATCAAACTATCAAAATTTCAACTTGGTCAACCATGGTCAACTCATGGTCAAACCTAGTCAAACTTAGTCTTTTGGGACCTTCCAACGATGCAGAATGCATTCCCAGACGTGTTTTAACCACTTCTCAAATCAATTAACATGCTTCTAAACTCTCAACGTTGACTTTTCTTGTCAGATTTTAATTTTAATCCCCAAGGGGGCATGGTATTGCATATCATTCAAAGTCTGTAATCAAATTTGAAATCATATCTTTATGGAAATCATATCTTTCATCAGTGATCAAGACAAACAATCACGTCTAGTCGCTGATTCATCAAAAGTCCTCATCGCTCGGGGCAAATCTATCATCACTTGGGGCATATTAGATTCATCAAGATCCATATCAATCTGGTATTCTCCTAATCTTGTAAACTATATCAGTTTTTGTAACCATCAGATCATAGTGTTCTTTCCTTGGTTCTTCGACAACTGAAGGGTTTGGATGTGATACTTGCTAGTTCTGCTAAGACAATCGAGTCTAGAACGGGTCACTCACTTCTTATCAATCCTAAGGTTCAGAATCAGGCATTTTGACACTTTTTCGCAATCATAGGTTCATTTACTGCTACAGTGAACATTATCTTTGGTCATTCAGGACCTATTATCTCCATATCAAATTCAATATCAATCAACTCCTATCTCAATATCTTTCAATCAGTTTCTATCTTGAGATCGGTTTATCTTTTGAATCAATTTCATATCTTTATCAAACACAGACTATCTTTGAACCACTGCGCTTCGCACAGTAATTCAAAGAGGGGCAAAATGTAATACCCCAAAAATGGGCTATATGTTCATTAACCTCCTACATCGACAAATCAAACAAAATCGACATCAAAGTCCTAATCTAAGGCACATCTAAACATCATTGAATCTTAATTGATTATCTTAAATTCTGCATCGGGGAATATTCCTAGTAATATTCCTAATCATCATAATTATCTTTAATTTTATAATTATTTGGCAATAAATCACATTTATCCTAAAATTTGATTAATTAAATATTTTGCATATTTAATTAATTAGATTTAATATTTGCCACTTAATTGTTTAATTAAATTTAATTCTATCTATTATTAATTGTATTATTTAATTTTGACAATAAATCAAAATTCCTATGAATAATTGATTAAATTCTTATTTAATTAATTAAAACATGTTGTCATTATTTAATAATATAATTTTTAGTAAAAGTTTGATAAAATAGTTAATTAACCCATAAATTAATTATTTTATTTCAAAAAGCAGTTGAGTTGAGGATAAATCACTTTATTTATTTATTTAATTCTTAATTATTATGCATATTCAAAAGAAACAGTTAAACTCCAAATCAGAAAATCAATGCAAGTTATTGACTTTTTGGAACTCAACATCCTTTTGGAGTTCAAAAAGCTGATCTAAACTCTAATTTGAGTTAAAAAGCTATTTTTGCATGTTTTTGCATGATTTTGAGAATTAACTATCTTTCATGATCAGATAACTCAAAAATCAAGATGAGTTAATTTGAGTGATTTATGGCTTTTCCCATGCACCTCCAAAGCCTTGGATTTCTATAAAAACAAGGCTCAGCTCTTCATAATTCATCTCTCAATCATCTCTCAAATTTGCATCCAAGCATCTCATATTTTTGCACAATCACGCTGGAGAATTGGAACTAAGGAATCAACTTGCGAATTCAAAGCTTTGTGAGATCAATTTCAATTGCATAGTTTTTATATCTTAGCATAGAATTTCATAGTTTTCATATCATTGTTAGAATCTTCATTGTTAGATCATTTAGCATTCATTTCATATCAGTTTTCAATAGCATTCATATCATATCAGTTTATCATTCTTATTGCATAAAAAATATCAAAAATATAGATTAATTGCATTTATTCCATATCTAGAATTGCATTCAAATCCTTCATTTAGGTGTCATCTAGGTCACTGATCTCGATAATAATCTGAGAACATTAATCTCGCACCTACTAGAAGGCAGTAAATCGCTTGGTTAGATTAGATTTCAATTTTGCACGATTTTGATTATAGCTAACCTCTAATGTTTTACTGAGTGTTGTGTCTACAGATCAGGTACAATTTTCACACACACACTATGTAGATCTTAAGGCCAACATGGAGAATTAAATATTTTTAAGCCTATTTATGAGCTGACTATTGTTGCATTTAATATTTGTTTGTAATAGGAGCCGACTTGGCTTAGGAGTTAATTATGTTATCTAGCTCACTTGTGGCTGAAGATTAGTATTTAAGGAGTGTTTGGGTAGTTGTTTAGGGAAGATTGGAGTAATTGGAAGTCAGTGATTAGATCTAGATCCTATGATATCTTGAAGATCAGATTGTTATCTGATGGTTTGTAATAGTAGAGCTAGTGGTTTTTCATTCTTGGAGAGAAAGAGATTGCTTAGAGGCTTGTGAGCTCAAGTTTAGATCTGCCTTAGGGTTTCCATTAGTGATGATTTGTTTCAGAGCTAGACTAGCTGGAAGATTGTAGAAATACTTTGATTGTATTTGGCCCTAACTTGGAAGGCCTTACAACTAGGCATGTTAATGAAAATTCAATTGAAACATTGTCTTGTTGTGTAATTCCACATTGTGGTGTTTGGCTGCTTATTTGGACTATCCTTAATTGGATTCTCCTTACCTGTCCTATGTCAGGTGGTATCAGAGCTTGAAGATATTGAGTGTGTAAACCGATTTCTGGTTGAGGTTGTTTGCACTAGGACCTTGTTGGTGATTTATTGCTTTGGGTTTTTGAAAATCTTTAAGGATTCCTCCAAGAAGATTAGACCCGAAAGAGAATGCAGATCTCTGTGATGTTGTGGAATTGAAGATTACACAAAAAGTTAAAGTTGATTTTAGATCTAAGATGGAATTGATGAAGAATGACATGATCACTAAGGTCACGAGAGCTATTTCTGGTATGCTGAGGAATCTTGGTATTGATGATGGTTATGAGGAAGCTACTGAAGACTTTGAAGCTGCTAGATCTAGTGGTGATGATCAGAGAGACAGATTTGGTGAAGACAAAACTAGTTGGTTGCATAGATATGGAGCTCGGTTAAGTACTACTTACCGAATGTAGGTTTCTATTTTCTCTGGTACTTTGAGACCCGAGGACTTGATTGATTCGATTGGTGAATTAGAAGACTTCTTTGAGATTGAAGAAATTGAAGATCCTCTTCGAGTAAGATTGGCACAAACTAATTTGAAAGGACATGTTACTCTTTGGTGGAAATAATTACAAAGAGATAGAGAAGATGAAGGTGAAATGAAGATGAATTGGTGGAGGTTGATGGTGACTAAATTGAAAGCTAAGTTCATACCTACTGACTATGAGCTTTACTTGTTTAAGAAGTTGTAGAATCTAAAGCAAAAAGATTTGACTATGGAAGACTATATCGAGGATTTTTATAAGTTGACTATTCGGTCTAGACATAGAGAACTTGGTAAAGAAAAAGTAGCTCAGTATGTGAATGGTTTGAGATTTAATATTCAGGATGAGCTTGGTATATTGAAGATTGATTTGGTTGAAGATGCTTATCAGTATACTTTGAAGGCAAAAGATAAGTTAAAAAGGAAACAACATAGTAATCCCTGAGGGAAGGAAAATATTGATCACTTGGTGAAGGATAAACTATCTATTGAAGATGAACCGAAACCTGTGGAATTGAAAAAGAAGATAGATAGAGTTATCTTTAAGGGTACTTGTTATAATTGTGGTGAAGAAGGACACCATTCTTTTGAGGGCACACAGAAGAAGCTTGGTGATCGATGGACTGCTGTGGTAAATGAGAACATTTAGAATGAACCTAAATCTGAGAACTTGCTGGTTCAGAGAACATTGCTCAGTGCAAAGGAGGAACCTTGTCAGAGGAGTAACTTGTTCAAGACTCAGTTCAAGTCTAGAGGTAAAATTTGTGATGTAATTGTTGACAGTGGTAGTACTGATAACCTTGTTGTTGAGGACATGGTTTTGAACCAAGGTTCCATGCTTGTTGAGATACTCTTCACTCATCCATGTAGCATCAATGTCCGGTAACCCATTCCATTTAACCAAGTAGTCTTTGTAGGCCTTCTTCCTGGTTTGCTTAACAACTTTAGAGTCTAGAATATTTTCCAGCTATAATGGTTGGCTTGGTGGTAAGTCCTTTATCCATTCTTCATGTGTATCTTTAGTATCCTACAAAGTGTTATTAGTTCCTGCATCACCCTTAAAAGGAGTGAGATCACAAATGTTAAAGATAGGAGAAATAGAAATAGTAGAGGGTACAGAAATTTCATAAGCATTATCCCCAAATATATGAAGTATTTGACAGGGACCGATCGTTCTCATCTACAATTTTGTGTGTCCCTTAGGTAGTCTTTCCTTATTCAAGTATACCCATACTTGATCTCCTTCTTTGAAAGTAAAATGTGTTTTCTTCTTATCTACCCATTCTTTGTACTTTGCAGTATTCTGACTCAATGTATCTCGGACTTGAGCATGGATCTATTTGATCCATACTAAAAATTCTTCTCCCTATGCATTGACTTTAAAGTCAGTCGCTAACTCTCTCAATTCCATAACTCCTCTTGGATGAAGGCCATAATTCACTTGGAATGGTGTCTTCCCTGTAGACCTATTCACTGAGTTATTGAAAGAAAATTATGCTTGAGGAAGAATAGCATCCCAAGTCTGCCCATATTTTTTTGTGAGAGACCTTAGAAGGATACCTAATGATATGTTTACTACTTTAGTCTACCCATTTATCTGTGGATGGTATGCAGAACTAAATGACAAGTTTGTCCCCAACTTTTTTCAAAGGGTTCTCCAAAATTGCCCTTGGAATTTCACATCTTTGTCTAAGATAATGGATGTTGGAAATCAATGAATTCTAACCACTTATTTAAAGAATAAGTTAGAAATATGTGAAGCATCATTAGAAACTTTACAAGTAATAAAGTGTGCCATTTTGCTAAATCTGTCAACTATAACAAAGATACTATCAAATCCTTCCTTAGTTCTCGGAAGTCCTGAGACAAAATCCATATTCACACTATCCCATGGCTTTGCTGGAATAGGGAGTGGTTGATAGAGACCTTGACTGGTCTTGAATCGTTTAGCCCTTTGACAAATAGTGCATGACTCAATAAAAATTTTGACATCCGTGGGTAACCGAGGCCAATGATAGTTTCACCTTACAAGTTCAAGTGTCTTATCTATGCCAAAATGACCTCCTAATGTACCATAATGATTATCTCTAATCATATTTTCTCTCAAGGAGCATTTAGGAATACAAAGTTGACCTCCTTTTAACAAAAGGCCATTTTGCAATAAATATTATGAATAAGTAGTATTATATGCATTTGATAGAGTAGAACAAACCTCATAGATATCACTGAAGTCTGAATCATCCTTGTATATGTTGGAAAGTTGTCTATACTAGAGTATATGACTAGATATAGTGTTGTCATTATGGAAACAAAGTCATATAGTAGTTTGGAGTCAGCATACTAAGTGTAAAGATCAGAAATCAGTTAAGTGTTGAAGACTAGACATCATACAAAGTTCTTGCAGCTCAAAGCACCTGCGCCCATGCATACAGATGAATTATGGTATGCACCCTAGAAGTTAAGGTTGTTAGAATATACTTATGCTTATTCTAAGAGTGCATAAGTAGATATGCAAAGATGTGAAAGTTACAGTCAGTTGAAGTTGCACAGCCAGTGTGTGCCAGTAGAGAACAGAGCATAGAGCCAACAGTGACTATTTTGGTTTGCAATTGTAAATTAATGTTGTAGAGGCTATGCACTTATTGTATTTAGGTTTCAAAAATATGTATATGTATAATTGTAAGCACGCTTAAGCCAATTCATTTGGAAGCATTATTTGTAATTAGTTATAGGGCCGACCTAATTGTATAATTAGTATGGGCACATAAATATAAGGTGCGCCCATTTTATTTGGTATGGAAGTGAAAAGAGAGTTATGAGAAGCAGAGAAGAGGTATGCAAAGAGAGCATATGATGTATTAGATATTTTCAAGAGGTCAAAGCATCAACATATCAAAGGAACTGATCTGACAAGCAGTGTCATAGTAACAGCTCACCTGCAGATATAGTGTGTATCTGATTTAGAAGGTTGTAGCCTTCATCATTTTAGTAGTGAGCTCTAGGATAGTGATTCCAATCCCCTAATATGGATCATTGTAAAAGACTCCTAATAGGTTCTGACCGTTAACAACATTGTTGGTTAACAGTTTGTCCTCCCGTTAGATTTGTAATCTCTGACTCTTTAGCACCCAAGGTGAGAGAACAAAGGATGTCACCAACAATTGGGTCAGTGTATGTCTTCTATCACTACCTCTGAATTGATAGGTACAACTCCCTAATTGTGTTTAATCTTCAATGAATTTGTTTCTTTATGATCATCAAATTATCTTCTTATGAGTTTTAACCAAATTGTTTGTAGGCATAAACAATTCAGGCAAGGATAAAGTGGATAACCTATAATCCCCAATGGAATGTTGATCACAGATTATCATAAAGACTATCTTCTAACTACACCTATCTATTCTAAGAATGCATATTCTACTAATGAGAACAAAAGCAAAATCATATACAGACAACAAATATAATTGCTTAGACTGCAACTACTAACGTGAAATGGAATTCAAGTAGAAATTACAGCTCCATATACAATTGTACTTTCCATTTAGATGCATCTAAATAATAGGGTGAATAGGAGAAGAATCATACATGAAAGGTAAATGGAATTACTTTCACTACAATTACAAACATGAAATGGAATCTAGCAAGCAATTACAGCTTCATATATAACTGTCCTGTCTATTCACATGCAAATGAAAACTACTGGTTCAACAAACATGAAAACTCAGCAAAGTAAATGGAATCACTTATGCTACCCTTACAAGTTTTCCAACCCTTCCATTCATGTCCTTCATAGTATTTATAGAGTTTACATACAATGCTTACTGGAAATGATTCAACTTCCATAATTCAAAAAGACAAGGCATAAAGAGAGAACATCTTGATGATAGAATTTGAAAAGCCAATCACTGACATGGGAATAAGGAAAGACATTATAACTGTGACACTTCAATTTGAGTCCTTCATCTTCTCTTTAATAACATCTGTCAAGTCAAATACATTGGGCTTCTTGGAGTCAAACTATCTTTCAAACAACAGTTAATCCGATCTACAACTGCATTCAACCTTCTTTAAATGTCTCAGAAATATTTGGCACGATCTTATAGCTTTATCACTACCACCACCTATGGCAACCCATGTTGCATCTACTAGACCACAAGCTACAACATACAACATTTTTAGGATTATATTCTTCATTCTTTTCCTACCCGTGACCTCAGTCGAGAGATCTATCATCAATATTCCCCTTAGTTCTTAGTCACCTTCGACTTAATCATTTATGACAATTGAAATTCCTATCTTTTGATCATCTTCTCAAGCAAGAATACAAGCTCCGTTGGATTACATCAACTTTTAATCTCTTCATTTTCCTTAAGTCTCAGGTCCCACTTGACAAGTTTCTCATCGGATGGTGATTCTCGACCAATCAAAAGCCTTGCACTTGCAAGCTCTATTTTATAACCAATGTACACATTAAGACAAAAGAAACCTTATCAACTGGATTGTATACACTACCCCATAGAGTGAAACTTTGAAATTTCAAAAGCCAGACCTATAATTGCATCAATCATGAGAAAAACTCTCATTAGGTCCCTTGTATATGCCTGGAGATCACAGCTTCAAAATCATCCTTCATCTGAGAAGATCATCAATGAAAACATGATATCCTTGCCAGGTTGGGAACTATCACCTACCCATCATGACAAGACTTTGAAACCACCCACCCGGCTAAAACATGAAAGAAAATGAAGGGGAACCTGACAGAGACTTCCTATCCTAGGGAAGACTTAGACTTAGACACTAGACTTGACAAGACCACATGACTCCAATTATTGCCAAAAAAAATGGGTGACTGAAAGTCAGACAACAAACATCTACTATACTAAAAGCATTGTAAAGCTACTCCTAACAGGGCAAAGGATCTTCTAACAAGGATCACAAAACACTAGTGCAGATTATTAGTGGGTATCAAGTCCCACTAGGGTTTTTACCTATTTGGGTTTCCCCGTAACCATATTGGTGTCATGTGTTGATTTCATGTTTCATGTTTATGTGAATGTTTAATCCAGTACTTAAGCATTTATAATTCAATATTCAGATTAAAGTGAAAAGTTAAAATACAATGAACACTAATTCACCGCCCCCCCCCTCTTAGTATTCCCATTCCTAAAAATTGGTATCAGAGCTCTGGTCCTCAGCAAAGAAGTTTAACCACTTGAGGAGATCATGGACAAAGAAGATTTGAAGAAGAATCTTGAAGCAACTCTTGAAGACCTAGACAACTCAAATAGAGAAATTGAAAAACCAAAAGAAAAAGTTAGTGATGCTCAATTAGTTATCAAGAGACTAAGAAAATATTTGAAGGGCGCTCTAATAGTGATCTTGAAGAAAAAGTCAAGAAGTTGAATGAAGAAAATGGATCCTTAGTGAGTCAACTTGAAGAACTTGATGACAAACTAATGAACAATCAAGATGTCTATAATGAACAAATAAAGGAGAACCTTCAACTCAATGAAGAGTTAAGGGAAGAAAATTTGGAAATCTTGGATCTAAAGAATTGAAAAGAAAGATTAGAGTCTGAATTGAAAGATGCAAAGAACCACATTGAAAAATTGCACACTAGTTCTGATTTGATATAGTCTCAGTTGTATCCAAGAAGATTCAAAGGAGACACTAGCTACATTGGATAAAATAAAGCACAAAATCAGATTGATAAGATGCGAGCAAGAAAGGAGACAAAAAAGGAATCTACTGATACTAAGAAGACTGAAGATCAAACCAAAAAAAATGGTAGTCCTCTTAAAAATGAGCACAAGCCTATTGAACGCACCTGTTTTGCATGTAACAAGCATGTACACATTGCAAGAAATTGTACAGAGGTAAAGCCGTTTAATGGTTATTGTTATACATGTAATAGATTTGGTCATAGAGAAATAAAATGCAAGACTAGTAAGAAGAACATGATTCAGCATGATCAAAGAAATCAGAATTAGACCAATGAAAGAAGTTCTCAAAATGTTACATGTCATATATGTAACTATAATGGTCATACAAAAAAATAATGTAGAATGATGACTCATGTCAATGCGCCAAGGAATAATAGACCTCCAATGATTTGTCACACCTATAACAAGGTTGGACATATCTCAAAGTTTTTTAGATCAAGGACGCAAGGTCAGGAAAGCCTTAAAAAGGCCAAAGAACCAGTTTTGGATCCTAAAGTAGAAGTCAAGTTTGTGAAGGCATCATAAGATGCGAGCATGATGTGGTCAAATGGAAAGAAAGAAAATGTTGATGGTAATGTATTGGATGCATCCCTAGTGGACGCACCCTCTACATCTACATGAATGGCCCTTAGGGTCATAGGAGGAGCTAATTTAGATCTAGACCCCTACATGGCTGGTATACTCATCCTCAGAGTATGCACCTTTGGACTTAAGCTTTTGAAGTGTATAGGAACCATTGTGCAAGAGCACACATGCTGATTATTAGCGGAACTCAAGTTTGAAAATTTGAATTGATAGCCTGGTTTATGTGAGTTGCATTAATGGAGAATTTCTTACTTTAAGTACACAAAAATATGTTTGTTTACTCATTGCATTCAGACTCAGAGTGATTGGAGAGAAAATTGAGCCTTAGAAGTTCTTGTGAAGAGTTGGAGATTAAGTTATCAGTGATTGCAATGCATTTAATTGGTTGCAAGAAACACTAACTCGTTGCGTCAGTTCGGAAGCTGTCAGAACATCTCAGAGATCATTTGGAAAGAAAATATCAACTAAGTCATGGCCACTCCTATTGTTTTTGATGTTGCTGAGAAGAAGTAGTATGTTTTAAAGAGGCACCCATTTAAATCAACCCTAGATGATTTAGAGGGAGCATTCTCCCACATGCTAATGGGCATCATGCATGTATAAGACATAAGGGCTTACATTTATTGTAAGAAGGAACCTATTGGAATGGATAGGTTAAGGGTGCACATGAACACAATGTTGAAACCAGACAAAACCTTCATGGATGAATACAAAAAATGGAATGATCACCCCATTTTTGAATATGCCATGACATATAAATTGTATGAGGAAGAATGGATAAAGATATTGTTAAGAAGAATCCATGATGATTTGCTTTGGGTTGGAGATGTACCAATAAGAATAACAAGAGACCTAATTCATGAGATGACAGGCCTTTCTAAGACATGTGCCATCCTTCCTATGGGTAAGGATGTCAGGAAAATGGTGGAGCAAGTGTGTAAATCTAGAAGTGATAAGTGTGGCATGACCATTGAGCCTATAGAGAAACCAAACATCAAGTTGATATCAATGATATTGGGTTATAGATTTCATCACACCAGCAAGGTGAATAGTGTGTCTGCAGGCACTATTCTAGTAGCCATCTGTCTTGTGCAAGAAGATGGAGAGTTCAACTTGTGTGAGATCTTGCATGCATAGTTGATAGACAACATCAAGGATATAAAAAATGACAAGACTAAGGTATTCAGGTTTGGGTCCCTTATCATCTATATGTACCTTCATATAGTTGGTAAAGTGTCAGACTTGTATCTAGACAAGTCCATTCCTACCATGCCTCAGATATCAAATAAGGAAACCAAAGAAAGCACACTTAGAGATTACATTACCTTGGAATTGAAGACCTTCAGAGAAAGGATACAGATGAGGTACATGATTCCTGAAAGTATTGTGGAGAAGTATAAATATTGAATATGCTTCATGGTAGAGATTGAGACTACTTGTATGGAAGCTGTTGAGCCTAGAACTAAGTGGATTCATCCACTTGGGTATGAGGTTGAGGAAAAAGTTCTTGAAGCTTATGTACAGGTACAACTATTAGCCCCTAAGGATGTCAATGAACCCAGGTGGGGAACCAATGAAGAAAAGACTAGAGAAGTTGATGCTAAGCTGAATAGTGCTGCAACAAAAAGAAAGGTTGCAAAGGTCACATCAGAGATTCTAAGGATTCATGGTGTATCAAAAATAGACCTTGATAAAGCAAGGGATGAGAAGACTTCTCTAGAATTGAAGAGTGCAGAAGAAAAATAAGAAGATCCCAAGATGAAAAAGATAAAAATTGAGAAAGATGACAGTCATAAGGATAAGGAAGATAGTACTCCTTCTGCACCCAAAGATACTCCTCTGGAGTATAAGCCTTTATTCAAGAGGAAGAAAGAAGAAAGCACTAGTCATCCATCCTTGCGAGCATTAAGGAGAAAGAAAAACACTCAAGCACCTCCTTAGGTAGGATTCAGACCTAGCCTCAAAGTTCTATATGCAAGAATTGTTGACGAGGGAAGGATTGATCAAATAGGGAAGTTCTATGAATCATATAGTGAGATTGATAAGTCTAAAATTCATGGTATGATTATCAAACATATGATAAATTTCAAGAAGACAGTTCTTAAGTTGAAAATAGAAACTCCAGATAATGTATGGGACATTTTAGAACATCTAAAAAGACAAGAAAATGAAGAAGACCTAAGGATCAAGGAAAAAGTGCTAAAAGACACTCTTCCTGTATGTTCTAAAGAAGAAATGGATCTGATATTGAATTTGGTAAAGCCACACCTTAGAACAAAGATGAGAATTCTTCACATTATGAACAAAGATTATGAGTTGATTATGAAGGAAATAGAGAAGGCCTTTGAAAAGGTGTTATTGGAGCAACAGATCAAACCACCCATTGCACCCATCACTCATGCACCCATTAAGGAAGATAAAGTGGTAGAGCCCACTAATATACCAATGATAGGTCCTTAGGACTTAGCGCCCATAGCAAAAACTCAAAAAAAAGTAGATCAATCTTTGCCTATGACAAAATCACCCAAAGAAAGCACAATTATCATAGATAATGTGGAAATAGCCATGGCGGCTACTGATAAGGAGTTGGACAAGTTTGAGGAAGCATTTGTCAGCACTGAGGAAGCATAAATATTATGCATCAATACCCCTCCCACTCAACAAGAAGAAGTAATCATAGAAAATATATCTCATGAGAAAGAAGAAGAAAAGAAAGGAGTAGAGGTAGAAAAGAGATGAATTTTTGTTGATTTGGTCAAGGTGAAGAAAGAGGTGATGGATAGCACTTCCATCACTCCCTCCTCAACATTGTTTTCAAGTTTCACACCTGACACTAGTAGTTTGGACTCCTAGAAGGAAGAAGACCTGATTAAGTTCAGTGTCCTAGCTATGGAGAAGGTGAAGGAGAAGTAAGTAATGAGGAATCCTCTCTTGGTGGAATCAGGAAATATTTTGAACAGCTTGCTACCAAAGGATAAGAAAATGGTAAATTTACATTCAGTTGATGATGTGAGCACAGTCATCTCTCAGTTCAAAGTAAATTTTTCAAGCCTAGAAGAATCTGCGGCCATAGTGGCAAAGGAGAAATACTTAAAGAAAAGACTCAATGAAATGATGAGTAACTTTGCACTAGACTTGAACTCTCTTAAGTTTAGTCAAGCATCATTGAAGGAGTTTGCAGATTGAGGAAGGAAAGTCATTACAGTATCCATGGATCAGGATAAGGTCACTGATGCCCATCTTAAGAAGATCAAAGATGTAGAGGCAATGATTGAGAAGGTGAAGATTTCAGTGCTAGACATAGCCACTGATGCAAACATGTGCAACAATTTCTATCAAGGTTAGTTGGACATAATTGAGAAGGCAGAGAAAAAAATGGAGAAGATAAGGTCTAGACTAACTCAATTGAGGAATGCTCTTGTGCCCTCACTAGACATTCTCAGTCAAAACATAAAGGAGATTGATGCGACCATGATAACCTATGATCAAGGTCTGAGCATAGAATTGGAGAAGATGGAGAAACTTCAATATGCATTATGCACCCATCTATAGATAGTCAATTCTCTGATAACCTTTTGGAAGAAGGAGATCCAGAAACTCAAGATTGCATATCCAGATGTTTTCCCAGTGTGAGTGTATGTAGATAAATGTTTTTATGCACCTTTTTCATTAATGTCAAAGGGGGATTTGTATAGAATATGGAGTACATATATGTATAAGGAGATATAAGAGTATGTATAAATGTATAGAAGACAAAAGTTTTTTTTGTAAAGGAATAGTTAGAGACTTGGCCATATTCCTTTGTTGCCATCAATGACAAAGGGGGAGATTGTTGGAAAGTTGTCTATACTAAAGTATATGACTAGATATAGTGTTGTCATTATGAAAACAAAGTCATATAGTAGTTTGGAGTCAGCGCACTAAGTGTAAAGATCAGAAATTAGTTAAGTGTTGAAGACTGGACAACATACAAAGTTCCTGCAGCTCAGAGCACCTGCGCCCATGCATAAAGATGAATTATGGTATGCACCCTAGAAGTTAAGGTTGTTAGACTATACTTATGCATATTCTAAGAGTGCATAAGTAGATATGCAAAGATGTGAAAGTTATAGTCAGTTGAAGTTGCACAGCTAGTGTGTGCCAGTAGAGAACAGAGCATAGAGCTGACAGTGACTATTTTGGTTTGCGATTGTAAATTAATGTTGTGGAGGATATGCACCCATTGTATTTAGGTTGCTAAAATATGTATATGTATAATTTTAAGCATGCTTAATCCAATTCAGTTGGAAGTGTTATTTGTAATTAGTTATAGGGCTGACCTAATTGTATAGTTGGTATGAGCACATAAATATAAGGTGCGCCCATTGTATTCGGTATGGAAGTGAAAAGAGAGTTATGAGAAGTATAGAAAAGGTATGAAAAGAGAGCATATGATGTATTAGAGATTTGAAAGAGGTCAAAGCATCAGTGCACCAAAGGAACTGATCTGACAAGTAGTGTCACATTAACAGTTCACCTGCAGATATAGTGTGTATCTGATTCAGAAGGTTGTAGCCTTCATCATTTGAGTAGTGAGCTCTAGGATAGTAAGTCCACTCCCCTAACAAGGATCATTGTAAAAGACTCCTAATAGGGTCTGGCCCTTAAGAAGGTCTACTGTACTAAAAGCATTGCAAAGCTACTCCTAACAGGGTAAAGGATTTTCTAACAAGGATCGCAAAATACTAGTGTAGATTATTAGTGGGTATCAAGTCCCACTGGGGTTTTTACCTATTTGGATTTCCCCGTAACCATATTGGTGTCATGTGTTGATTTCATGTTTCATGTTTATGTGAATGTTTAATCCAGTACTTAAGCATTTATAATTTAGTATTTAGATTAAAGCGAAAAGTTAAAATACAGTGAACACTGATTCACCCCGCTCTCTCAGTGTTCCCATTCCTAATAGTATAGGTTCTTGAGGGAATCAATTCCTATGCTTTGTACCTAAACTTCATTAACCAAAATCACTCTTCTACTAAGAGCATCTGCTACTTTGTTTGAAGTTCCTTTCTTATGGTTTATGGAAAATGTGAATGCTTGGAGTTGTTCAACCTATTGCATGTGCTTGTAGCTTAGTTTATCCCGACTGTTCAGAAAACTTAAAGCATGATTATCTATAAAGACAATAAATTCCTTAGGAAGAAACTAGTTCCTCCATTTATTGAGGGCTTGAATCATAGCATAAAGTTCCAGGTCATATGTACTATATTTCTTCTTTGCTTCATTCAATTTTTTAGAGAAGAAAGCCACTGGTCTTCCATCCTAACTAAGGATTGCGCCTATGGCCAGATTGCTAGCATCGGTCTCCACTATGAACAATTTGTCAAAGGTAGGTAGTGCCAAAATGGGATATTGTGCTACTCTCTCCTTCAAATACTTAAAAGCTTCATCTGCTTGTGTTGTCAACTGGAATTTTTTTTTCTACCTCCCTTGATGGTATCATGTAAAGGTGCACAAATGTGACAAATTTTTTTGATAAAATTCCTATAAAAGGTAGCCAATCCATGAAGGATTCCAACTTCTCTTGGAGTCTTTGGTATGGGCCAATTGATGATAGCCTCTACCTTTTTAGGATCCATTTTTAGAGTGCCCTTTGAGATAACAAAACCCAATAATATCAACTCTTATTTCTTGAATGTACATTTTTCTAAGTTGATAGACAATTTCTTCTCATGTAGTCTTTGGAGAGCTTGTTCCAAATGTCTCATGTGCTCTTCTATAGTCACACTAAAGATTATGATGTCATCTAAATAGACCACCACAAAATTTCCTATGAAATCTTGAAGCACTTCATTCATTAATCTCATGAAGGTGCTAGGAGCATTGCTAATGCCAAATGGCATCACAAGCCATTCATATAATCCCTCAATGGTTTTAAATGCAATTTTCCACTCATCTTTGGGCCTTATTATTATCTGATGCTAACCAAATTTAAGGTTAATTTTTGAGAAATAACATGCTCCTCCAAGTTGGTCTAGTAGATCCTCAATCCTGGGTATGGGGAATCTGTATCTGATTGTTATTTTGTTTATTTCCTTGGAGTCAGTGCATAGTTTCCATTTTCCATCCTTTTTAGGGGCCAAAACACTCGAGCTCACACAAGGGCTGAGAATCTTTTGTATGAGTCCTTTTGTCAACAATTCACTAATTTGTTTGGTGACTTCAACATTCTGATCAGGAGTGAGTTTATAAGTAGCTTTTTTGGGTAGGGAAGCACCTGGGATGAAATCTATTTCATGATAGATGTCCCTCAATGGTGGAAGTTCATCTGGTGTGTCTCCTACAACTATTCCTTTTTATTTCTATAGTAGACTATCTACTTCCTTTGGTACTTCATTGTGCACTATCTTCTCCTTTGGTTTAAGCACTAGGGCATATCCTACCTCAAAATCTTGAATAATGCTAATCATCTTTTGTTCTCCTGTAAGCATGACTAACTATTCTTTTTTTTTTTTTTCTTGTTGAGGATCAGAAAGATGGAGTAGGTTGTACTTGTGACCATTTTGGATAATTTGGTATTTGTTTGTGACTCCATCATGTTTAGCCTGTAGATCATACTGCCATGGGTGTCCTAACAAAAGGTGAGAGACATCCATGTCTACAACATCACAAAGGACTCTATCCTTATAGTCTTTTATGGAGAAATCTACCCAAACTTGTTGATTTATGATGGTCTATTTCTCTTTTGTCAACCAAGATACATGGGATGGATTTGAGTGGGGTATCTTTTCCAGTTTTAATTTATCTACCATCTCTCTAGATACAAGATTTCTAGTAGAACCAAAATCAATTACTAACTTTTATACCTTTCCATGGATTTTGCAATTGGTCCTGAAGAGATTCTTCCTTTGAGGAGGCTCCATCGATACTGGTGCCTGGATTAAGGTCCTCTTCATCAGGAGGGATACACCTTCTCCCATACAATCTCTTACACTATCAACATCATATTCTTGCACTAGGTTGGCTCTTCTTTCACCTTGGTTATTCTACTTGTCTCTATCTGGACACCTATTGGTGTAGTGGCATGTTTGATTACAGTTGTAACATCTGATTTGTCCATTGTTTCTTCCTCCATTTTTGCCTCTACCATTTCCTCTTCTTCCTCTATATCTATCTCTTGAACTTATTTCCCTTTGGATGTTCTCCTTATTAGATTCTCCTTGTGGTCTATTGTTTTGTCCTCTTCCTCCAAAGTTTCCTCTACCTCTTTCATTCTTAGATTTTACTCTACCACTCTATTCATTCCTCCTTCTGAACTTTTCTTCAACCTTCAATGCCAATTGATAGCATTGGTTAAATGTGGTAGGTCTTGTCAAACTAAGTTCATCCTGAATTGAGACCCTTAGGCCTTGCATATACCGAGCAAGCTTCACACATTCTAGTTCAACAAGCTTGGATTTCATCACCAATATCTAAAATTCTTTAGTATAACTAGAGATATCCATCTCTTTCTATCTCATACTCATTCTTCTTTTATGAATTTGGACTTCATAATCTTTAGGGACATAAGTTTCCCTAAGAAGGGCCACCATCTTCTTCCAAGTGGTGACTGGATTCTTTCCATTCTTCACCCTATCATCTTGAGTGAAGTTCCACCACGTGAGTGCAGAGCCTCTGGGCTTTGACTTAGCAATCTTCACCCTCTAATTCTCAGGGATGTCTTCACAATCAAAGAAACTATTTAGGGCATCTACCCAATCCACTACACCATTTGGGTCCATCTTCCCATTGTATGTAGGAAACCCAAGCTTGGCCTTCATGGTTCTCCTCTCCATAGACTTTAGAGTCTTCATAAGCAACCTCTAGTTTGCAGGACATTCTTCTTCCTCCTTCTCAAGGGGTTGTTCATCACTCCCTTCTTCGACATCATTAGATTTTTCACTAATTCTCTTCTGAAGCTCTTCCCTAAGCATGTCCATTTCTTGCCTCATCTGCTACATCTCATTGTCTCTTTTTTCATCATGTTGTGTCATTTTCTCTCTCAGGCATCTTACTATCTCTACATTGGTCATCTTTGATGACAATCCTCCTTCATGTTATCCTTCCATGGTGCTAGTATATCTTTACCCTAAAGATCTTAGATTCTCTGATACCACTTGATGCAGAGCTCTCTCCTATTTAGGAAACTCGGTAAGTGGTGAGACCTTTGGTGTTTCTCTGAACCCAAAGTGGGCTTAGGAGAGTGCTCTACACCTTTAGAAGATCCTATAACAAACACAACTCCACTATCCTCACTGGAGGATTCAGTATCTTCAACTAGCTTTTACTCCCTCGGGCTTGATTGTTACTCGGTGTCTTCTTTGACCAATGAGCTCGATAGATGCTCGGTACTTATGTTAATCAAGTGGGCTCAATGACTATACTGAGTAGTTTCCTGATGATCGGTAATCCTTAATGTGAATTTCCCTTAATAATTCAACTTGAAATGGGAACCTTCATATTAGGAAAGGGGATGGAAAGGTTCCATTCTCACTAAAGGTCTACTATGGGAGAGATTTCCATACCTTATAGGATTTGGACAACAAGTTCATAGTTTTAGGCCTTACTGGGCTTGTAACCTTTTGAGAAAGGTTCTAAGGGCTTAGTTCTAGATTATTATAAGGAACCTTAAAAAAACATAATATATTTGGAAACCTTTTATAGACTTGTACCAAATCTCCAGATCGCAAGATCTCAAAGAATAAGGACAACACCTAAAAATCCCTATCCACTAGTCCTAACCAGGCTAATTAAATCAGTTATTTAAGGGAATGTTCACCAATGGATTTTCTAAGGTTAACTACTGATCAAAATGGAGTTAGGAATCCCAAAGAGACAAAAATCTATCATCAAATTTCTTTTATCCACCTCCGAAGTGCTACTGTCACTTCACTCTTCCATATTTTATACCAAGCACATAGAGATGCTTGGCCTATAGTCTGCAAGAAGACTTCTCAAAACAATCCCCTTTCTCCTACACTCCTAAGGATCTGTAATAAATTGAACCTACTTTCATTTCTCCACTTCACATGGGAATCCCACAAAGGAAAACCAAGTTAGGGCATTATTTGTTTAAAACCCTAGTTCAGGAGGGTTTCCTAAAAACCCAGTAAACTGATTCTTCTACCTCTCAACTCTGATCTTCAAACTAACTAAAATCAAAATAATTGGAGTCCTAATTCATAAAAAAGGCTAGATCAAAAAATTTTCTTCTTCGTACTTCCATACCAATCCATATATGTAATAGTTACAATCCAAAACGTAGAGAAAAATAGGGATTTTTATTGATTGAATCAAAAAATTATAGAGTTTCATCATCCTTGTCTTCCACCCTCCTAAAAGGGCTATATGAAGACCTTCCCCAATGGATCCAACTATTTTTCAAAGGTTGTGACCATTGGCCAATTGTTTTACAAGTTGGCAACAACTTTTCAAAGAAGTTGCCGAGCAACATTTCTTGCATTTTACAACTTTTGCAAAATGTTGCATTCTTGCTCCTAATGAGCCTATAGGCCTAAGCCTTGGATCCTAATGATCCAAAACATTATCAAAACAACTTAAAAGATAGCTAGGAAAATCTAAAACTCCTAAATGTGCCTTTGGACCATAGTAAAAAACCCATGGTTTATAACCACACTGAGGGTGACTAGGTCTTACAAGTTGGCTCATTAAAAGACCCTAGAAGTATAGGTGTTGTGAAGAGTGGAGGGGGTGCTCCTACACCATCAAACAAGGTGATAATGCTGATAGGAAAGACTACACCACAACCTACATCAATTATGAGAATTTTATTGGTTACATCTCCCACATTGAACCTATTGTGAGTGTAATCCATGTCAAAGGCATTGATAGTCAATGTGTAGTTACCACTCATAGAGGCCAAATATCTATTCCTAGTGCTAATCTTATGACCATCTTGAATACGTAGTATAACCTCTTGGAACATCTTGAGAATACACCTGGCCAGATTTCTATCCTTGATCTCCTTTGCACTTCACCCCTCCACCAAGAGATCCTCAATAATTCCCTCCAAAAGACACATGTCCCCATAGATATCAACACCATCAAGTTGAAAAATCTCATGGGGCACTTATCCACATCCTCCACACTCTCCTTCAGACCCTCAGACATGCCATCCATTGAGCTAGATCACAATATTCCACTCTACATCACCATAATGGTCAATGACATTACCATCCAGTAGGTCATGATAGATAATGGTTCGGCCCTAAACCTATGCATGTTAAAGTTCATCCAATAGGTGGGGTATATAGAGGATGCTATTTCTCATGAAGTTATCACCATAAAAGCCTATGATAACCTAGAGAAAACCTAAGAAGGTACCATTTTGTTACCCATCAAGCTAGGTACAATAGTTCAAAAGACCATCTGTCATGTTATTGATCTCGACCTTCCATATAACATATTCCTTTGCCGACCATGGATCCAATCAATCAAAGCTATTCCTTCCACCTACCATTAGTACATAAAATTCCCACACAGGGCACTGAGATCACCATCCATACCGATCCCCAAACTTTCGCATATTATTGTGTTGTGGAAGCTTCCTTCCCCTATTACACCCACTTCCCTGTCATCGAATTTGGTACTTCTATCACCAGTTCATCCCGATCCCATTGTGATCCAAAGACCATTTTAGCCTCTACCCTTTCTAGTGTCAAGATCAACAATAGGGTTTGCAACGAATACAACCTAATAGATGCTTTTTCACTAGGGGCCCTACCCCTAGATCTGTACACTTAGGGACACCCCTATCATCAAACCAAACTCCCTCAAGAGGACCACAAGGTCAAGAAAATGGGACCATCTACATTCATCTCCCATAGAATTCTAAATAATCAAGAAATGGATCTTGACATTAATAAATGGTTGTACAAGGACCCCCTACCTCTTGACACTGAACTTCTTGGGTACTTCAAAGATAAGTAGCCCGTATCCCACAAATGGGCCACTGAACAATGGAACTATTAGGGTGGTGGCATTAGACCCATAAAAGCTGCAACAAAGGACCCCATGGAAGCCTAAAAAACCCCACCACATCAGGGTCTCTATTTTAATACCACTCACCTGCATATATGAGGACCTAGTACTATGACTGGGGGCACCAATTTTCCCAATGTTACCCTTTTGAATATCCAAGATGAACTTGTGGAAATCAAAGACATTCTAGAAGAGAAAGAAAAGAGATCCTATGACAATATCTTTGACAATGAAACCTTCCTAGGAAATTTTATCCTCCACCAACTTGCCATTAACCTAATCGACCTACCCCTCATCAACCCTAAACTCATAAACTAGGACCAACCAATCGTGGCACACATCAATGAGTTCCAAAGAGAGAAACACGCCTAAGATTCATGGGAACTTCAGATTAACAATCAGACTGGGGGAAAGAATCAACATACGTCTATCAGCTTGACCCCAAGGGATACTTTAGGGAAGAGGAAGTCTTTAGCTGCAAAAATAGAAATAAAAAAAGAAAATAATGAGTCCTTCTGTGAAAAACCCTCTGGTGCACATTATGACTCTAAAATAGTAAAAAGAAAGGGTGTATCTTCTAGTGAAAACCTCTTTGAGGCGCTAGAAGATGAAAACTTACCTCTTCCCCCCATTCAGGACTATAGACTAGAACAGTCATCTATCTTAATTAAAGACACCAAGCCCATAAACCTTGAAATAGAAGAATGTCCAATGATCACCTATATTGTAGCATCCCTATTAGAGGGTGAGGATTTTCCCTATTAGGAATGAATGCTAAATGTTTGGCAGTCATTCTATAGCAATTGTCGTTGCATTCATGACTATGATTGTCATTGATGTCAACATAGTGACCTTCTGGAGACTTGTAGAGAAGTAGAAAAAGTTTGAATTAGTACACATGGGACATTATAGTTGGAGCTATGTGATATTGAGGATATACTCTTTGATATGTTATATGTCTATGGTTAAGAGCATAGATAGTAATTATTTTATTCATGGAAGTTATGAGCATTTTGGTGGAAGTAGTATTCAGGCAGTGTTCCTAAGTAGCAGTTTGTGGAAGTCGGATGATATCTCCTAATCAGGATGGAATCTAGTTTTGCACAATTAAAGGGAAGTTGAAGACACATTGATTTTGGCATGGATGATAGTGCAAAATTTGAGGTCACATGAGTGAAGATTTATCATATTTGGAAGTTGACACTTTTGTGTATTTTTGATGTAGCGTGTGGAAACTTTTATTTTGTAATTGTATGCCGACTCATTTGTAATTATTTGAGTGTGGTATAAAGGAAGGAATGTTTTTCCTTATTGTATATGAGTGGATGAATATGAAGTGAAGAAAATAGCTAAATGTGAAAGTGAATTTGTGAAGGAAGACATGCGAAGTACAGAGATCTGAAATTGAGATCTGGTGTAACAGTGAGTATGGTTTGGCATAGTTAGAGAAGAGGTAACATATTATTCTATTGATTAATACAAAGATTATTTGGACAGTGTGTTCAGTGATCTTACCCTGAAGTTTTTGGGGCAGTGAGTCCTTCTATCTTCCATAACTCTTAACAGGGTTAGAATCTTTTAACAAGGATTCAAAATCTCCTAACAAGGATTCATATGTACTAAATGTATTTCATAAGACTCCTAATAGAGTCCATCCTTTCATAAGGAATATTCATATTAGTGCATCTTTTGTGGGAATCATTCTCATCGGGGTTTACTCTTTGATCAAGAGGTTCCCTAGTCAACATATCTTGTGTCATTGTGTTATTGTGTATGAATATCTTTCTATGGTTGGTAATTATATTGCTTACATGGTTTAATGCTATTGAAGATGATAAAAGTTATAATTATCTGATAAATGATTCACCCCCCTCTCTTAGTTATCTTGGTGGAGTTTAATTTTTAACAATTGGTATCAGAGCGGCAAGTCCTTGAAAAAGAAGTTTAACAGCTTAAGGAGATCCATGGCGAATTTCAAGAAAGAAAGCCCTAAGTTTGATGGAGTAAATTTTGACAGCTAGAAAGAAAAGATGAAGACACACCTACTATTTTTATGACCAGGTTATTGGTTGATCACAAAGAATGATAAGACTATCATTGAAGATGATAATCTTTAAACATTTACTACTGATGAGAGAGATCTATTCATGTGTAACATACTTGCAAGAGAAGCACTTTTGACAGACCTTCTAGAGAATGAGTATAGTTAGTTAAAATGTTTGAAAAAAATCTCATGAAATTTGGAATGCTTTACACTCTACTTTTGAAGGTGATGAACATGCAAAAAGAGCTAGATTACATAATTGGATATGTGCATTTGAAGATATAAGAATGTTGGAAGATGAATTTGTTAGAAGCTATATTGGTAGAATGTCAAAAATTGTTACATGCATAAAGTCTTGTGGAGGAACAAAGATAGAGAATGAAGTGATATGGAAAATTTTGAGGACATTGACTCTTGTATTTAAGTAAACAACATAGATGATTGAACAAGTTATACATTGTACTACCAACTTTACAAGAGAGACTCTTCTTGGAAGATTGGAAGCAACAAAGATGAACTTGATGTTATTAGGAGACTTACCTAGAATGGAGACAACATTCAGTGCTCTTAGTATTCACCCTACTTTGTCAAGAAGCATCAGTATGAGTGGAGATTATGTTAGCAGAAACAAATCTAAAAATGAAGAAGACAAGAAGATTGAAGAAGGTATTTCCTTGCTTGTGAAGAGAGAACCAGACAGTAAGAAATTTTTTAAATGTTGGACTTGTCAAGAATATGGTCATTTTTCATATAAATGTCCTAAGAGAGTTAAAAGGTATAGAAACAATTTCAAACCTAGAAGATCTAAGGAATGTTATTATGCTAATGATGAAGATCTTTAAGCTAGTATAGAGAGAACTCTAAGTGAAAGTGATACTGAGAATAATGATGACATAGGATTTGTAGAAATTAAAGAAGAGAATCCTGAAACTAATGTTAAGGAAGAAAAAGCCTTAGTTTCTCAAGTTGAAAAGAAAGTTGATTGGATTATAAATAGTGGTTGTTCACATCATATGACTAGAGACATGAAAAAGTTTATAAAGTTTAACGAATATGATGGAGGAGTTGTTAGAGTTGGAAACAATGCACCTTGCTTGATTAAAGGTATAGGATCTGTTACTCTTGATGGAAAGACTAATACTGATGATGTTTATTTTGTGGATGGATTGAAACATAATCTTTTGAGTGTTGGATAGTTATTTGATAAGGGATATCAAGTTTGGTTTACTGAGAAAACTTGTGTGATAAAGGATAAAGATGGAAATCTAATTGGAACTAGATCTAGAACTAGAGGTAATGTATTTCAGTTGAATCATACTAAGATGACATGTTTGATTACTAAAATTGATGGAAATTGGTTATGGCATAGAAGGTTTTGTCATATAAACTTTGACAACATTGTGAAAGTAAGTACTACACTTGCAGTAAGAGATTTGCCTAAAATTATGAAGCCTACTAACATGATTTGCAAAGAATGTGTGATGGCTAAATAGAAGAGAAGTTCTTTTCCCAGTAAGAAGTTTACATCTGGAGAAAAGCTAGAAATTGTTCATATAGATTTTATTTGTCTTACCAGGACTAGAGGATTCTATGGAGAAAGGTATTTTATGATTTTTGTTGATGATTTTACAAGAATGATGTGGATTGCATTTCTTAAAGAAAAGTGTGAAGCATTTGATAAGTTTAAGATTGTTAAGAATAAAGTTGAGAATGAATCTGGAATGAAGATTAAATGTTTGAGATCTGATAGAGGTGGAGAATTTACTTCTAGAGAGTTTAACACCTTTTGTGAAGAAAATGACATTAAGAGACAGTTCTCAGCCCCTAGAACACCTGAACAAAATGGTATTGCAGAAAGAAGGAATAGATCAATGATTGAAGCAGCAAGAGATATGTTATTTGAGAATGATTTGGTGAAGATATTCTGGAGAGAAGTAGTGAACACATCAGTGTATACAATGAACAGAGTACAAATCAGAGCAGACACAGACAATACACCCTATGAATTATGGTTTGGACATGCACCCTCAGTTAAGTATTTTATAATTTTTGGAAGAAAATGTTATATAAAGAGAGATTATGATATTGGAAAGTTTGATCCTAGAAGTGATGAAGGTATATTTCTTGGATATTCTTTGAAAAGCAAAGCCTATAGATGTTACAATAAAAGAACTAAGACTATTGTTGAAAGCACAAATGTTAAAGTTGATGAAAAGTTCAAAATTTAGGAAAGAATGCTTGATTATGAATCAGATGAAGACTGACAATGATTTTTTGAATGAAAGCCATAGTGAAGTCATTGAAGAACCTACACCTGAAGTAAGATTTGAGATAGTGACACCTAGCGAGAGTTTGTTAAGAAATCATCCTATTGAAAAAATTATTGGAAGCATCAAAAGAGGAGTTCTAAGTTGGAATAAGGTACAAGAATAGTTATGTTTGATTTCTCTAATTGAACCTAAAACTACTAGTGAAGCTTGTGAAGATGAAAGTTGGACTAATGCTATGAAAGAAGAACTAGATTAGATTGAAAAGAACAAGACATGGGAATTGGTCCCTAGACCTAAAGACAATAATGTTATTGGAAGTAAATGGGTATTCAAAAACAAGATGAATGAACAAGGAGAAGTAGTAAGAAACAAAGCAAGATTAGTATGTAAGGGATACTCATAGCAAGAAGGAATTGACTATGAAGAATCCTTTGCACTTGTTGCAAGAATTGAAGTAGTAAGAATGTTTTTAGCTTATGCAACTTACAAGAAATTCAAAGTATATCAGATGGATGTGAAGTCAACATTTGTGAATGGAGAACTGGAAGAAGAAGTCTACATTGAGAAGCCTAAAGGTTTTCCTTTGACTCAAGAAGGAGACATGGTATGTAAACTAAAGAAAGCTTTATATGGACTAAAACAAGCACCTAGAACTTGGTATGCAAGATTGGACAAGTATTTGTTAAAGTTGGGATTTACAAAAGGAACAACTAATAGCAGTTTGTACACAAAAGAAATTGAAAATGGTTTGTTGGTTATAGTTATTTTTGTTGATGAAATTATTTTTGGAGGAGAAGATGAAGCTAGTGACAAATTTGCTGACGAAATGAAAACTGAATTTGAAATGAGTATGATTGGTGAAATGAAATACTTTTTGGATTACAAATAACACAAAACAATGATGGTATCTTTGTAAATCAGACAAAGTACTTGAATGAGTTGTTGAAAAGATTTGGAATGGAGAATTGTAAACCAGTTGGAACACCTATGGTAACTCGACATAAGTTATCTAGCACAAATGAGACTCCTGCAATGGAACAAAAGAAATACAAATCTATGATTGGAGGATTGTAGTATTTGACACATACAAGACTTGATATAGCACATTCAGTTGGAATTGTAGCAAGATTTCAAGCTGAACCTAGAGAATCACATTATGCAATAGTAAAGAGGATACTGAGATATTTAAAAGGTACAATAGACTATGGATTATGGTATGAAAAATCTGATGATTTTACCTTATGTGCATATACAGATGCTGATTGGGGAGGCAGTGTTGAAGATAAGAAAAGCACTAGTGGTGGAGCATTTTTCCTTGGAGGAAGATTGGTTTCTTAGTTAAGCAAGAAGCAGAATTGTATCTCACAAAGCACAACAAAAGAAGAATATGTAGCAACAACAAACAATTGTAACTAGATAATTTGGATGAAGCAAATGCTGAAGGATATTGGAATAAAGTTTATTGAACCTATTGTCATACATTGTGACAACACCAACATAGTTAGTGTGTCTAAGAACCCTGTATTACATTCTAAGACAAAGCATATAGAGATCAAGTATCATGTTGTAAGAGAGAAAGTTGCTGAGAAAGAAGTTAAATTTGAGTACATAAGTACAAAGGAGCAGATAGCAAATATATCTACAAAGCCTTTGCCTAAAGATACATTTGAGTATCTGAGAGGTATGCTTGGAGTTATGCCCCAGCCTACTTTTGAGAAGTGATGTAGTTGGTTACATCTATCTAGTGGTATATGAGTCTTATCTTTCTTCTGGACTAGATGTTGGTACTTCCTCTATGGGGGAGTATGTGTATTTGAGCTGAGTCATGAGAACTCTAGTGAATGTATTTTTTGAATAGTGTCTTTTGATATTAGAGTTGTTGTTGAAATGATGATTATATTTTTGTCATTGATGTCAATGGGGAGAAGTGTACATGAAAAAACTATTTGTACTATCTGAACAGGAAAATGAAGCAAGATTTGATTGATGAAGAGGACTTGGAGCAGCAGTATTACAGTATTGGATTTTTGGAACATTAGATGTTTTTTCATTTATGTTGCCATCAATACCAATGGGAGAGATTGTTAGGAATGAATGTTGAATGTTTGGCAGTCATTCTGTAGCAGTTGTTGTTGCATTCATGACTATGATTGTCATTGATGTCAACACAGTGATCTTCCAGTGACTTGTAGAGAAGCAAACATAGTTTGAATTAGCGTACGTGGGATATTGTAGTTGGAGCTATGTGGTGTTGAGGATATACTCTTTGATAATGTTATATGTCTATGGTTAAGAGTGCATACAGTAATTATTTTATTCATGGAAGTTATGAGCATTTTGGTGGAAGCAGTATTCACACATTGATAGTGATGTGGATGACAATGCAAACTTTGAGGTCACACAAGTGAAGATTTATTGTATTTGGAAGTCAAAAGTTTTGTGTATTTTTGATGTAGCGTGTGGAAACATTTATTTTTTAATTGTATGCTGACTCATTTGTAATTATTTGAGTGTGGTATAAAGGAAGGAATGTTTTTCCTTATTGTATATGAGTGGATGAATATGAACTAAATAAAAGAGCTAAATGTGTAAGCGAATGTGTGAAGGAAGACATGTGAAGTACAAAGATCTGAAATTGAGATCTAGTGTAACAGTGAGTGCGGTTTGGCACAGTCAGAGAAGAGGTAACATATTATTCTATTGAGTAATACAAAGATTATTTGGATAGTTTATTCAGTGATCTTACCTTAAATTTGTTTGGGTAGTGAGTCCTTCTATCTTCCATAACTCTTAACAGGGTTAGAATCTTTTAATAGGGATTCAAAATCTCCTAACAAGGATTACTATGTATTGAATGTATTTCATAAGACTCCTAATAGAGTCCATCCTTTCACAAGGAATATTCATATTTGTGCAGCTTTTATTGGCATCATTACCACTAGGGTTTACTCTTTGATCAAGAGGTTCCCTAGTCAACATATCTTATGTCATTGTGTTATTGTGTATGAATATCTTTCTATGGTTGGTAATTATATTGCTTACATGGTTTAATGCTATTAAAGATGATAAAAGTTATAATTATCTGATAACTGATTCACCCCCCCCCTCTCAGTTATCTTGGTGGACTTTACTTTCTAACATTCCCTTCATGAAACTCCTCTAGGAGGCCACCATCAACTTTGCATGGTCATACAATCACATGCCTAGATTAGACTCAGATCTAGTTGTACATTACCTTGTAGTAGATCCAAATGCCAAACTTGTTAAGGAAAAGTTGCAAAAAATGCATGTGAAGATAGTGTACCATCTTAAAATGGAAGCACTTCCATGATAAGAGTGTTTATCCCTCTGAGTAAGTGGTCTAGGGTCATGTTAAGTTCCTTGATTGGGTCTTTGCATGTATTTTTCTTTTCCCCCTATTCTTCTTCCCTTTGGACTTATTTTCAACTTCCTATTTGCATTTCCTGGCATTCTAGGTTGGGGTCCTGGGATTTTTGACCTCAAAGTCAAAGTTGACCTTGAGGGTCAAGTTCGACCTCAATTTTGACCTAGGTTAGGGTCGACCTTGGATCTAATGTAGGGAAAAGTCAACCTCATCCTTGACCCAAAATTCAAATTTTAGGTTTTTCTAATTTTCGGGTATCGGGTTTCAGAAGGATTCTTTTTCTCACCTCTGGGTCGGCCATTTCGGGTTTCAAAATGGTAAATCCTTAAATTGCATTTAATATGGGTCCATTTTTAGGGGTTAAGGTTAATTGGGATTTAATTCCCCAATGTCAGCCTTCTCTAAAGGTTTGTACCCTAGTTCACTATAAAAGGATGCCTTCCTCTCTCATTTTGATCATCAAGTTTTGTGGAAAATACATCTCATCTTCAAGCAATTTCATGGCAAGCTCTCAAGTGCAAGAAAGTGAATTCAAGCATTCAAGCAAGCCTTCAAGCATTCAAGTGTTTAAGCATTCATTCATCCAGGAGATCCATTGTTAGCCATTGAAGGATTCAATCTCTTTGGAGCCCCCTTGAAGATCCATCCTTCTACATTTATCCAAGCCTCCTCATATGCAAAGATCTATTCAAGTGGTGTTAAAGATCAAATGCCATTGATTGGAGACATCCTACATTCATTCAAAACATCCATTGGAGCATCCCTACTTGTGGATTTGAGGATTTGAATCCTCTACAAGGACTTCAACATAAGCAAGGTGAATTGTTTCATTTGCTTTGTTTATGCACATTATAATTCAATTCAATTTTAAGGTTAATTCCTAAATTCTTGTAGGTGTAGGTGCGAAACTTTGGATCTGAGATTGGATTTGGATACCCTTTTCGGTGAACTTCTGAGATTTGTGAACAAAGTCAAAGTCGACCTTCAGAATAAGAATGTAGCCTTTGACCTTTTATGAGGGTCAAAGACTACCTACTTTCAGAAAGATAAAAGTTTTTTGGGTTTTCTTCATCTCTGCATTTCCAATCTGAAACAAGTTGCAGAATTGCCCGAAACTACACACAGTCATCAAAAATTGGCATTTTCTAGATTTTCCCTATTTTGAGGTTAGTATTTGCCTTTTAATTATTTCAGATTTCAAACACAACATTAAATTATAGGGAAATATAAGGTTTTCTTCCTCTTTCATATTCTCCATAGATTGATTCGATTGTGCATTAACCTTTTGGTTGATCAATTTGGATCTCTCCTTTGGGAATTTGGATTTAGGAGTGGATCTCATATTTCCCCCATACAATTAATTAGGTGATTCCATTTTACCTCTATTCATTTTTGTGAACCCGACATACTTACTCTCCTTTCTTTTTATGGAATTGGATGCCCTATTGTGTTTTGTGGTGTTAGATTTCCTTTTATCTTGTTAGTATTAGATTTCTATTTTGTGTTAGACCTTGCATGCTAATTATATTTAAAAAATACAAAAATATTCATGCTTTATGTGTTCTTAGTTTAGTTCATTTGCATTACATTGGTTTATGAGCTTTACTACTACTAGTCCTACTTATAACATTCTGGTTAGAAGAAGTCGTAGACTCATGGGTACCTTTGATCCTAAATCTTCCTCTCCTTTCCTTAGGATCTTAGATGATAATTTGATTCTTCATGATTACAATCCTACAATGGAGCAAAAATCTTCTCACTCATCTCATGATGAGGATGACACTTTAAGAGTTCCTCCTAAACAAGTCCAAAAAATTTCAACTGAACTTGATAAAATGGGTAATTGGCTTATTCAAGAGAACCATAATCAAGATTCTATTCAAGCTATAGAGGCTCTTAAGAAAGTTCTTCATGATAGTGATCAAGGTGTTAACCTCTTGCGTGGTATTATTCACCTCGTGCATTCAAATGTTAAACCTTTAGCTCAAGAAGATCAAGATTTAGGTTTGATTCCTCCTATCACTAGTGTAGAACCCTCTTCTAATCCTTTACCTAATATTCCTACCTATACTCCTTCTTTGGTGACTGTGATAGTTCCCTCTATTCCTATGAGTGTTCCTCCTATGTCCCTTCCTACATCACAACCTTCATATCATAATGTTCCTTTTACTTATTTGAATCTACTTCCAACTATAGTTCCTAGTGTTCCTCCAGTTGTGTCTTCTATTCCTATAGCTTCTTACACTTTACCTAGTGTGTCTAATGTTGCTATTCCTCCTATTTCCTCTAATGATTCAACAATCATTAGTTTGGCTCAAACTGTGTCATCCTTCCAATAACAACTTGCTTCCTTAACTCAAAACAAGTTTAGTATTCCTACATGTGATATGGGAAGTCCTTTCTCCTTGGATATTATTCATACTCCTATTCCTCAGCAAGTCGATATGCCTCATCTTGAGAATTATAATGGAAAAGGAGATCCTATTCATCATGTTAAAACATTCCAAATCCTTTGTAGTGATTAGCTCATGACCATAGGATTTTAGCCAAACTGTTTGCTAGAACCTTCCATGACAAGGCCTTACAATGGTATTGTTCCTTGCCTCCTTATTCTATTGATTCCTTTCCAAAACTTGCTAATGCCTTTATTCAACAATTTCAAAACAACATTGGCCTGCAAGTGTCTTTGATTGATTTGATGCATTGTAAACAAAGTGCTAAAGAAAAATTAACTAAATTTATTGGTAGATTTAAGAATTTGCGTGCTCAGATTTCCTATCTCGTTCCTGATATTGATATTCAACGTATGTTTATTTCAAATTTGCAAAAAAATATTAGAGATAAGATTCTTCTTACTGAATTTACCTCTTTTCAAAAAATTTGTGCAGCGCTTCACTATTATCAATTACAAGTGAGTCAATTTGAGAGCAAAACTCCAATGGCTCCTATTCCAGTTGATAAGAGTGATGTTGCTCCTAATCCAAACAAATTTCAAAAATTCAACAACTATGTCAAGATAAACAAACAAGCGAATGCAGTTGCTGATCAAGTTGTTGTTGCATCTCAGAATGCCACTTTTGCATCCACTTCTTTTCGATTAAATCATATACTTACTCCTCTTTCTGAATCTTTACATGATATTATGAATAGGTTGTTAATTTCTAATATGATTACTTTACCTCCTATTCAACCTCTTTTATCTGCTACGATTGCATCTAAATCTTTTGATCAAAATGCTTTTAGTCAATATCATCATTAGAATGGTCATGATACTAAGAAGTGTTATTCTTTAAAACATAACGTTCAAGACTTAATTGACTCTAATGCCTTATCTGTTGATAATCTTGATGGTAGTGGTAACAAATATGTTTCTCCTCCTAATCAAAACCTTCAAATCTATACAAATCCTTTACCTATGCATGATACTAATACCATTGCTTAGACATCTGCTATGGAAATTGTGTATGATTCAAAGATGGATGATCTCAATCATGTTGTTAATCAAGTGGAGCATGTTGGTCAATCTGTATCTCCACCTCAACCTCAACCTCAGATTCAACCTCAAGTTCAATCTCAATCTCAACCAAAACCTAAGCCTAAATTGAAAACTCAACCTAAATCTCGACAAAAACCTAATAATAAAAGACCTCAGGAATTTTTTATTACCTTTGATGACTGTGAGACTATTAAAGTTCCTGATGTTCCCCCTTACATTTATGATAGGATTTCTCAGAAACCTGCTCATGGTTTTCTTGTTGATCCTACATCCTTAGTCAATGTTATTACTGAAGAAAATCTTTTTATGAAAAGCTTACAATGTGATTCTTATGATACATCAGATGTGTGGATTCAAACTTGCAATGGTTTTCTTTATCCATCATTTGGCTCTATTAACTTACCGGTTGAACTTTATGGGAAAATTTTGAACACTGCCTTTGTTGTTGTTCCTACTTTTGATCAATTTCAAGTTAAGCTAGGTTTGCCTTGGTTGAATTCCATGCATGTTGTTGCTTCACCTATCCATAAGTGTCTTAAATTCATTCATGATGAAGAAGTAAAGATGGTTAATCATAGTTTATATCATCCTTCTAGGCCTAGAGATTGTGCTACTCTTGATTTCTTTTGGCCTTCATTACCTAATTCATGTCCTCCTCAACCTAATAATATTTTTCATTCATATCAAGCTTATAAACATCACAAGATTCTTGAATTAAGCATACCTCATATGGATGTTAATTGTGGTCTTTTACCTACACCTTCTATACCTCCTTTAACTATGGCTTCTAGTTCTATTAATCAAGTTCCTTCTATCAAGATTCTTAAAGAACCTGTGAAAGATCCTATGATAGTTCCTCCTATTTCTGATAATCCTATTGATCTTCCTAAAGAACCTGTGAAGGATCCAGTGATTGTTCCTCCTAGTTCTCAACCTATTTCAAATAAATCAAAATGTAATTGATCTACCAATGAATGTTGTAAAAAGCATCATGCTCATGCTAAAGCTCATAACTCTATTTTTCAAAGATCTCTATCTTCTTCGGATAAATCTATGCATGATGTGTTAGAAGAAGTTGTTACTAATAATGATGTTGTTTAATGTTATGTTGTAATTGTACTATTGTTCGTAAATGTTTCCTTATGTAATCTCCTTGGATTCAAGACATGGTAGCACTAAATTATTTTTGGTCTCCATGTCATGGTCCGAAAAGATTCTCCTTCATATATCTTATGTGATATTTCCTCCTTTGTGATCGTAGTTCTACTTTCTTTGGGGAATGATGTCAATTTATTTGCAATAATATCATATATATATTATCTTATGATCATACTGACCCCACAATAGGTAGATCCCTTCCGTGTTCTTTATATGTTTCTATGATATTTCCCTTGATTTGTCTTCATCTGGGGGCATCTCGACATGGAAACATAATCAATGGAGTTGTTTATGTTTTCATTAAAGCCATTGCTCTTGTTAAAGTGTTAACAATGACTTTAACGTAGGGGTTTATGCTCTGCTCACCTATTGTACAAACGCACTTTTTGATACACACATATTTTTCAAGATACCTTTTTTCCCTTTTTGGATTAGTGACTAATCCTTAAAGCATGGATTTATATTTTAGGATCTCTTGATCCCTCCAGTTTCAAATATACATATATTTTTTATCCCTTAAGGTCAGAGGTGTCCTTAAGACTAGATCTCTTTTGTTTTGGTTTTATTCTTATGGAATAGAATATTCCTAAGGATAAATCCTTGATGGGTTGATTAGGTAGCCACATTCACTAGGCAGTTCAATTCCATCTTTCCAATTGTGTCATTTCCTTATGTGATTCACAATGGGACATAAGTTCTCATTGGGTGAGATAATCACACTCTTTCTTTCTCTCTCTAGAGAGGTCTCTCTTATTGTGATCTGGGAGTCGACAAAGACTTGATTCCCTGGGGGCTTGAGGTTTCTCTTTGTCCCTTGGATTATGATAACATTATCTTTTCATTCTGATCTCCTTTACCAAGAGTTTGCATCGAATCCATACACTTGCTAAAGTGGGGGCTTAATGTATCATCTTAAAATGGAAGCACTTCCATGATAAGAGAATTTAGCCCTTTGAGTAAGTGGTCTAGGGTCATGTTAAGTTCCTTGATTGGGTCTTTGCATGTATTTGAATTTTCCCCCTGTTCTTCTTCCCTCTACACTTATTTTCCACTTCCTATCTGCATTTGCTGGAATTCTAGGCTGGGGTCATGAGGTTTTTGACCTCAAGGTCAAAGTCAACCTTGAGGGTCAAATTTGACCTTGAATCTGACCTAGGTTAGGGTTGACCTTGACTCTAACATATGATAGAGTCAAACTCATCCTTGACCCACAGTTCAAATTTTAAGTTTTTCTAATTTTCGGGTATCGGGTTTCAGAAATATTCTTTTTCCTGCCTCTGGGTCAGCCATTTCGGGTTTCAGAATGGTAAATCCTTAAATTTCATTTAATATGGGTCTAGTTCTAGGGGTTAAGGTTAATTGGGATTTAATTCCCCAATGTTAGCCTTCTCTAGAGGTTTGTGCCCTAGTTCACTATAAAAGGAGGCCTTCCTCTCTCATTTTGATCATCAAGTTCTGTGGAAAACACATCTCATCTTCAAGAAATTTCATGAGCAAGCTCTCAAGTGCAAGAAAGTGAATTCAAGCATTCAAGAAAGCCTTCAAGCATTCAAGTGTTCAAGCATTCATTCATCAAGGAGATCCATTGTTAGCCATTGAAGGATTCAATTTCTTTGGAGCCCCCTTGAAGATCCATCCTTCTACATGTATACACTGAAAAATGGCTTCTTTAATTAATTAAATATTTATTATTTAATTGATATTGACTTGATAAATTAATTAAATATTTATTGTTTAATTAATAATTATTTCCTCTATTTATTAAATAGATTATTAAATTTATTTAGTAAATTCACTATAGTCTATTCCTCTATCCTAAGTCTTCTAATTAGTCTTATTTAAGTGATTTAATTAAATACACAATCATCTAAATATGACTAAGTCCCCTAGTCCACCTCATCTACCCAGTCACTTGACACATCACTTTGGCTAAAATAAATAATAATTATTAATTATTTATTGATAATTATCCTCACCCACACATGTCCTATTTTTAAGGGCTATGTGGCCTCATAGGACTTGGTCGCATGACCACATGTCCTCTCTTAAACCAAGTCAAGAGACAATCCCTATTCCTAAGGGGCTTCTTAAGCCATCTCTAACGGTTAAAGGTGACTTAGGGGACACTTGTATAAAGAGTCCTCATGAGGAAAAGGTCTCTCCCTCTTTCTCTCTTTGGTCTTTGTGAGACACTTGACATGTGTCTTTCCCTTCCACCTTATTCCTCTCACATTCCAACTACATCCCCCTTTCTCTCAACTCCTTCAACCAGGTCAATCCTAGCCCTAGGCTCTTCCACCTTTCATTCTCCACTATAGGATTGTGCCACCTAGGCCTAGATCCTCCAAAACTCTATAAAAGGAGCCTTATTTCCCCTTTGTGGGCTAATAGGTAATTTGTATTCAACCATTCAACCATTCAAGCATTCAAGCATTCTAAGAGAAATCAAGCATCCATATTATCATCATTCCATTTTGCATTCCATCCATTAGTTGCATAATCAAGGTTTGAGCTATTTTGCTTTCATCATCAAATCTCCACACTTTGGTGACATCTTGGGAAAAGGCTTCATTTGAAAATCTGAGAGCTCAACATCCTCAAGAAATCAAGGCTAGGAGAGAAATGGAGACAAGCTACATGGTAGGTGAAGGTAAAATGCTATTTTAGCTTCATTTTGATTGTATTCTTCATTGTAGTTTGCTTATTAGTTTGTTTTATTAATCTTCAAGTAGTTAATTTATCATTTAGAATAGTATTCACCTAATTTTGCATACATTTTTGGTGCCCACCGTGGGGCAACCCACTTTTTTAACTTTCTATTTTTAGTTTTTCGTGTGCAGGTTTTTCTATAGGCCATTTCTGCGCATTTGTACCTGATTCTTGCGCATTCATCCATTTCTGCTACGCATCCATTCTGACTTTTTACACACTTTTTTTAAATTATCTAGCGCATTTACCTTAAGTTTCTACACTTTTAATAGTTTATGCTGTGCATTAGTTCTTTTTGTGCATTTGTACCATCACTCTGTGCATACATTTCATTTTGCTATGCATACATACATTATGCGCATAAACCCATACTTGTTGCACATTTATTTCACTATTTTGCACATTTGTTAGTTACTGTGGTAAAATTTAGTTTTTTGTTAGATTTGATTTTAGCTAACATTTTGGCAAGTTTTTGTTCATTCTAGTAGTCGTTAGGCTATTTTTGTTGGATGTTAGTTTGAAGACCCCATTGCTAAATTTCTAACAAGTTTGTTTGCAGGATTCTTAAGGGGTATTGCAAAATAAACTATAACCTTGTTTGGGCTTAAAATATGACATGTTTTTTCTTTGTGTGTCTTCTTTAGCATAGCTTAAGTGTTTGTTGTGTCTTTCTTAATAGCTATTTTTAATCCCAAAATTATAACAATGTATCCTCTCCCCTCGTCATTCATGGATCTTGGGTGTAAGAGAAATTGTTATAATTTTTAGAGGGCAATCTTTGGTGGGAAAAGAGGTACTCACCCCAAGGAACAACTCAACTGGTAATAGGATAAAGCCAAGCCCTTCCAAATTGGTATATAAAAAATGCTAGTGTGATTAGTTTCACATTAGATAGGTGTGAATTCGTTGTGGCAACCAAAATCTCCTCCAGTACCTCAGTGGTGCATTAAAGTCCTACTTAGTAGAGGTGAAAGCCTTTCTTTGAAAGGATTGGGAGAGCCCCCTTAATTGGGAAAATGACTTGATCACAACCACCTGAACGGATGTCCTTATTAAATACTTTTGTTTAGTGGCCAAAAACCTTCTATTTGTTGGCTCAAGGGGTCACCCAAGCCCGTGAAGACACCCCACATTACTCATGGTTCATAGTAGAGATAGCACTTCTTTGGGAAGTAATGACCCATTGAATTCAGAACTTGGTGTGCCTAAGAAGTGAGTGCATTATAAGGAGGAGCCCGTGCCTCCAAGTTCCTAGGCTGTCTGCTGTGGATTTGCATGGCTAGATTTTATTATCCTAGTGGGGATTCAGCAAATATTGTCTTTGCCAACCTTAGGATTGTAAGCGTGTTTGTGCATTCATACTAGAACAATTAGATTAAAATCATTTCTATCTTATGTGTGTGTGTTTATGCATTTTCCATTTACCAAAAACCAAAACATCAGAAAACCAAACACATCAAAAAATCAAAACAAAATTCAAAATCTTGTAGTTCCAATCCATCAGAAACAAAATCCTGCGCATTCATCCAATTTTCCTATGCATTCATGTTACTATTTTGTGCATCCATTACTTTTCCCATGCATTAATTCCAAATTGTTGTGCATTTGTTTCATTTGGCTGCACATTCATCAAACTGTCCTATGCATTTATCGCTGCACATATACAACAGTGAGCATTTCCACAAGTTTTGAAAATTTCACAATCACTTTTTCAGATACCCATTTTCATCGTTAGTAAGATTCTAGAAAAACATTCGAGCTACGCAGACCTTTGATTTTTAGTTTGACCATTTTCATCAATTTTCATCATCCTTCCTTCACCAAAAGTCATCAAATCATTTCTTGTAATCCTCTAAAATTCCAAATTTAGTGTTGAAACATTACCTTATCTATCAAATTTTGATCTTTGTGAGTTTATCCTATTAGGATCTATCATCCTCAATCAAACTTAGTTAGGTTACTATCTCTTGATTTTTCTTTGTCATATCATAGTGAAATCTATACTTCCTATTGAGCTAGATTTTATCAAGTTGACTCATCACTTTTCAACACTTTTTTAACATATTTTCTATCAAACATTCTTTCCATATCTTTTCATCAAAAATCTTTCATCCAAAAAATCAATTTTCACATTTAAATATGGTTCAAACTCGATCTCAGAAACTAAAACAAACCATTGATTCAGAATCCCTAGACAAAATGGAAGGAAACAAAAGCAATGAAGAAAATCCTTGGCCTAGAATTCCTAAGAAAAATTTACTTTTTACATCCAAAGAGGAACCCACAGATCAAGAACTTAGGGATGCTACACAAGATCCTAGATTTTATCATTTCATGGAAAGACTCCTAGACCTAGATAGAGAGATGTATTAACTCATGCTTGCTCAACAAGGAGCCAAACTACCAAGTGATTTTGATATTTCTCATCTTAGAGAACCAACTATTGTAACCAATCAAGAAATTCCTAGTAGTTCTCAAGATACTCATGGAGCAAAGGAAATCAAGCAGCAATCCAATGCTTCTCAAAATGATCAACAAAACAATGCTTCCCAAAACACTCAAGGAAACACGTTATCTTTGGATCCTGTTCTACAAAAAATCCAGATGCTTCAACAAAAAATCCATGACATCCAAACTGGATCATCAACTAAGAGGTATTCCATGGATGATATATGTCCTTAACCTTTTGATAAGAATTTAGCAGTGATTCCATTCCCTCCTCATTTTGAGGTACCAAAATTTAACAAATACAAAGGGAATTCGGATCCACAAGACCATATTCGTGAGTTTTGTACTGCTTGTATTGAAGTCACTCACAATGACACTTATCTTATGTGACTATTTCCATGAAGTTTAGGAGGACAAGCCATGGAATGGTTCTCCAAACTACCCCCACACATCAAATCTTTCAATGAGCTTCTTGACAAATTTGTGACTCATTATTCATATAACATCAAACATGAAGTCACTATGCTTGATCTTTGCAATGCACATCAAAAGAATGGAGAACCCTTCCTTACTTTTTGGCAAAGATGGCATCAATTATTTGCCAAATATCCATGAACGATTCTTGAACAAGAAAAGATGGATATCTTTGTGCATAACCTTACACTAGAAATAAGTTATAGGTTACAATTGCAATGTCCTCCAAACTTCAATAAGCTCATAGAAAATGGTATCAAGATTGAGGAAGCCATGGTAAAAAAAGGTGAGATAAAACCTTATTCCAAGGACAATGTTGGGTCTTCAAATTCCAATCCCAAAAACTACAACAATGACAAATATAAATTCTGGAATAAAAAGCAAAAATATTGTCAATGATGGGATTGTTGATAATTGTAATGTCAAACCAACACAACCCCTTCTAAATCTCACAAGTCAGGCCAATGCTACTCAAGCTACCTACATCAATCAATCAACAAATCCAAACATCAATAAAGATTCATCTAAACCAAGATTACCTTTTATGTCACCTCAAAGAAATTTTACTCCTTTAGGGGAATCTCTCGAATCAGCATTACAGAAGTTAATCACAAAGAAACTCATTATGCTTCCTAAAACAAAAGATTTTGAACCTAGAGTAAAAACTTCTTGGTGGAATGGGAATGATTATTGTGAATTTCATAGAGGAAAAGGACATACAACCAATGACTGTCAAAGGCTCAAAAATGTAATTCAAGACTTAATTGAAAGTGGTAAAATTGGTGTTGACGGACATACCTTGAATGAATCACATATGGCTTTCAAAGACCCACTTCTTGAGCATGAAAAAGGAGGTTCTTCCAATGCTAAGGGTCACAATCAAGCCAATTATAATACTACAGCCTATAGATATGTTGGTAACATTTCTGAATGTCATCCTTCTAAGTATTATGCTAATGTCATTACCATAAAGGAAAATTCAGAGAGTCAACCGGTCCATGTTACCACTCGTGCTCAGTCCAAGGTTACTCTTCAAGAAGTCCCGTCTAAACCAAATGCTTCTCAAAACAAGTCTATTTATGTCCCAAAGTCTACACCAAATATCTCCAACTAGTACAATCTTTTGGAACAAATCAAGAAAACACCTACCCAGATATCCATCTTAGAGCTTTTGTGCCTATCCCCATCTCACAAAGATATCCTTGAAAAAGCTTTCTTAGAGACCTAGGTCCCCACAAATCTAGATCATGATCAATTTCAAGCTATGGTGGGACATTTAACAACCCCACATTACCTATCCTTCACTAAAAATGATAATTTAGCTATTACCTAACCTCATAATGCTCCCCTACATATTGAAATCCTTGTATAGAATCACAAAATCAATCGAGTGCTGATAGATGGAGGAGGTGGCTTGAACATATGCACATTGAAACTAGTCCTTGCATTGGGATTTTTTGAAAATGTTGTAGATCCAAAGAAGAAAATCACAATAAAAGCTTATGATGAAGAAGAGAGGTCATCCAAGGGATCTATTGTTCTTCCTATTAGAGTCAGTCCTATAATCAAAGATGTACCTTGCCAAGTTCTTGACATGGATCTTGCTTATAACACTCTATTAGGAAGACCATGGATTCATTCCATGCAAGCTGTGCCATCAACTTATCATCAGTGCTTGAAATTCCCTCATAATGGTCAGAAGATCACTACCAAATGAGATACTAATCCTTTCTAGTATTGTAACACAGTAAAGACATCTAATTCTTTGATACCTTATAACCATACTAGATCTTCTACAACTAAACCCAGTGATCCTAGTACTATAGCATCAACTTCTAAATCAAATGGGATCAAGATAGACATAAAAGAAAGAAGTATGGGAGAGTACACTTTAGGTCAAGCTCTTTACATCACAAAGTTACCTTTATCTCCTAGATCATATGGTAGATCTTTGATCACTAAACAACAATTAGAACCCCCTTCGACACTTGTTTATGACACATTTATAAGTGGGGGCACAATATCCAAAGAGGCAGCTCAGCGTAATGCTAATGATTTGCTTAATTCATAGAAGAATGAAGAAGATATCAATTATGAATATATATCACTTGATGTCTATGGTAAAGGTTATACTTTGCTACAAAAGATGGGATACCAAGATGCTAGACCTATTGGGTTACAAAGAGAAGGTGTTATCAAACCAATTTTGCAAATTCCAAACTATCAAAGAGACACTACAGGATTAGGATACAAAGGAGAAGGACCAAAAGAACCAAAAGGAAAAGAAAATATCACACCTTTTCATGAGATATCTAAAGCTTCTGCCTTACAATTTAGAAAGCATGGTATGTATGTAGATTCAGAGAAATAAAGGATAGCACAAAGAATCATTGACAGACTTGGGGATAATGATGATTCTGACTCAAATGGTTATGAATGGGTTTCATTATCTGATTGTACTAAAGAGATAGGAGTTGATGTTGTCCATCACTATAGTAACAATTACCATGAGGGAGAGAGTTCAAAGAATGACTCACTAGGATTAGTCCCACGTGATACTACTTTTGTCGATTGTGAGGAAAGTGACCTTTATCTTGTGATAGATGAATTGGATGAGAGTATGGAAATAGACCTTACTGATACCATCATAAACCTTGACAAATTTTCCATCAATACCATCTCTACCTTTGAAACTAACCTAAATGATCCAATGCGCCTTGTATATCCCAAACTTATTGATTGGGATTCTCCTGATCATCCAGAACTTGATGTTTTCCATAATGATGATGCAATCATTGACTATCTTGGAATCAGAGATCATTTACCACCAGGGGATCACAAGTTAGGATTTTTGATAGAAATCAATGACATGGCCTACTTTGGAGAGAGTGCCAATCCTTTCAGTTATAAAAATATAAAAATAATGAATAGATCTAATGGTGAAAACCACTCACTAGTAGTATTAGATCCAAAAATAGTAAAAAGAAAAGATGCATCTGATGGTGAAAACCTCTCCAAGGCACTTGACAATGGAAGGATTGACACTCTTCCCAATTATCTGTATCAAGAGAAATCTGCCATTCTTATAGAACCAACAATACCTCTTAACATTGGCACAGAAGAGTCTCTATGCATCCTCAAAGTAGCAACATCCTTTACAGAATCAGAGAAAGAAGCTTCTGCAAAAATTTTCAAAAAGAGACAAATCAACTTTGCTTGGTCCTATGCTCATATGCCTGGGCTAGACCCTAATCTCATTATGCATCATTTATCTATCAGACCAGGTGTAAAACCAATTAAGTAGAAGCTTCGCAAGATGCACCCACACATTACACTAATGGTTAAAGTAGAATTGAAGAAGCTATTATATGTTGGATTCATTCGGGCTATTGATTATGCTAAGTAGATTTCAAATATTGTCCCCATCTCAAAACTAGACATGTCTATTCAGATTTGTATTGATTTTCGAAGATCTTAATAAAGCTTGTTCAAAAGATGACTTTCCTCTACCAAATATTGACATTATTATTGATTTGACATTTGGGCATGAGATGTTATCATTAATGGATGGTTTTTCTAGCTATAATCAGATCAAGATTGCACTGGAAGACCAGGAGAAGACTACTTTTACTTGTCTATAGGGTACATACTACTAGAATGTGATGCCATTTGGCCTAAAAAATGCTGGAGCAACTTACCAAAGAGCTATGACCACAATCTTTCATGACATGATGCATACCATTATGGAAGATTATGTTGAGGACATTTTAGCAAAATCCAAAGACAAAGCTGGTCATTTGAGAGTGCTAGATAGAATATTCACCCAGATGGAAAAGTATCAGATTCGACTCAATCCAAAGAAATGTGCATTCGAAGTCACATCTAGTAAAATGTTAGGGTACATTCTCTCGGCCAAAGGAATCGAAGTAGATCCAAAAAAAGTTAAAGCAATAATGGAGATGGCTTCCCCCACTAACATTAGTCAGTTAAGATCTTTACAGGGATGTCTCCAATCCATCGGAAGGTTTTTTTCTTAGCTAGCAGATCGAAGTCATCCCTTTCAACATTTGTTGCATAAAAATATCTTATTCCAATGGGATGATAAGTGTGAGGAAGCTTTCAATAAAATCATGCAATATCTGGTGAATCCTCCAACTCTGATGTCACTAATTCTGAGCAAGCCACTCTTGCTCTACATTTCAGCTATGATAGTTTCACTAGGTGCTCTTCTGGCTTAGCAAGATCATGAAGGGAAAGAAAAAGCTATCTACTATATCAGTCGCACCCTAGTGGGATATAAGCTAAACTATTCTGCTATAGAAAGAGCATGTATGGCTATCATTTTTGCTTCACAGAAGTGGTGACATTATATGTTGTCACATTCAATCAAGCTCATTGTAAATATTGATCCTTTAAAGTATCTATTAAGAAAAACAACATTGACAGATAGATTGGCTAAGTGGGTCATGCTACTTAGTGAATTTGATATTGAATATGTAGACAGGAAGGCTATCAAAGGTCAAGTGATAGCAGATTAGTTAGCTGATACCCCATTAATGGATGACCAACCTATACACACAAAGTTTCTTAGTGTACACATCTTGGCTTTATCTACACAAACATGGCAACTATACTTTGATGGATCATGTACTCAATAGGGTTCAGGAGCTGGTATTCACTTTGTCATGCCACAAGGATACACAATTCTGAAATCTTACAAGCTGCTCTTTCCTTGCACCAATAATGTAGCAAAATATGAAGCTTTGTTGATTGGGTTAACGATGGCTTTACAATGGAAAGTAATTGAAATGAATGTCTATGGAGATTCTTAGTTGAATATAAATCAGGTTAATGATGATTATCAGACTAAAGATGATAAGTTATTACCATATAAACATATGGTTGATGACTTCAAACAATATTTCTCAGTCATCACTTTTGAGCAGATTCCTCGGCATGATAACAAGGCTACCAATGCAATGGCGATGATTGCTTCTTTTTTTGATACAGAGGATACCAAGGTTCATTTTGAGTTCTTATTGGAATCCCTAACTTGTCCCACATATGATGATCCTGATACGAGTATTATATGTCATATAATTGGACACAACTCCCCAATCTATGGAGAAATCTATTCTTATCTAAAAAATTACATCCTACCCCTTGACCTATCCTAAAATCAAAAATGAACTTTTCTCCACCAAGCCTACCACTATGTCCTAGTATATGACACCCTTTATCAGTGAGGTCTTGACAGTACTCTCCTACAATGTCTCGAGCATGATGAAGCTCAAACTACCTTGCAACACATACATGAGGGTATTTGTGGGACACATTCAAGTGGTCCCTCTTTGGCTAAGAAACTCATGAGTATGGGCTATTATTGGCCTACCATGGAAATAGATTCCTTTCATTTTGCTAGGGCATGCAAGAAATGTCAGATACATTGAAACCTTATTCATGCTTTGGCACAAGAGTTACATCCTTTTACAACTACTTTTCCATTCAGTCGGTGGGGACTTGACGTTGTGGGTTCTATCAACCCTCCATCTTCCAATGGCCACAAATGGATTATCACTGCAATCGAGTATTTTACTAGATGGATTGAGGTTGTTCCATTGATTTCTGCCACATGGAAAAAAGTATCTATGTTTATCCTAAATTATATCATTTGCAGATCTGGTATACCTATGTATCTCATTACTGATCATGGGAAACAATTTCAAAATCAGGACATGGATGAACTGTGCACAAAATTCCATATCACCCATAACTATTCCACCATATACTATCCCCAAGGAAATGGCCAAGCTGAGGGGTCAAACAAAACAATTGTTAAAATATTGTAAAAGACTATCAATGACGTTGGCTGTGACTGACATATCCAACTAAATCTAGCCTTATGGGCTTACCAAACCTCCATCCATACTCCTACTGGAGCCACCCCATATTCCCTTGTCTATGGATTCGAAGAAGTCTTGCCCCTCGAGGTTGAGTTGCCTTCACTTCGTATCACTCTCAAATATTTGATCCCTGATGAAGAGTATAGAGTTACACGGCTGACTGAACTAGAATTGCTGGATGAACTCTATCAGAGAGCTTATGATCATTTGAAAGTCTATCAATAATGTATGTCTCATTAGTATAACAACAAGGTAAAAATTAGAGACTTTCAGCTAGGTGACCTAGTCCTTCGAGAAAATCCAAAGAATCAACAATATCAAGAGAAGAAGGGAAAGTTCAAACCCAATTGGTTAGGTCCTTTTGTAGTTACAATAGTTTATGGGTCCAGGGCTTATCAGTTGTCCACACCAGAGGGAGATCCTTTGGATGAACCTCTTAACAACATACACCTCAAGAATTTCTATCCTTGAAATCGCAATGTAAGGGCTATGCATATATTCTGTAAATTAAAAAAATCATAAAAATCCAAAAAAAAATAAAAAATCAAAAGAAAATTGCAATAAAAGCATGTGGTGAAAACCTAGAAATAGGTGCCATGTGTATCAAGTTAGCCCCTTTATCTATTAGGATTCTTCTAGTGTGTCCGTTCATTGTATATATCCACAATAAAATGGCTAGTTCATCACCATTTCTGCCATGTATATATCATAATAAAATGGCTAGTTCATACACCATCCATTGTATTTGCCCATAATAAAACCCCATCATAGCTTGATCATTTGTCATGGTCTTCATCCTAGTCTTGTAGCATCCTTCTTCATCCATAATAAGTCAATCCATCACCTAGCTAGGGCCATGTCCTCGACCTAGTTTGGGAAGTGGATCTATGATAGTCATGACCTTAGAGGATAGAATGGAGTATTTTCACCAGACAAGCAAACAAAATCAAACATTCTTCCACAATGGTATCTTCATGATGAATCGTAATCTTTAATCTATCCTTTGAAACATGGCTGCTTATCTATCATTCTTGACTATACATCATCAATTGAACTGATCACTGTATCTCACACTATCTTTTGGCAAAAGAAAATGTATATTCATGATAGGCATGTTAGAATGGTTTGTTGTAGATTATGCATTCATATATGGATTTCATTGTTATCATGTTTCCTATGCTATTTTAGGATATCTTTGACATGCGTTTGAACCTCCCATATGTCATTGATTAGAATAGCCAGGATGGGGCATGGTATTTTCTTTGATTACTGTTTGTGGGATATTTTTTGATGAAATCAAAGGAACACATAATTGGGGTGTCTGTGCATAAGTGCCTTCATTAGTTTAATAGTATTGACAACATACAAATCATGTTTCTCTACACATGCTATTAATGGTGATATGCCAACACATACCTCAACTCCAAATATTTGTTCCCTGATGGAGGGGGGGAATATTCCTTGTCTGTTATGCAAATGAAACTCAGGTCATCTCGGTTCAATTATACCTAGATGCTTGTCAAATTTGCAATATTAAACTCCATGCAAGAAGTGCTCAGGTCATCCTGGTTTAATTATACCATGATGCTTGCATTTTCTTGCAACATAACGAGCTCAATGATGAAAATCAAATTACAGTTATTATGAAGTTATAAGATGTTACATGAAGTTGTGGAGATATACTCATTTCATATTTCATTTTGCATTTCATTTAAACAGTTCACGACTTCCATATCAGTGCTCCTTTTATAGGGATTTGTAGGTTATCTTTCTTATTAGGTTATCTATTCTCCTAGTCCATTCTTCTTGTGTCAGATACATTGTTATTTAAGTTGAGGACATTTGGACAGCAAAAACATTGAGTTGTCACCTTGCATCTTACAAATGTTTAATCAATTCATTTAGTTCATGCATTATTTTCATTAGGTGTGCTCATGTGTATATTATCCATCTATATTACATGCATATTTCACGTGTGCAAATTCCATAACATTTCATTATCTTTTTATTATGATGTAAGTTGTTATATTTTAGTCATTTTAAGAACATCATCATTTATTATCCATTATATGCATTTTATACTATCATTTATCATCCATTATATGTATTATATTATCATTCATTTATTGTCCATTCATTATCCATTATATACATTGTTCTTTACATCATTGTATTGGTAACCACATAGCATTGTATAAAGTAAACTCATTTAAGAAATGCATTTATTGTTGGAAATATAAATGGAGTAACTGAGAGGGGGGGGTGAATCAATTAACCACAAAAATATTACCACAGATCCCTTAGATGTCTTAATAAATCATTTGCTGATCATTTGCTGCTGTTACTCAGTAAACATATAGAGAAATGTTGTAACTCAATTATTAAAGTGAGTATTAATTACAACTATTCTTAGGTATTCATCAATGATTAACATGCATGCATAAAGAAAATAACATGAACACAAGAGACACCAGATTTAATGTGGAAACCCAATATGGGAAAAAACACCAATGTAACTAGTTACTATTTTTCACTCTTCTGAAGTGAGCCCTATTAGGAGCCAACCCAGTTAAAGGTTACAAAACACACTGTTAGGTGTGACCTTGTTAGAGGATTTAATCACCCTGTTAGGAGTGGCCTTGTAAGAGGTCTTTGAAACAATTCAATAGAACTGTCACCTTGTTAGAGGATTTACAAAATGGCTATTAAACCAACTCGGTTAAGAGATTTTGAAATCACTGCTACAATGGTAAGAAAGTAACAATGAAATGACCTGAATAATGATGCAACTGAATTGCTGATTACAAATCTCTGTTCTGCTTCACTAGATCCTTCCTGATCAAATAAATCTTTGCTGCTCCTCAAGGATATCTAAATATCCTTCAAAATTTGAACACACCTTCCTTCAAAATGATTTGCATGTTCGCTCACAAACTTCCACACTTTCTTATTATTCTTCACACACTTTTAATTCACCACTTGACCTTCTATATATATACCATTCAGATTGTTAAGTCGGCACTAATAATCATTACAAACATTAACACTCATTACAATAGTCGGCTAGAATAAACAAACTTTATTCCTCAAATTAACAAAATTCTTTACTGGGCCGACCTTGCTCGGTAAACATGAATCTGAAAAGAATTCCTTTGGTGACTGAGAGATCTTGATAATCATAGAAAACCACCTTGTTGACTGACTGAGCTTGGTAGACATTGGGAACTGCTTTGTTGACCGACTAAGCTCGGTAAACATTGGAAACTACTTTGCTGACCGACTGAGCTTGATAATTGATATGACATTTATGTGACATCAAAGACAACACCTAATTAATCCAACAATCTCCTTCAGACAATTGTATCCAACAATCTCCCTCTTTGGCATTGATGGCAACACAACATGTCATAGCACAATGAAATTTCAGAGAAAACATAGAGTAAGGAACATATCCTTAGCTTCATTCTGATTCTCATCTATGAGAACTCCCTCTGTCAGCAAACTTCTCTTTCAAACTAAAAACTCTCCCTCTTAGAAACCTTAATAAATTTCTTGAATTAATTATGATAGCAAACTCTCCCTCTTTGACAACACATGCCAAAGACAACACATACCAGGTGAATAGAAATGTACCTTGAGTACTGATTCATATGCAATGATTCCTTGACTAAACTACATCAACTGACTGATCTTCAATATGCTCTGGTTGATGCATCACTAAAACTTTATTTAGTGAGCCTCAGATAGGGGAATGACCCCTAACTTACCTCTTAGATACAAGAATGCATCCTTAGGTAGTGGCTTGGTGAATATATCTGCAATCTGTTCTTTTGTATGAATATATTCCAATCTAATTTCCTTGTCCTGCACCAATTCTCTGACAAAGTGATATTTTATAGCAATGTGCTTGGTTTTGGAATGCATAACTGGATTCTTTGAAATATTTATTGCACTTGTATTATCACAAAATATAACAACTGGTTCTTTGATCTCAACCTTCATGCCTTCCAATAACTATTTAAACCAAACAATATTAGAGCAGTTTACTACTGCAGCAACATATTCTGCTTCTGCTATGGATTGGGATGTGCAATTTTTCTTTTTACTGGTCCAAGATACCAACCTCTTGCCAAGAAAGAATGCTCCACCACTTGTACTCTTTCTGTCATCAATGTTTCCTACCCAATCAGCATCAGTAAACACTTTTAAGTCCAGATTGCCTCCAAATTTATACCACAAGCCATAATCTTCAGTTCCTTTCAAGTATCTCAAGATTCTTTTGATTTCCATCATATAATTTTCTCTGGATTTTGCTAAGAATCTTGCTACTATACCAACTGCTAAGGCAATATCAGGCCTTGTATGAACTACATACTATAATTTTCCAATCATTGATCTGTATAAGGTCTGATCTACTTCTTTTGAATCATCATCTTTGGTAAGCTTTAGTCTAGTACACATGGGGGTACCAACTAGTTTTGCATCTTCCATACCAAACTTCTTAAGTATTTCCTTGATGTATTTAAACTGAGTAATGTAGATACCATTCTTGCTCTGCTGAATTTGAAGACCAACAAAGAACTTTATTTGACCAAACATAGACATTTCAAATTCTTTGTTCATTTTCTCTGAAAATTCTTTGCGTTGATCATCATTACTTGTAAACATAGTATCATCCAAAAATATTTCTGCCAAAACAATTCTGTTATCTAGTCCTTCCTTGATGTACAAACTATTGTTATCATTAGCTCTTTTGAAACCAATCTAAATAAGATAGTTATGTAATCTTTCATACCATGCTCTAGGGGCTTGTTTCAGACCATACAATGGTTTGTGTAACTTACAAACCATATTCCTTTTATCTAGATCAATAAAACCTTTAGGTTGCTCAATGTAGACTTCTTCATCAAGAATACCATTGAGAAATGTAGATTTTACATCCATCTGATATACCTTAAATCCTTTATGTGCTGCATATGCAAGTAGAGTTCTTACACCTTCTAATCTTGCAACAGGAGCAAAAATTTCTCCATAATCTATACCTTCTTCTTGAGAATATCCTTTACACACCAATCTAGCTTTGTTTCTTGATACTTGACCATCTTCATTCAACTTATTTCTGAATACCCATTTTGTTCCAATTACATTTTTATCTTTAGGCGTAGGTACAAGAGTCCATGTTTTGTTCTTCTCTATTTGTTTTATTTCTTCATTCATAGCCTCAATCCAACTTTCATTTTCCAATGCATCTTTGACATTTCTAGGTTCAAAATCAGCAAGTAAACATGTAGCTTTTAGTTTACTTCTTGTCATAGTACCATCTGATTTGTTTCCAATAATCTAATCTAATGTATGATGCCTCCTGACATACTTGGCCAATACAGGTTCCTTGCCTCTTGACTGAGTTACATTGTCATCTTCTTGAATTTCATCTTCAGGTTTTGGTTGCTCAGGCTCAGTAGATATTGGCTTGGTAGCTTCAGACTGAGACTCAGGTCCTTGTGACTCAGTTTGAACTTCTTCTTATGACTCGGTTACTGTACTGGGCTTAGTAGATGCAGTCTCCTTATTGATAGATGTGTCTGGCAATGTATCAGGTTCAATGTAAACAAATCTTTTGTAATCCTCTAGTTCCTTTTTGCTTTCTTCTTCAGTCTTTTCTACAAACTCATCAACTTTCACATGTGCACTTTCTATGATTTTGTGAGTAGACAAATTCAGACATCTATATGCCTTACTTTTACAAGAATATCCCAAAAATATTCCTTCATCACTTTTTACATCAAATTTTCCTTTTCTAGATTCTTTTAAGATGTAACATTTACTACCAGATACTTTCAGGTAGCTTACATTGGGTTTATAGCCATACCATAACTCATAAGGAGTTTTGAATGTCTTTCTTCAACTGTACTTGGTTTAAGGTATGAACTATAGTGTTGATAGGTTCCTTCTAGTATTTCATAGCAATGTTCTTTTCAATCATTAGAGTCCTTGCACAATCCATGATAGATCTGTTCCTCCTTTTAGCTATTCCATTCTACTCAGGAGTTCTTGGAGCTGATACCTATCTTTTGATTCCTCTTTCAATGCAAAAATTATTGAATTCATGGGAGATGAATTCACCACCTCTGTTTGATCTTAAGCACTTCATTCTTTTCCCTGTTTCCTTTTCTACTCTTTCCAAATACCATTTGAATTTCTCAAATGCTTCTAACTTTTCTCTTAGATACATAACAGTCATCATTCTAGAGTAGTCATCAACAAAGAGAATAAAGAATTTTTCTCCAGTATAGCTTTCAATTCCAATAGGTCAACATAAATCAATATGCACAATTTCCAAAATATCTTTAGACTGATAGTTTTTACTTTTAAAGCTAGTCTTTCTCATTTTTCCAATCTAACAATTCTTGCATAGACCAACATCAAGTTTCTTCAAAGTAGGAATGCCTCTTACTTTCTTGAATTTGCTTATTTTCACCATGTTATCAAAATTTACATGACATAACCTTTTGTGCCATAACCAAATTTCTTCAATTTGAGCAATAAAACATGAGCATTCACCAAGATCAAGATAAAACAAGTTACCTTTGGTTTGTTTGCCTGATCCAATCAGTTTTCCCTTGTCATCCAGTAGTCTTGTTTTTCCATGCATGAATTCAACCTTGAATCCAATGTTGATTAGCTGTGCTACACTTAGAAGATTATGCTTTAGTCCTTCAACCCAATATGCATTATCACATATAAGTTCTTTGGTTAATGAGATTCATCCTCTTCCTTTTATGCAACAAGGTTCATTGTTTCCAAACCTTACATTACCACCATCATAGTCTTCAAGGTGTTCAAACTTTGTTCTGTCACCAGTCATATAATGTGAACATCCACTGTCTATGATCCATGTATCATTTTTTCTTATATGAGAGATAAGTGCCATCTCATCTTCATCATCATCAGATTCATCTTTTACAGCAATGAAGACAATTTCTTCTTCACTATCATCAGAATTCTTAGCCAAAAAACATGTTTTCTTACCTTTATCCTTGAATGATTTGAAATTCTTCTTGCCATTGTACTTATGACTTTTCTTCTCATCCTTGCTTTGCTTGTTTGGGAACCTAGCTGCAATATGACCAATTTCTTCACATGAAAAATAGATTAAGGGAGTTTTACCTTTGTATTTACCTCTGCATCTAGTATATTTCTTTGCAAGTAATACTTCAATAACTTCAAGATCACTATCAGAACTTTCCTCTGATTCTTCTTCACTCTCTGACTAGATGTCCTTTATTTTCTTGCCCTTCTTAAGTGAAAGTTTGGCCTCAAATGCTGATTCAATATTTTTGGAAGTTGGAACATAGTTGTCATAGTTATCCAACTCAAAGGCTATCAATCTTCCCACTAAGGCATCCAAAGTTATATTGTGATTTTCTTCACATCTTCTTTCTTGAATAGCAGATACTCTTATTGCATAGATAGGGAGTAATGTTCTAAGAACCTTACTTATAAAAGTTTCATCATCAATTGTTCCTCCAGAAGCTCTGATTGCACTAACACTTGCCTTGATCCTTTCAACATATTTTGCAATGTTTTCATCTTCTCTCATTTTCATCTGATCAAACTGTCCTCTTAGGCTTTCTTCTTTGGCTCTCTTCACATTTTCATGACCACCATAAATTTTCTTCAGCTTGTTCCACATTGCATAAGAAGTTGTGCAGTCTTTGATCTCATCAAATTCTTCATAGCTGAGAGTTGATGCAATGTCTATCATCATGGTGTTATGGTTCTTTTTCTCTGCAATGTCTTCAACAGTTAATGTTCTAGTAGGAGCTGTATATTCTTGATCAAGATATTTGCATCCTGAATCACCAATGGAAGCCAGATGAAGTCTCATGATTCCTTACCATGCTAAAAAGTTATCTCTGTTAAGCCTTGGAATTTCTCTCTTGTAAGACATCCTGATCTTTAGCTTAGGCCCTTGAAACCCTTCCTGCAAGAACCAAAATCTCTGATACCAATTGTTGGAAATATAGATGGAGTAACTGAGAGGGGGGGTGAATCAGTTAACCACAAAAATATTACCAAAGATCCCTTAGATGTCTTAATAAATCATTTGCTACTGTTACTCGGTAAACATATAGAGAAATGTTGTAACTCAGTTATTGCAGTGAGTATTAATTATAACTATTCTTAGGTATTCATCAGTGATTAACATGCATGCATAAATAAAATAACATGAACACAAGAGACACCATATTTAACATGGAAACCCAATATGGGAAAAACCACCAATGTAACTAGTTACTATTTTTCACTCTTCTGAAGTGAGCCCTATTAGGAGCCAACCCGGTTAAAGGTTACAAAACACACTGTTAGGTGTGGCCTTGTTAGAGGATTTAATCACCCTGTTAGGAGTGGCCTTGTAAGAGGTCTTTGATACAATTCAATAGAACTATCACCTTGTTAGAGGATTTACAAAATGGCTGTTAAACCAACTCGGTTAAGAGATTTTGAAATCATTGCTACAATGGTAAGAAAGTAATAATGAAATGACCTGAATAATGATGCAACTGAATTGCTGATTACAAATCTCTGTTCTGCTTCACTAGATCCTTCCTGATCAAATAAATCTTTGCTGCTCCTCAAGGATATCTAACCATCCTTCAAAATTCGCACACACCTTCCTTCAAAATGATTTGCATGTTCGCTCACAAACTTCCACACTTTCTTATTATTCTTCACACACTTTTAATTGACCACTTGAACTTCTATATATATACCATTTAGATTGTTAAGTTGGCACTAATAATCATTACAAACATTAACACTCATTACAACAGTCGGTTGGAATAAACAAACTTTATTCCTGAAATTAACAAAATTCTTTACTGGGCCGACCTTGCTCGGTAAACACTAATCTAAAAACAATTCCTTCGGTGACCAAGAGATCTCAGTAATCATAGAAAACCACCTTGCTGACCGACTGAGCTCGGTAGACACTAGGAACTCCTTTGTTGACTGACTAAGCTTGGTAAACACTGGGAACTACTTTGCTAACCAACTGAGCTTGATAATTGATATGACATTTTTGTGACATCAAAGACAACACACAATTAAACCAACAATATCCTTCAAACAATTGTATCCAACAATTTATATCAACATCATATGTTCGATCATTAACCATTAAGCATTAAATAGAATATAAATCATTTTGAATTCTAGGACATACATTCTATGCATATTAATGTAAATCATCACATCCTACATATGTTAGTATGCCCATGTACATAAAATCATCAAAGAAAATCATGATAGTAGTGCATCAATCATATATAGAGAGTCCATCATATAAAGTCCATCAAAACACAACAAAAATGTCCAAATTTCCAATGATATAAAGAAACATAACAATGACCAATAGTGTCCATCAAGTCAATAATATAATGATACAGTGATACAATGATCTCCAAAATCTATGATCCACTACCTCCAGACTCTATCTGTCACTATTTGCGAGATGCAATGAGACCCCATGCTGCAAAACCACCTGATCCTAAGGCTCTGCCCTAATCTCCTAAACCTTTGGGTGCTCTTGAAGGGTTTGATGATACACCTCCACTACCAGTCTATCCCTGTCTATCATATACTTCTATTGTGATAGGCACTGAGCTCTCTTTGTAGCTCCCAATCCACTGATCCCTCAGAACCACTTGTCTATAAGCCTCTCGCCAGTAGGATATCTCCTTCCTGACACATATCATGGATCTCAAACTATCTCCATGAGGACCCAAATCCTCTTTCCACTGCAGCTCATCTAATAACATCTCTGACTCCTTGAGTCTCTCTATGGCTGCATCCCACTCACATCTCAGCACTCCCATTTGGCTCTCCAATCTCTCTATCCACCTCTCTAGACTAGGAACATGGTCTGCCTGCACCTGTGTCATTGCTAGTTAGACTAGAAATGAGTTAATATCAAGATCCTCCTCCTTCACAACATCTCTCTATAAATAGGGATCCTTTACCTTGATGTCCATCCCTACTGGCTCCTCTTGAGCATCCACATCCACCATCGGTACATCATTCTCATCCTATACATCATCATGGATCTGTCCACCCTATACAACTCTACCCTGGGCTAATAAAATATTTGCCTCGTCCTATCCTTGTCCTACCTATATTCACACCTATACCTATACAGCTAGTCCCTATACTGGGGTAGCTGGTACCTATAGTGGAGCACCTATTGTTGGCTATGCTGGAGGTTGTCTCCATCCTTTTCTAGCTAGGGGTGGCATCAAACCCCTCTATCTCACAATGTCGCCTCTCATTCGAGGTCCAGCTCTATCACCTCTCCCTCCATCTCCTCCATCACCTCTCCCTCTATCTCCTCCATCTCCTCCATCACCATCTCCACTGTCACCTCTACCTCCTCTCCCTCATCCTATCCTATCTCACCCTTGGTATCTACCATGATGTCTCTCTACTAGATCCATCTCTAGTGGCCTAGCTGTCGGATCATTCAGGCATGGTACGGGAAAATCTTTGAGGTACTGCTCTAGATTAGCAGTCATCCCTGGGTCAACAACCCCCTATCTCATTGTCCATGCCTAGAATGGCATGTCCAAAACTCCTATCTAGAAATATCAAAAGAAAACATAGACCCCAATCATGCCTCTCTTGATGTGTCTGAGAAAACTCTATGACTCCCTGTGGCATGCCCTGGATCCTGCCAAACTGACGCAGAACCCGGCTGACCAACTATCTCTCAATAATGTAGGGTGTCTACCCTATCAACTAGCGTGACTCAAAAGAAAAACCAAGCTGTTTCTCATCATCCCAGGGCTCACACCCTAGGTAAGGTCTCCATGTCACTATGTCTAGTGTATCAAAAGTATATTGCCAGAACTCTAAGTGTCCCAAATTTTTCTGAGACAAAACTAATGAGTACAAATGTATATATGGCTGTCCTACGCTATAGAATCTAATCACTACTAGCTATGTCACTGCAATATGCTCCCATGCCCATACATAGAGCAATGTGATGCTTGTTGATAATGATGCACCCCTATGGTACACCACCTGATGAAGATCATGGTACAAATGGGCTAAAAGGTAGACACCCCAAGAAAATTGGATCCCATCATCCATCATCCACTATAATGTGTGGCCCCATCCAACTACAAATTTGTGTGACCTATGATCAGGGTATACGAATCCCCTAATGGCTCCTACTAGAACCACTGGTAGAGGCTCATATAAGTCAACCATATCCTCCCACCTAATCTCTCCCTCCTTAATATCATCATCCCCAAACATAGCTCTGCACTCTATCATTCCACCATACTGATCATACTGTACCAACTCACCTATGATAGGAAGCTAGAGGATGCGATATACATCCTCTAAGGTGACTATCATCTCTCCTATCCAGAGATGAAAGGTACTCATCTCCGAGTGCCATCTCTCTGCTAACATAGTCATCATACTAAGATTTTCCTAAATTTTAGGTGTGTAGATCACATGGTACAAACTAGATGCTCTGATCAAGAGTCTATCAGTCTCTAACAGCACTGGTCTTAGGTTCTGTGTGACGGGATATCTCTCCCGTGACATCAGAATATCAATAATATCCTCCTATCCAAGTCAAAAAAAATCAAGCTGTCAAATTTTGATAAACTGATCTAAACATCTATCTATCCTATTATATCAGCTACAAACATGTTTTATCATGTGTTTCAATAGATGATTTTATCAATTATCTAACATCAAGATTGGTTAACTAGCGACCATGCTACGATGTTGCCTATTTTGACCAAATCTATCAAATTCAACCACCGACAGATCAAATCAGCTTATCAACATCAAGTTTGACCTAATTGACTATCTAATTTGACCAAATTCTACCATCCAAAACAAATGCGCAACATAGAAACATGCATGCACAACATCCCCTAACATTTGCACAAATTTAAACATTTGCATAGTTTTCTTGGACAAATGCACAAAATTTACATATGCGCAGATTTAATTTATGCTTGCGCAACCTAATTCTTATTTCTTCATAAATGTGCAATTTTGCAATACATATGCACAGAATTACCAGTTTGCTATGCAAACATGGCAAATTGCTTCACATATGTGTGTTGCACCTGCGCATTTGTTTTCCGCACTTGAAAAAGAAAATTTTCAACATTTTCCTAACATTCAATCTAACCTAAACATGCTATAAATTCTAATCTAACATGCCAAAAATTATGAAATTACAACGAGGATCGAATCACCTATCGGCTCTCCCAAATCGGTTGGTTGTTGGAAGCAGCTGGCCCTCTCGAAGCGGTGATCTAACAGCGGGAACAACATCCTAGTAGCTTTTCTCTTCTCTCTCTCACGCTCTGATTTGTGAATGACAAGTGTGCACAATGAGCCTATTGTGGACCCCTTTGCCTTATTTACAGCCTGTGGACCCGATGTACTTTTTGTGTGGACTCTATCTCTCATTTTTCTTCCGTTTCACCCCGTTTTCACCTATCTTTTCTTCCAAATCTTTCGTGAGATTGATGATCCAACTTGACAAAACTAAAAATTAAAAAAAAATCATAAAATTCAAATAATCAATTTTGTCAATCAATCTCTCGAGGGGGCATGCATAGGTCATTTTTAGAGACATTGTCTGGAACAAGGGCAAAAATGTTTGAAATTTTCTTTGAAACAATGTGACAGGCACATTATTTCAAAGAGGGGCAAAATGTATACACTAAAAAATGGCTTCATTAATTAATTAAATATTTATTATTTAATTGATATTGACTTAATAAATTAATTAAATATTTATTATTTAATTGATAATTATTTTCTCTATTTATTAAATAGATTATTCAATTTATTTAGTAAATTAACTATAGTCTATTCCTCTATCCTAAGTCTTCTAATTAGTCTTATTAAAGTGATTTAATTAAATACACAATCACCTAAATATGACTAAGTCCCCTAGTCCACCTCATCTACCCAGTCACTTAACACATCACTTTGGCTAAAATAAATAATTATTTTTAATTATTTATTGATAATTATCCTCACCCACACATGTCTTATTTTTAAGGGCTATGTGGCCTTATAGGACTTGGTCTCATGACCACATGTCCTCTCTTAAACCAAGTTAAGAGACAATCCCTATTCCTAAGGGGCTTCTTAAGCCACCTCTAACAGTCAAAGGTGACTTAGGGGACACTTGTACAAAGAATCCTCATGAGGAAAAGGTCTCTCCCTCTTTCTCTCTTTGGTCTTTGTGAGACACTTGACATGTGTCTTTCCCTTCCACCTTATTCCTCTCACATTCCAACTACATCCCCCTTTCTCTCAACTCCTTCAACCTAGTCAATCCTAGCCCTATGATCTTTCACCTTTCATTCTCCATTGTAGGATTGTGCCACCTAGGCCTAGATCCTCCAAAACTCTATAAAAGGAGCCTTATTTCCCCTTTGTGAACTAATCGGTAATTTGCATTCAAGCATTCAAGAATTCAAGCATTCTAAGAGCAATCAAGCATCCATATTATCATCATTCCATTTTTCATTCCATCCATTAGTTGCATAATCAAGCTCTGAGCTATTTTGCTTTCATCATCAAATCTCCACACTTTGGTGACGTCTTGGGAAAAGGCTTCATATGGAAATCTGAGAGCTCAACATCCTTAAGAAATCAAGGCTAGGAGAGCAATGGAGACAAGATACATGGTAGGTGAAGGTAAAATGTTATTTTAGCTTCATTTTGATTGTATTCTTCATTGTAGTTTGCTTATTAGTTTGATTTATTAATCTTCAAATAGTTAATTTATCATTTAGAATAGTATTCACCTAATTTTGCATACACTACATTCGTCCAATCCTCCTCATATGCAAAGATCTATTCAAGATTGGTGTTGAAGATCAAATGCCATTGATTTGAGACATCCTACATTTATTCAAAACATCCATTGGAGCATCCCTACTTGTGGATTTGGGGATTCAAATCCTCTACAAGGACTTCAACATAAGCAAGGTGAATTGTTTCATTTTCTTTGTTTATGCACATTACAATTCAATTCAATTTCAAGGTTAATTCCTAAATTGGGGTTTTACCAAGGTAAACCCCCCACACAAACAAAAAAAACCCCTTTTTCTTGTAGGTGCATGTGCGGAACTTCGAATCTGGGATTGGATCTAGATACCCTTTTCAGTGAACTTCCAAGATCTACGAACAAAGTCAAAGTCAACCTTTAGAATAAGAATGTAGTCTTTGACCTTTTATGAGGGTCAAAGACTACTTGCTATCAGAAAGATAAACATTTTCTAGGTTTTTTTTGTCTTGGCGTTTCCAGTTCGAAACAAGTTGCAGAATTGCCCGAAACTACACACAGACATTAGAAATTGGCATTTTCCATATTTGTCCTATTTTGAGGTTAGTATTTGCCTTTTAATTATTTCAGATCTCAAACACAACATTCCATTATAGGGAAATATAAGGTTTTCTTCCTCTTTCATATTCTCCATAGATTGATTTGATTGTGCATTAACCTTTTGGTTGATCAATTTGGATCTCTCCTTAGGGAATTTGGATTTAGGAGTGGATCTCATATTTCCCTCATACATTCAATTAGGTGATTCCATTTTACCTCTATTCAAATAGCCCTCCTAGTAAAAGTAGAGCTTGAGAAACTCCTATAGGAAAAGATCATCCATGCCATCGACTATTCACAATGGATATCCAACATGATGCTAGTTACTAAACCATACAAAAAAATTAGAATCTATACTAATTTCTGATATTTAAACAAGGCATGCCTGAAGAATGACTTTCCTCTACCAAAAATTGAAATGATCATTGACCTAGCAACAAGGCACGAGATGTTATCACTAATGGATGGTTTTTCAAGATACAACCAAATCCACATAGTAGAAGAAGATCAACATAAGAAAACATTCACAACGCCATGGGGAACCTTTTGTTATAACATGATGTCATTTGGGTTAAAGAATGGGGGAGCTATGTATCAAAGAGAAATTATTGTAATCTTCAATGACATGATCCATAAAATCCTTGAAGACTATGTAGATGACATCCTCACCAAGTTAAGAATGCAATTGGAACACCTTGACATCCTTGAGCGTGTGTTTGATCACCTACATCACTATAGTTCAAAACTAAACCTGAAGAAATGTGTCTTTGGTGTCACATCAAGAAATCTATTGTGGTTCATTGTGTCACAGTGGGACATAGAGATCAACCCTAAGAAGGTAAAATCCATAATGGAAATTCCTCCTGCCTGGATGCTCAAGGAGTTAAGGAGCATATAGGGAAAGTTGCAGTATGTCTATAGATTCATCTCATAGCTAGAAGACAAGTTCCAACCATTCAAACATAGATTGTGCAAGGATACAAGTTTCAAATGGGATCTGATCTATCAAAGAAGTTTTAAAAAAATCAAGGAGTACCTAGCTAGCTCACCCATCCTCATGGCACCAAAACTAGGCCTACCTTTCATTTTATACATATCTATAACCACAACCACACTGGGGAGAACTCCTAGCACATCTTTACAATAATGGAAAAGAGCTATCTACTACATCATCTGTACACTTATGGGCTATGAGATAAACTATTTCCCTATGGAAATAGACTACCTTGTAGTGGTTTTCCCAACTTAGAAACTTTGGCACTACATGCTAAGCCACATAGTGAATCTCATCTACAAGGTTGATCCTCTCAAGTACCTACTCTCAAGAATGAGGCTTACAGGATAGATGGAAAAGTAGGTTATGCTCTTAAGTGAATTTAACATCTAGTATGTCAACCAAAAATAAATAAAGGGACAAGTAATTGTAGATCAGCTCATTGAAGCACCCCTATTCGATGCATACCTGTTAGTAATGGAGTTCCTGGATGAACATCTTTGCAGGGTTGAAGAGAAACTTGTATGGAAATTATACTTTAATGGATCATATATAGCCCATGGATCAGGAGTAGGGATACTCTTTGTCACCCCTCAAGGTGATTACATTCCCAATTCCTTCAAACTTGGATTCCCTTGCACAAATAATATTGGAGAATATGAGGTGCTCATCTCAGGCCTCTAAATAGCTATTCAATGGAACATCATAAAACTATAGGTATTTGGAGATTCCCAAATAATCATCAAATAGGTATTAGATGAGTTTCAAACCAAGGACAAAAAACTGCTACCGTGCAAAGAGATTGTGGACAAGTTAAAAGAACAATTAATTAGTTTATACTTCACACAAGTGCCAAGGCTCTAGAAAAAAGAAGACACAATGGTGACTATCGGGTCATTGTTAGAAATCTGTTGAGATGCAACATAATATGAATTTCTAGTTGAGAAGCTACACACGCCCACTTACAAGAATGTTGACTCTAAAATGGTGTGCATTTTGGTTTGTCCTCAGTCCCCATGGCACCATGACATTCATGCTTACCTAAAAAATGGTATCATATCCCCTCACTTCACCAACACCCAATGCCAGAACCTCATGCATAGAGCTTTCTGCTACACTCTTGTAGCCAATACCCTATATCATCGTGGATATCATAGCATTCTCTCTCAATGTCTAGATTTGAATGAGGCCACCATAGCTTTACAAGAGGTTCACGCTAGCATTTGTAGTGCCCACATGAGTGACATGCTCCTAGAAAAGTAGCTTCTTAGATTTGAGTATTACTAGCTAACAATGGAGCACAACGCATGTGAGTTTGTAAAGAAGTGTCTACCTTGTCAACAACATGCCAATCTGATTCATACTCCAGCACAAGATTTGCAACCCATTTCTCCACCATGGCCCTTTTCATGTTGGGGTTTCAATCTCATTGGTTTAATTTCCCCCTTCCTCAGATGGACACAAATATATCATAACTTCCATAGAATATTTCATAAAATGGGTTGAATTGATTCTTCTCACCCTAACTACTGGCATCCAAATATCCAAGTTCATCCTCTACCACATCATCTGTCTCTTTGGAATCCCCTCCACCATCTTCATAGAGCATGGCACACCCTTTGCAAATTAGCATGTGGATGACCTACATGCCATATTTTGCATCCATCTTTACTTGTCCAACCCATATTCCCACAAGGTAACAACTAAGCTGAGGCAACCAACAAAACTATCCTAAAAATCCTCAAGAAGGTTTTTAATGATTTTTGTCATGACTAGCATCTCCAAATCAATTCTGCCCACTGGGTCTACTGCACTTCATTATGCACTCCCACAAGAACCACCCCATACTCCCTAGTATATGGTGTTGAAGTCATCTTACCAGTCAAGGTCAAGCTCCCTTCACTATGCGTGTCCATGAAGAACTATACTACTGACAAAGACTACATGGCATGCCTTACCTAGCTAGATTTGATAGATGAAAAGAGGTAGTAGGCCTATGATCACCTGATTGTATACAATAATTGACTCAAAAGGAGCTACAACAAGAAGGTCCACCTTATAAAGCTCTAAGTGGGAGAAATGGTCCTAAAAGAAAATTAGAAGGTGTAGTCAAATCAAGCAAAGAAAGTAAAATTTGAGCCTACCTGGTTTGGTCCCTATATTGTCACAACCTGCTTTGGCTCGTGACCCTATCATTTGTCTACACCAAAGGAATAACCTATGAATGATCCCATTAACAACATCCATTTGAAGTAGTTCTATGCATGAACCATCTCTTATGTATTTGAAAAAATCTCTAAAAATTGTAAAAAGTCCTAAAAAAATTATTGTCTTGGTGCAAACCTAGTAAACAAGCATCTTGATGATATAAAAAACTTTCAAAAAATCTAAAAAAATAAAAAACAAAGAAAAATAAATAAATTGAGAAAAAGTAAAAAATAAAAATAATTGTCCAATGGTGAAAAATTGGCAATCAAGCACCTTGGATAAGTATGTTGGTGAAAACCTAGAAATAGATGCCATACATAATGGACCATACCATTATCTATCAAAATATTGTCTCATGATCAAACATGCCTTCCACCAACATTTCTTCGCCACCACTTCATCCACACATCCCTATTCCCAAGGTGTTCTGATTATCACATTAGAAAAAGTGAATCACTATCCCGCATCCTAAGCTTCTTGTATATACTAAGGCATGCCCTATCCTCAAATCTTGAGTTGTGTATATAACTATCATTTGTTGATCTATCTTGAACTCCTGAGCTTTGTAAACAATCTATTGTATATAGTGTCCTAGTTTGCGGTTATACCTTTCTTGTCGGTTTGCATTTTTATAGATCCCTGTTTGTCTTGCAGTAGCATAATCCAATGCATGACTTGCCCAAGTCGCATTTCCTAGCAATTATCTCAATAAGTGTTGCCAATCACTGTGATTATCCAAAAGCCCCCTATTGCCAATCAAACCTAATTTGCAACCAGAATCACTAACCAGGTCCTTGTAGGATGTATCCTTCCTCACTCCTGACCTAATCTCACTATCCTATAGTTAGTCAAACTCTTTTGGATAAGGATGTATTTTGGATTTTATCATATTAATTTCACATCTCTTTCTTTGATTTCTTGTGTATCTTTTGAGACTTCATGTTTCTCCTCTCCTCAATGTCACCACAATCTTTTATATCATGGTACACTATGAATGAGGACAATATTGGGGCAGGGTCTCTTTGATCTTTTTGTTTCTTCTTATGAGTCATTCAAATGTGTCCCCTACATGTTCCAAATGTGATCTTATAGGTTGCATGGTGCACTTGGGAAATGTCATTTTTTTGTGGGTTCTCTGACATCGTTTCCACCATGCCTCCGCCTGGATTCATGTGTAATGATGGGGAAACCCTTTCATGTCTTTTTCATGTCAGTCCTATGCAATTCTAGCGATGTGGCCTTGAGTTCCCATTAAAATTAGAAAGTCCCTTATGTTTTTATATCAAACTAAGTGCTTAGACTACATGGTGGTATTCTCTCTTGAACTACCCCATGCTCAAGCTTCAATTAAAATCCCTCTATCAACTCTTGAACTAAAAAATCCCACTATCAATCCAAACAAGCATCCTAGAAACTCACCAACCCACTTGATCCCCACTATCAATCACCACAAACACCTACATTATCTCTAAAACATATCTCCACATAAAACTTTCCCCCTGATGGAAACCTGAAAACCACTCATTCCCATTCTAATCCCTAACCCATGGATTTTGATTGTTCAAATCACCTCCTTCCATGACCTATCACATTTCATCCCCTCAACTAGGGTTCAATCAAGAAATGATATACTTCATATACCACCTTCATTCCCATTCTCACATCCACTCATTTGCATCTCCTCCCACATGCATTTCCATCCCCATCTTAAGTTACATTTTTCCCCATCATTTAACTTACATTATTAAAGCATGTTAGATTATTCTTGCATTATCATTTTGCTTGCATTTTTCCAGCATTCATTTAACTTGCATTCTCAAATCATTTCATTAGATTAATCTTGCATTTAATCATTCAACTCATCCCATATTACATCAATTAAAATAGTTTCATTTTGCATCAATTAAAATCATTTCACATTGCATCTGTTAAAATCATTTCATTTCGATTGCATTGATTTATTGCATGAATTACGTCATTTCATTTAGGTTTCATTTTTAATCCATCTTGTGTTGCTTAATCATTTCATTTCATCTTGCATTGATTAAGTCATTTCATCTAAATTACTTTGTTAAATTATTTCATTTCATCTTGCATTGTTAATTTACTTTAGTCCATTCATTATCTTGTATTGTTAATTCATTTTAGTTCATTCATTATCTTGCATTGTTAAATTAATTTTAGTTCATTCATTATCTTGCATTGTTAAGTTACATAGTTCATTTTTATCTTGCATAGATAAATCATTTAAATTCATTTTAAGGTGCACTTATTATCTTGCATTGTTAAGATATCATTCATACATGCATCCATGCATACATAAATCATAACATAAATAGATCATACATCACATATAAAAAAATCACCCATCCCACCTCCACAAAACATCAGTAACCTCATCTCACATACATCATCTAAATCACATACATCATCTAAATCACACACATCACATATATATTAAAACCATATAAGTACATTGCATCCTGCATCACTTACATGTTAGCCTCATATCATAATTATAAACATCACATCACATCATGCATCAAACATGTCAGTACATCATAACATCATGCATAGAAAGTAAAGTCATCCCACATTACATCCCACCCAACTCATCATCATATATATAAATATCAATCCCAAAAAGGAATCAAAGAATGTCCCATCCCAAAGAATGGAATAATAAATGATTGTTTGAGTCCATGTCCATCAATAAAGTACATATACAATACATGGGGACAATGCCCTCCAAAATGAATCATAATGTACATATAAAAAATATGCAACATATCATTGCCTATCTCGAGGGAGGCTTCATCTCAATGTCGGCTAGGGGGTCAACCTATTGTGGATCTGATGGTGGAACTACAGAAATAGCTATCCACATAACCCTTAGTGATGGTCTCTCCATTGTGCTTTGGATACCTATGTCTTGCACTTGTGCCATCCCTATAACTCCTCAATCTCTGTGATCTACCTCAATCCCAACCTCTGATCCCTTTTCCTCTACCATCTATACAGAGCCACCGAATGAATGTTGCAGACTTTGTGAATGTCTGGGCCAGTGGCTCTCCTATCATGTCCTTTGTGAGGGCCCTGCCCCTTGGCTACTCCCAGGTGTCCTCTGGCTACTGTGTGTCTAAATTTTGTACCTAGCTATAGACACAACATTTCAGTAAAACATTAGAGGTTAGCAAAAACTGAAATCTGCAAGTAATTGAAACTATGCTAACCAGGTGATTTACTGCCTTCTAGTAGGTGCGAGTATGATGTTCTCAGATTGGAATTGAGATCAGTGACAATGCAACACCTAAATGAAGTATTTGAATGCAAAGAATTGAAAAACTATATGAATGTAGATTTAATCTATATTTTTGTATTTTGTATGCAATAAGAATGAGAAACTGTATGAATCTAAGCTAGAATGTATGAAATTGAGTTTGAATGTAGATTTACTCTAAGAAATGCTATGAATGAATATAAAAATCTATGATATGAAAATATGAATGCTCAAAAAATAATAAATGAAAATCTCACAATAGCCTTGATTCACAAAAGATTGATTCTTCAGTCACGAATTTGCTAGAGTGAGGATGCAATTTCGAGGTGTTGATTGCCAGATAAAAATTGTACAGATCTTTGTGAAGAGCTGAGCCTTGTTTTTATAGAAATCCAGGGCTTGAGGATGCATTGAGAAAAGCCATAAATCACTCTTGATAAACTCAGGTTGATTTTTGAGTTAACAAGAAATTAAGAATATTTAATTCATAAAATCATGCAAAAGCAGTTTTTATCTCAAAATAGAGCTTTAGTTCTCTTTTTTCAACTCATCATTAGATGTTGAGTTTTAGAAAGTTTACAAATTGAAATTAGCAATTGTTTTAAAGTTGACTACTTTTGTGATTGTGCATGATTTAATTATAAATTAATTTAATAAATAAAATGATTTATTTTCCACTTAACTGATTTTGAATTAAAATAATTGATTTATGGGTTAATCAATTATTAAATCAAATTTTTATTCAAAAACTATATTATTAAATATTGACAATTGACTTTAATTAATTAAATAGGATTTTAATCAATTAGTCATAAGATTTTTGATTTATTGTCAAAATTAAATAATACAATTTAGGAATAATTTTAATTAAATTCAATTAAACAATTAAGTGGTAGTATTAAATCTAATTAATTAAATATTTAGAAAATTCAATTAATCAAACTTTAGGATAAATAGAATTTATCACCAAATAATTATTAAATTAAAGATAATTAGGATAATTAGGAATATTTCTAGGAATATTCCCCGATGCAGAATTTAGGGTAATCAATTAAATTTGATAATGTGCAGATGTGCCTTTGGTTAGGACTTTGATGTTGATTTCATTTGAATTTGAAGATGTAGGAGGTTAATGAACCTATATCCCATTTTTGGGGTATTACATTTTGCCCCTCTTTGAATCACTGTGCAAAGCGTAGTGGTTCAAAGAATAGTCTGTGTTTGATATACGTATGAAACTGATTTAATTTGAAAGGTTTGATAGATTAACCGACTTCGAGATAGAAACTAATTGAAAGATTGGAAAATAGAGATACCGACCTAGGCCCAGAATAACCAGGAGTAGAGATGATGCTAGCTATATCAATAATGAATCGATGATTATGAAAAAGTGCCAAAATGCCTAATTCTGAACCTTATGATTGTGAAGAAGTGAGTGACCAATTTCAAACCTGAATGTCTTTGTATGAATCATATTGGTATCACATCTTGAACCCATCAATTACGAAGAACCAAGGAAATGATGCTAATGAACCGATAGTTAAAAAAGCTGATACAATTTATAAGATAGATTTAAGATACCAATTGATATGGATCTTGATGAATATGATATGCCCCAAGTGATGATAGATTTTCCCCAAGCGATGAGGACTTTTGATGAATCAGTAACTAGACATGGTTGTTGTCTTGATTATTGAGGAAAGAATTGATTAGAGATTTAGATTGCAGACTTTGAATGATGTGCAATACCATGCCCTCTTCGGGATAAAAATAGAAATCTGACAAGAAAAGTTAGTGTTGTAGTTTAGAAGCATGTTAATTGACTTGAGAAGTGGTTGTACAAGCTTGAGAATGCGTTCTGCATCGTTTGGAGGTCTAGAAGACCAACTTTGACTAGGTTAAACCATAAGGTGACCATAGTTGACCAAGTTGATATTTTGATAGTTTGATGTAAGATAATCAGTTGAATTCTGGATTTCTATGATGATTGAAGGTTGATTATGCAAGTAGTGAATAATATAAATGATCTCAGATTTTGATTTTGATCCCGAAAGATGATTCTACTTGATGTTTCATTGGAAGAACCTTCATGTGAGATTTAGCTCTTGTGTCATTTTTTTTTTTGAAGAATCATTTAAGTGTTCAAGCAATTTGGGAGATCATGCAAAGTGCAAAATGAAATGTAGAATGAAATGCAAACCTAGGACCTAGTACCTAGTCACTGATCATGTGTCGATTTGTTGTCATCATTGAACTTTTAGGTAATCGAATAAATCAATACAATGCCTACTAGTTAGGAAACCATAGACATATGAATATCGATTTGTATGTGCAAAAATTAATACAACGCCCACTGCTTAGACAACCATGGACATATTAATATTGATTTTATTTTTGGAATGTCGGATTAGATATAAGCACCAGGGCATAAATGCTAGGATGACCTGAATATCATGTCCATTTTGATATAGTAATTTGTATAAGCATCAAAACATAAACATCATGATGACCTGAATAAGCCTTGCAATTTAAACACATCAAGCAATCAAGAGATCATTCTAAATCCAGTGTGAATTACCCATAGTGACCCTTTATCATTCACCTCCTTAGGCAAGATCGTGTTTCATAGTAGGAGTTAGAACTCACTCAAAAAGACAATAGTTAGATCAAACTTTTTTGAATTTTTTGGGTATCAATGGTTGAGGTATGCATGGCCATCCAATTCGAGATAGAGGCTCTTACAGATGGACACCATTTCAATCCAGAATTTCCAAAGTTGTTAGATTTTCACATACAAGTAGAAGACAAAGGAAAGATTATGACCCTAGTCATCACTCTCTAAATCTTGTAAAGGACACCATCAAAGAGTTTGAAGGGACACAATATGAAAAAATCTCAATGCAAATCAGTAAGCATACAAGGAGATAAAAGCATAAAGAAGCATAGATTGTTTTCAATTTGTGTATGATTGCATTGTTGTAGATGCAAAATCCTTTCTAGAGAGGAGACTAATTGATTGACTCAGATGAAGCTTCAAAGGACTCTAACTGGATATGACTCATCTAAGATGTATTGGAGGCCATAGGATATGGCATTGATTGCCCCCAAGTGTTAGACATTGATATGATACAAATGTTTGAGCCAATTGGTGCACAGACTGACTTTATTGAAACAAAGATATGCAGAAACAAACTAAGAGATATGTACAAACTAAAGCAAGACTGAAAATTGGGAAAGACCAAGATTGCGCTGATAGATGGAGCATTTTGAACAAGTGGCACCCATTTGCTGGGTTTTCACCATCTTGGTAGAGATTCTATTTTTGCTACCAAGGTGCCTATTTCTAGGTTTTCACCAAGACACTTTTTCTTTTTCTCATTTTTTTGTATTTTTCATTTTTTCAAATTTTTTGTACTTTTGATTTTTTTACTTTTTTTGTGAATCATCAAGGCACCTATTGCTAGGTTTTCACAAAGATGTTCATTTTTTCAGGACTTTTTTCAAATTTTAAAGATTTTTTTAGGACATTTTACCATAGAGTGAATGCCTTAGGCATAGAATTTCTTCAGATGGAGAATGTTGATTGGTTCTCAAAGCTATCCTCCTTCAGTCATTGAGAGTTGATAGGCACCAGAGCCAAAAGTAGCAGTGATAACAAAGGGACCCAGCCAGTTGGGTTCAAACTTCCCCTTACATTCTCTATGTGATTGATTTTTAGGATTCTCTCTCAAGACTAGATCGCGAACCTGAAATTCTTTGTGTCTGACTTTCTTGTTGTAGCCTCTAGACATTCTCTTCTGATATACTTCAAGATGATCATACGCTACTTATTTGCACTCATCTAGTAGTCCAAGTTCTTGCAACCTAGACACTTTGTAGTCATTATCAGTTACTAGACTATGCATTCTAATTCTTAGTGATGGGATTTCAACCTCAATAGGTAGTACTGCTTTAGACCCATAAACTAAAGAAAAAGGTGTAGCCCCAATAGGCATTCTGATACTTGTTCTGTAGGCCCATAGAGCTAAATTTATCATGAGATGCTAGTCTCTTCTTGTTTTATTAACTATACGATGCAATATTTTCAATAGATTCTTATTAGAAGCCTCTACTTGTCCATTCCCTTGAGGATAGTAAATAGATGACCAATGTTGTGTAATCTTGAATTTTGCACATAGATAGTCTAGGTCTTTGTTTTTGAATTTTCCACCATTATCTGTGACTATAGAATGTGGAATACCATACTGACATATGATGTAGTCCAAAATGAATATTGATATTTGCTTGCCAGTTGCTTGAGTCAAAGGGATTGCTTCTACCCATTTTGTGAAATAGTTTGTAGCTGTAATAATATGGGTATGTCCATTAGAAGAATGAGGATGTATGGATCTTATAAGATCAAATGCCTATTGGTGAAAAGGCCATTGTGTAGTGAAGGGAATTAGATCTCTCCCTGGAGCATGAATTAAGTTACCATGCACTTGGCACTTTTGACAGTGCTTAGCAAACTTGATTGAATCTTTCTCCATTGCAAACTCCCAAGCAAGATCATATCGTGCAGTCCCAATGTCTAGTAAGGTGGAGAACAAGAGAGATTGGCAAGCTGGTGGAAGAGATGGAAGACAAGAGAATGAAGGAGAATGAAGGGAAGAAATCCTCAAGGGAAAAATCCTCAAGAATACCCAAGCTAGGCAAAAATTGTCATGTAAAGCACATTTGGGCAAGCAATGAAAGGCCAACATAGGATAAGTCACAAAATTATAATGCAAGAGAAGGAAAGGATGCAGTCCAAAGGAGTAGACATGTTAAGAGGCTTCATAGCACCATGTTTCACTCTTCTTCTTTTTTTCTTTCTTTCTTTTTAGATCAAGACCAAAAGGAAAAAAGATAGAGATAGGCTAGAATGAATGGAGGAAAATAAATATGAAGGCTAAACATGAATGGAATGAAAGCAAGATCATCGTAAGATAGCTCACAAAATAGTCAAATGTTCGTGTATAGGTCAACATTGTCAAGATCAAAGAGAGAAGATGGAATGGATGAAATATGTAGAAGAACTATGCATGATGCCTATGTTGGCATTAAGTATGTTTGTCATTAGTGACAACACTTATGCAGACATAATAGTGTTTACCGAGCAGACATGACAGTGTTTACTGAGTAGACAGAATAGTGTTTACCGAGAGATGAAATGAGTAGTGTTTACCAAGTGCCAGCATGGTAAATAGGGAATTTAGTTTCTACCGAGTGACACTATATCTAATGAGTCTCCAATATATACTGAGTTTGAAACTACAACCGAGTGGTTAGTATGGACCGAGCCTCCACTTCTACCGAGAGCATGATGATGCCAAGTAACAAAGTGGATGTCGAGTATCAGAAAGTCATCGAGTTAGTTTGCAGTAATCGAGTAACTATATTTGGGCTGACTCAGTAATATTTGTGTTAAGAGCTGACTTTGTAATTATTTTGTAATTGTTTTGGATTGATATATAAACAATGTTTTGTATCATATCCAAGGTGTGAAGTAGCAAAGTATGAAAAAGAGAGAAAGGAAGAGATAAGTGAATTACAAAGGGCTATAGTAGTATAGGAAGTAGCAAAGATCTATCCATCATAGAAGGTGATTAGTACATCAGATAATCTCAATCAGCAAGTACAGTTGCAAGTAAGAGATCTACTATTTCAGCCTAACAAGTGAATCAGCTTAAAATCCTTTAACCAGGTAGACTTAACAGTCTTTGTAAAATCTCTTAATCGAGTGCATACTTTATTGTATGTTTGTAAATCCTCTAACAAGGTGGACCTAGCAGTCCTTATTGCTCCTAATAGGGTAGATCATCAGAAGTGATCATTGTAAGCCTTAACTGGAAAACTTTATACTGTAGTATTGAAGTTTTGTGGGTATCATCCCCACCCCAGTTTTACTTTCTACTTGGAAGGTTTCTAGGTCACCAAATCTCTGTGTTCAAAGTGTTATGAATGTTTTATTCTTTCTATTACTCATACATGCAGTCAAATTATCAATCTAATGTTATTTGAAATATGGTTAAGATCTGAATTTGTTAAAAGTTTTGAAGTTACTAATTCACCTCTCCCCTCTCAGTAACCTGGATAGTCTTGAATATTTCCAACAATTGGTATCAGAGCATTGTGGTTCTCAGGATAAAGTTTTACAGCTTGAGAAAAGATTCAGGACAATGGAGATATTCAGACTTAACAAAGTAATTGAGAATGAAAAGCTAGATCTGGAAATGGCCATAACTCAACTCAAGGAAGCAAGAGAGAATCTTTCCCAATCCCTAAAAAGAAGGAAGGAACTTGCAAATCAGATTAATGACCACCAGTATGTTGAAGAAAAGATTGAAGACTTTTTCCCTTCAAGCAGCTCAAATGAAGCAAACAATGCAATCAAAGAACTTCTAGAAAAGAGTGGATCTCTACAAGAAGAGATAAGAAAATTGAAAAGAGAACAGGAAATTCAGTCAACAAGATTTTGTGAAATTTTGGAACAAAGAAACAAGATGAAAGATGAAATAGATGGAAAGAACAATGAAATCCAAAATCAAACCCTTCAGCTAGAAAACCTTATTGATCAAATCTCCAATGCAAATGAAGAAATCTTGACTCTGAGATCAGAAAATGAAAATATAAGAGAGGAGTTGAGATCTGAAAAGCAAATCAATTTAAGATTGGTGAATGACTTAGACACTAAAAGTCAAATCAATGAGAGAATGTTGAATCTCAAGAAGATATAAATTAGGTGTATGAATGAAACCTTCATAGGAAAAAAGGAAAAGAAGGACTTGGATACAAAGAGGAAGGTGAATCCTCCAAACAAGGTACTCAAAAGAATCAGAAAATCACTTGTAATCACTATGGAAAAATTGGTCATACTTCAAACAAATGTTGGAATAATGGAAAATGCTACAATTACAATTAGCATGGTCATAAAGAAAATGAATGCAAGGATAAACCAAGATTTAAAGGCAAATGTCACAAATGTAGAAAACAAGGTCATAAGGCATCAGAATGTAGAACTAAAACACCTAATCCAGTAGAACAAATTATGAAAGCAATGTTTGGTTGGGATTATAACACTTGGTGTAGGTGTCATTACTATGCAGAATATGGACACATTGGCATGAATTGTGTAAGACATCACTTGAGAAAAAGGGAAACTACCATAAGATGTTATAAATGCACTAAGCTTGGTCACATAGCTAAAAACTACATGAATTTAGGCAAAGTTGAAGATGAAAAGAAAGCAAGAGCAAATAGCATCAGGAAGTAGATGAGACAATAGTGGATTCCTAAACCTACCGAGAAAACCAGTCCAAGTAATGAAGTCACTCATGAAGTGAGTGGCTCTATCAACTCTAACTAAGTCTCCAAGAAAGCACTGAAACTGTATCTTCATAGACATATTCCAAACAGTTCCTGAACTGAAAGGAAGAAAGATCCAAATTAGTATGCAAGATGTAGCAGGATCACAAGAAGGTCGGTATCAGTTACCACTGAGCAAGTTTGGGAGTAACCTAATTTCATTTGGTTACCGAGTAAGGTCAGAGTAGTATGAATTCGTATGTTCTCTGAGTTGCAGAATCTTCATTGAGCATTTAATGCATAGTGGATGACAGTCTGTCGAATTCAATACCCTAATTTCTACAGAGCATTAATGACAAAATTTTAACAAAAAAGCATGAAATCAAGTTCATTCTTCACTGCGAATATCAGCATATTGAGCAGAGAAATTTCTAGTGCAATCAAGAGATTCGAAGCAAAATTTTACAGCAGAAATTTCTTCGAAGAATTTTTCTTTTTCTACCGAGCTACCATGGCATCATCTAGCACCAAAGTAAAGAAAGGTTTGGAAATGTTAGTTCAAGGAGAATGGAAAGTGCCAGATTTCAAACTCATGCCCGTGATTGCAAAAACCCTAGATCCGAGTGGAGCTCAATCTCAAATTCCTCCAAAGGTACTTCTTGTAAATGACATTCACAGTCATTTTAAAGGTACAATTCAAGAGCTTGGTGTATGCACCCTAAAGTGGTCGCCTAGACTTTGGGCCCCTATATCTGCAATTTATCAAATCTCTGAATCAATATTTTCAAATATCAACAATATCAATTATATCAATTTCCTTGATCAAATCATAATCAATTCAATATTTTCTAAGGTTTGAGCCTTATTTAATTTAAAAGAGAAATAAAAAATAAAAATCTTATTTAATTAATAGAACATGCTTTCTTTTAATTAATTAAAAATTTCTTTTAATTAAATAATAAAATCACTTTATCCTAAGTCTTTATTTAATTAAAAAGAATTTTCCTCCCCTTTTATTTAAATAAAAAATCTCCACTTTTCTTCTTATCCTTGTTGCACAAATAAAGTATTTAATTCTTATTTATAAAATAAATTAAAATAAAAAATAAAAGAAAAGTACTTTTGTCTCACATGGACATAAATTAAATGCTCAACATAAAGTAAATGCTTCTAATTTTCTTATTGGAGGATATTTGTGCACAAGGATCAAGCTTCTTTTTTTCTCCATCGTTGATTAAGTCTTTTGCCTCTTAATCTCCATGGTCCATTGTTTTTCACTTCCTATAAAAGAAGAGCTCTCTTCCTCATTTGCACACACCATACATACTTGAATTATTATGCTACAGGTTTTCTAAATCATTGAAGCTTTTGGAGATATTCTTGCATCAAGTTTTGAAGATTTGGAGCATCATTGGCATTCATCTTGCATCTACATCACATCCTAGCTTGCATCATAGTTGAATAATTATGGTATCATTTCTTTTCATGTTTTAGATTAATTTCACATAGTTTAATTAGAGGGTTCGTAACTCTTTCATTTCCATTTTCATAGCTTAATTGCATCTTCATTCTCATAAGATTAATTTGCATTCTCATATAGATTTTCATAGCATTGCATTCATTTGGAATCTCTCATTGTGTGGTTGACTAGCAAGGTCATGAGTTTATAACTCTAGCTGAGAGCAATTTTACAAATCTTGCAACTCCATGCATAGAGAGCTATGGATCGATTTGTGAGGGCTCATTCTTGAGTTTTCTTGCATGTAAGGATTCATAGAAGTGTGACAACATTTTATCACATATTTTTGGCACCCACCGTGGGGCAACCCACCTCTTGCATGCTGGTTTTGATTATTTTTGGAGCTAACCCTTGTGCAGATTTGTTTGGAGATGAAAAACCCTAGATTTGAAATATTTGATCATATCTCTCAAACGGCTTGGTATTTTAGTCTGAATTTTTTTTTTTAGGTTGGCAACATATCAAAAAATCTCCAAAAACAATTTCAAAATTTTTGGAGGTGATTTGTATTTTTTATAATTTTTTCTTTATTTTTCATAAAAATTTGATTTTTGGCACAAATCACCATATTTTTTGGAAATTTTTATATTTCTGGAAAGGCCTTGAAATTATATAGGGGGTCCAATGAATTTTTTTTTAATTTATAAATCATATCATGGCTCATTTGGTCAATTTATAAAAACTAGTATGTTTTGATAAAATAGGTCTCTAGGACACAAATGAAAACAATTTTTTGAAATTTTTACATTTTTGGAAAGCTCTTTGTTTTTTGATAGAGATCTCTTTTCTTCATTTTGGGTTTGGGGCCTGAATTCATGTGGTAAAAATCAGATCTTGTTGACTAGGTCAAATGCAAAAAAAATAAAATTTTGTGATGGGTATGCACTTATTTTTCATTGTTCATTGCATGATATGAGTTATCATTTGGATTATTTTCTGGTTATCATTGCTCCTAATAATTTATTTTTAGATCTAACCCTAGGTTTTGCATAAGTTGGATATACATTGCATATCTTGTTTGCTTGTTTTCTTGTCTTGTTCATTTGAAGGTGCTCTTGCTTTCATGGAAAATATTTAAAACAAAGCATTGGACTTGAGGTACTTTGTTCCATCTCTACAACATTTGGATTTTAGGATTAAAATTGAACCTCTCATGTGTTTGGCTTGAGTGTTTACATGCTTTCATAGAACACATTTCAATTGATGCTCTTAATGGGAAATGAATGAACATAGATTTGCTTCCATACAAGTTTGTGTAAGTGAATGTTTGTGTTTAAACCTTAAGTAATTCTTGGTTCCAATATCAAATATCTCATTGAGTGATTGAGGGCATGGATTCATTCCTTGTTTACATAGGGAGTTAAATGCACCACTTTGTGGACTCATTCTATGTTTGCTTGGAAAGTTAAATATTTCATTGATTCAACCCTTTGTCATTTGTGAATAGTATTGATAAGCAACTTTAGATTACTTGTGATTGATCTAGATTGCTATCTTGGGTTATTAGACTCGTTAATCCACTGGCTCCTCATTTCCACCCCGTGGTTGCAAGATCAGTGCCACATTAAAGGGGAGAGGTCTACAGGAAAGAAGCGTTAATTGCTCCACTAGGCAACCCTTTTGCGCTTTTTGGAACTCACTTGTTTTCTAAAGTGTGGACTCACTTTGAGTTGATGTGAGGAGTTAAATGTTCCACTTTTAGACTCACTTCGCATTTACTTGAAGAGTTAAGTGTTCCACCTTTAGTGCTCTAAATACTTTTGATAGTGAATTACTTAGTTTTTATTTCTAGAAGGCCAGCTTGGGGACACACCACCTCAAGGGATGACCTTAACTCCTGTGTTCCAGCGGAGTATAAATATCAGGAGGTGAATCCAAAGACACCTCTCTTGGGAATTGAGTTTGATATCACTCTTGGCTAAGCCTCAAAGAACTTTATACCTTTGAGAAGTGAAGGAGGAGATTTGGGTTACCGTCTCCCCCCGCCTGTGTGATCTTGGATTCTTCTCATCTACAGATTTGAGCCTCATGTACCTTGTGTATATCGAGGACTCCTTTTAGAAAGTCATGTATATCCTTGTAGAAAGCTTGTTAAGGTGTTTTTGTGTTCTATGTGCCTGCTAAAACATTTTTAAGAACATACACAAGTAGAATCTTTAAGGAGTAGCATACTAAGTCACTATCTCTATTCATGCACAAGGTTTCTTTGTCCTTTGTTCATTGCTTGAAGACTATTTGCTTGAACTCCCTGGTTGTTCTATGTGCTTGATCATCATTGCAAAATCTTTTGAAAGATCTATTTGGAATATTGAAACTGAGTTATGTCCTATTGTAGTGAGTTCTCATTAGAAGCTTGGTCTTCCTTGGTCAGTCCAGGTCAGATCCTAAGTGTTGTTATGTTGCTCAACATCTCAATGAACATTATGGTATCAATTGCACAAGATGAATCTTAGTCTTATTCTTTCTTCTCCATTTCCCATGTTCTTCTAAAGTCTTCTATTCCCATGAGAAATTCTTCTTCTTCTTCTTAATTCTTTTCCTCTTACTATCTAGTCTACCTTCTTCTATTCATCTATTCATTTCTTCCATGCTTGATTCCTCCTCTTCTATAACCATGAATCTTGACTATCTAGTTTTGGAACCTTTATTAAGAATAGATGATCTTGAGCTTATTGACATATTCAAAAAGTGTTGTTCCTCCAAAATTCTCATGAGTGATGAATTTATAGCAAAAATAAAAGAAAAGATGATTAAATCAAATGCCTTTTCTAGAATCATAAACATGATCATATCATGATCTTCTTCTTCCAAACATTCTTCATCTTCTAAATCTTATCACAATTCTTCTAAACACTATTCACATTCCTCATCTTCCAAATCTTACTTCTAAACGTTATTTGAATTCCTCATCATCCAAGTATTCTTCTTCCACTAGGTCTTCACCTTCCTCTTCTTCACAATCTCATTCTTCTTCTACTTCTTCAAAGAGTCTTACTTCTCTTCAGAAGACATACCATAAAGAGCAATGTGATAGTCCTTATGATACCTCTTCCATAAAGAGTGACACACCCACCTATGATGACTATGATGATGGACAATGTAGTGATGCCCATGAAACTTCTATTCCTAAGCATCATCCTCATGGTACACTTGTGATTTCTAAGGGGGATTCGTATTGGGTAGACTGTGATGGTGATCCATATGACTCTAAATTTGAAAAAAAATTTGATGATTTTTGTGAACAATACAATATTCCTACTGAGGAAGAGAAAATCTACCACACTGATTTCAAACGTCAAAAAAATCTCTCCTCTAAAAGTTCTCATGTTGAAAATAAAGGTTGCGCTCTCAAGAAAGATCATATTAATGTTGAACCTTTGTCTTGTGATGGTTCCCTTCCATCCCCTACTTCCTCCAATACCCATACGCTTCCTACAGCTTCTGAGTCTTCCAAATCTATCACAAATACTTCATCCAACAAAGATCCTAAGGCTTTCCATGTAGTTCCCTATAGTTATCCTCAAGGGATACCTCTTAAAGAAACTCAAGCTAACTTTCACTTTGCTACAAATACTTCTAATGATGCTAAACTGAAAGATCTTAAGCCTTCATTTGCTATACTACCTACTTCAGCTAATTCTTCACTATCTCTTCCAAAGTCTTCCATACAATTCCAACATGCTTCCTTGTCCTTAAAAGTGGCCCCATGTCAAGAGGACCCTAAAAATGATAAAGAAAAAAATATAAATAAATATCAAGATCAGGAACCCTCCATGTCATCCAATTCTCTTCATGATGTATCTTCTCCATTGCATGGTTTTTTTGATCTTTTACACTCTTCTGCATTCATTCCACCATCTCCTAAGCAAAATCAAGCTACTACTTACACCGTTGAGCTTATTGATAATCAAAATAACCTTACCACACTTGCGCTTTCCAAAGATGATACTTTCATTAAGGTTATTAAAAATGGTGTTGCTACTTTCAATGTTAAGCCTATTGAAAATCCAAAGTAAAATGATACGCTTACACTATCCAAAGCAACTTTTCAAGATCAAAGTCTTCCATCTTCTTGTTCTACCATTTCATGTTCACTTTCGCTTTCTAATCTTCCTAAATCTTCGGAAGCTTTGAATGATCCTATCAAAGAAGTTGCTCCTATTCAAGATGTGCACGATCCTATTGAAAATTCTAATGCTCACTCTAAAGATGCTGATATCCTTGGTTGTCATATAGATGCTGATGAACTTATTGATTATCCTTTTGTGTCTTCCACATCCATCCTTGAACCTCCTCCACCAATACTAAGGGCTTCATGTCTTCCTTCCATCTTGGGTCCTTATGTCCCTTCACTTTCCCCTCCTAACTCTCCTAATTCATCATCCATCTTGGTTCCTTACGTCCCTCCATCTCCTATCTTTCCTCAAGATCAACATAGATGCATACCCTCGAATCTTTTTCATCCACACACCCATCTAAACCAGTCGTATTTTCCTTCTTCTTCCACAAGTCTCAAGTCTTTTGGAAGTAACTTGAATGTTCAATACAAGAAAAAGAACCAATACAAGAATCCATCAAAAAAAAATCACCATGTCCACTCTAATCAACATGGAATTATAAAGTCAAAAGAGATATCTAAGAAGAAAACTACAAGACAAGTATGGGTTCCAAAATCCATCATTCAAGATATTCTCTCTAAATCATCAAAAAGAAATAAAAATCCTAAGGCTATATGGATTCCAAAGTCTCTATTGAAAGAGTCTAATATTGAACAAAAAGTGAAGTTGACATTCAAGCTTTCAAAGACTTCCACCTCATATTCTTCCAAAAATATTCTTCCATTCCATGCGCTTGAACCACAACCTCTGCTAAACATTCGTCATATTCCTTCTCATATTCCTTCATTCAAGTTTCCTTCACCCTCTCACCACCCTTCAAGGTGTGTGTTGATGTTGATCTTTCCTTCCTTTCCATCTACCCTTTCACAATCCTTTCATTCATTATCCTTCTACCTTCTATTCTTTTTCTTCATTTCCCTATTCCTCCTATCTTCCAACCTCACTCACTTTACATAAAGCCTTATCCTCCATTTTTCTCTTCCATCTCCCTTTCCCTATCAGCATCTTTGAACATATCATTTTGAATCTTTGGTATATCAATGGTTTATCCTTTCAAGGAGCATTATCTAAAAAGCTTGCCTTCTTCCAAAAAAAAGATAAAATTCAAAAAAATAGAAAAATTTAAAAAGAAAAGCAAAAAAATGAAAAAATTGAAAATGTGCCATGGTGAAAACCTGGAAACAGGAACCTTGGTAGCAAAAGTAAAGAGAAATAAATTTATCCTATGGTGAAAACCACTCCCTTGTGGCGCCTTGGATAAGTACCATGATGAAAACCTAAAAATCAGGTATCATGCGTAGTTCTTCTACATATTTCATCCATTCCATCTTCTCTCTTTGATCTTGACAATGTTGACCTATACATGAACATTTGGCTATATTTTGAGCTATCTTATGATGATCTTGTTGTCACTCCATTCATGTTTAGCCTTCATATTCATTTTCCTCCATTCATTCTAGCCTTTCGCTATCCTTTTCCCCCTTGGTCTTGATCTAAAAAAAAAAGAGTAAACATGATGCTATGAAGTCTCTTGACATGTCTACTCCTTTGGACTACATCCTCCCTTCTTTTGCAGTGCGCTTTTTTGACTTATTCTATGCTAGCCTCTCATTGCTTGTCCAAATGTGTTTTGCATAACAATTTTTCCCTAGCTTGGGTACTCTTGATGAGTTTTTTCTTTGAGGATGTCTTCCCTTCACTCTCCTTCATTCTCATGTCTTCCATCTCTTCCACCAGCTTGCTTATCCATCTTGTCCTCCACATTGCTAGATATTGGGACTGCACGATGTGATCTTGCTAAAAGATTTTGATGCCCGTTCTATTTGGGGGCATCCTTTGTATATATTTTATTGATCTTGAAAAAATACCAAAAAAATTGATATATGATGCTGAAAAAATCTTTAAAAGTATAAAAAGTCCTAAAAAAATACAAAAAAATCAAAAAAATTCAAAAATTCAAAAAAAATAGAAAAAGTGCCTTGGTGAAAACTTGGAAACAGACGCCTTGGTAGCAAAAAATCCAAAAACATGAAAAAAAGAGAAAAAATTGTAATAAATCCAAGTGGTGAAAACTTGGAAATAGGCGCTACTTGAGGCCTTTGCACCCCTATTTGTTAGCATGCATCCTCGACACTTAGCCACTTTCCATCATGCCTTGACCTTATTTGCCTTGGTCTGGAATTGGTCTTTATCTTTGTCTAGGGGGCATACCTGTTTGCATAGGTCCTTTAGGTGTGTTTGTCTCTTGGGACATTTCACAACAGGGGTTTTTCAACACCACCCCAAACAGTGTTTTTAACACTACCCTTGCGTCGAGTGTTTCTTAACACTTATCAGATGTCTTACCCAATAGTTTGAGTATGATGCGATATTTCTCATTTGCAGATGTGATAACCAGAGTCTGACTCTATGACCAACACACATGCACTTAAATAATCAACTCGTTGAGATATGTTGACTTTACTTTTCTTTGTGTGCTCTCTATGAGGATTTCTTTGATGAGTGGTCTCTCCCTGAGAAGTTTTCGATGATGCATAGCTAGAAGATTGAGGGTATGAGAACATGTTTTATTTCTTTATCTACTTGTGGGTATATTTTGTTGATCCTAACTGTCATGAGCATTTATGCTGGTCTTACTTGACACTATGGATTGACAAGGTATTATCCTTGACTGTTTTGCGAGTGCATGTTTCTAGTTATCCTGACTTTCATGTGTCTTGATACAAGCATAATCTTGCCATATCAAACTTAGGTAATCTCACTGCATTAGTCATCTTGATCTCCATGTCTTTGATGCCTAGGTGGGATTTCCACATTTCTATCTGATAAAGATCATATTCATATCCACATAGTTATGCTAGTGTGCATTGTATGATCTTACAATGCTACCAAAAATACTCAATGATGATAATTAGATGTCTATAAGCGTTGTGACCTTGCAAGTCAACCACTTTCATAGTAGCTTGCATTCTTAGGTTCATCATAGTTTAGTTTTTGCATCTTGCATATGGAGAGCTCTCCTTGTTATTATCTACGGACTAGTTGGTCAACTGTGCTCATTTTCTGATTCTTCTTGATCATATCTTTCATTTCTGGTCTTTCATGTCACATCATTTTCTATCTTTTTTGGACTCGAAATCAAAATCCGAGTCACATTTCCAAGATTTCTCATTCTTTTACGCAGTTGACTGACCTTTTGAGGCATAATTCTTCAATCTTTGATGGAATTTCTTCCTTTCCATGTCTTCCAAACTTCTAGTCTTTCATTCACCCCTTTCGCTTCCTCTCTCTAAGGTTTGACTTAATCTTTATCCTATATCTTTCCCAGTCAAACCTAGTCAACTTGGGGCATGTCTTTACTATTTGATGGTTATCCTATCATGCTCCATCCTTTGATTATTATTTATTGTAACTTGATCAAGTTTATTAGTTTGTTGTTCCTCTCTACCTGATTTCGATTTCGACTCCGAGGGGGCAGTATTTATGGGATTCTCATCCCTGATTTCCTTAATTTTCTTGATTCAGACATCTTTTTATGAGTTTTTGCTCAAGCTTGAGATTCTTATCTCTTATTTTGGATATGATCCCGAATCGACCTCATGTCCAGAATCTTTTGTTTATGTTTGTCCAGATGTGATCCTGAATCGACCTCACATCTGAGTTGTTTTGTGATCCCAGATTGATCTCACATTTCAATTCTTCTTTGACTGCATGTGTTCCCAGATCGATCACACATTAGTCAAAGAGGGGCAAATGTATGCACCCTAAAATGGTCGCCTAGACTTTGGGCCCCTATTTCTGCAATTTATCAAATTCCTGAATCAATATTTTCAAATATCAACAATATCAATTATATCAATTTCCTTGATCAAATCATAATCAATTCAATATTTTCTAAGGTTTGAGCCTTATTTAATTTAAAAGAGAAATAAAAAATAAAAATCTTATTTAATTAAGAGAACATGCTCTCTTTTAATTAATTAAAAATCTCTTTTAATTAAATAATAAAATCACTTTATCCTAAGTCTTTATTTAATTAAAAGGAATTTTCCTCCCCTTTTATTTAAATAAAAAATCTCCACTTTTCTTCTTATCCTTGTTGCACAAATAAAGCATTTAATTCTTATTTATAAAATAAATTAAAATAAAAAATAAAAGAAAAGTACTTTTGTCTCACATGGACATAAATTAAATGCTCAACATAAAGTAAATGCTTCTAATTTTCTTATTGGAGGATATTTGTGCACAAGGATCAAGCTTCTTTTTTTCTCCATCGTTGATTAAGTCTTTTGCCTCTTAATCTCCATGGTCCATTATTTTTCACTTCCTATAAAAGAAGAGCTCTCTTCCTCATTTGCACACACCATACATACTTAAATTATTATGCTACAGGTTTTCTAAATCATTGAAGCTTTTGGAGATATTCTTGCATCAAGTTTTGAAGATTTGGAGTATCATTGGCATTCATCTTGCATCTACATCACATTCTAGCTTGCATCATAGTTGAAAAATTATGGTATCATTTCCTTTCATGTTTTAGATTAATCTCACATAGTTTAATTAGAGGGTTTGTAACTCTTTCATTTCCATTTTCATAGCTTAATTGCATCTTCATTCTCATAAGATTAATTTGCATTCTCATATAGATTTTCATAGCATTGCATTCATTTGGAATCTCTCATTGTGTGGTTGACTAGCAAGGTCATGAGTTTATAACTCTAGCTGAGAGCAATTTTATAAATCTTGCAACTCCATGCATAAAGAGCTATGGATCGATTTGTGAGGGCTCATTCTTGAGTTTTCTTGCATGTAAGGATTTATAGAAGTGTGACAATATTTTAGCACACACTTGGAACCCTAGAGATAGATGTTGTTCATGATGAACTGTGTGTTGATGGTGTTCTCAAACTAGAACATAAACATTTGGAAGATAAGGGTTTGACACATATCACCCACTTACCTCAAAGTTTCCAGATAAAATGGATTAGATATATCCTAAGCTGAGTGCACAAAGGTAAAATTTGGCTTGAGAAACCAGTGGAAATAACAAAGAAGATGATTCACTGAATCACTGGTCTTCCCATGCTTGCCAAGGCTAAATCTACAAAAACCTTAGGTCGGGTAGAGCTGGAAAAGAAAACCCTAGCCGAATGGGATGGTAGAGGAATGAGAATAAACAGTATTACCGATGTAGAACTAAAATTTGGCACATATGTCATAGCTCACAAGATATACAGTTCAAGTCAGCAAAATAGTGTTCCGTGTGAAGCAGTTGACCTAGCTTATAAAATTGTGAAGAATAATCTGTCATTTGACCTAGCAGATTTATTGTTGAAATAGTTCAACAAGAATATGGAGAGCATTCAAACCTCAAAGAACAATCCATGTAAGTTTGGCTTGCTGTTGGTTTGTTTATTTTTCTATACTCAAAATTTTTTCCCATCAAAAGGCACGGTAAAATGGAGAAATGATGTGCCTATTCTTTATCAGATAAATGAGTATATTGCAGAAATGGGTGAAAATTTTGTAAACATAATGGATAACTATTTTGAATTTTTTAAAGAAAAGATGAATAATAGATTCTAGATTCCACTAAAGCTGGTGGAAGATTATAAAGATGATGTTTGTTTCATGGTTGATTGTGATAGAGTATACATTCAAGCAGTAAGGCCTAGGATTGTATGGGTGAAACCTCTTCCTTATGAGGTAAACATTGATGAAACAAATGATATAATTGAAGCCCTAACCTATTGATCCAAAGGCTCCATACTTTGGAACATATGATGAAGCTAAGATAAGAATTGAGCTAAGCATAAAACTTCCACAGGCGGTTAACAAAGGCAGAAAGAGGATGGCCAAGATGCAATCTAGCACACCTCTAATGTTAACCGAGGGCATAGGAGAGGATATTGTAGAAGAAGAACAAAAGGATGAGAGTAAAGAAGAAAAGGATGAGAGTAAAGAAGAAAAAGTGCCTGTAAAGAAGAAAGGAAAGGTAACTATCACCAAGGAACCCGAGCAATCCACTGCAGTATTCACAAGGAAAAGATCAAGGGACAAGGCAGGTAAATTCAATGATGATATAGTACTCAAAAGGCCTCCTCCCTCATTTGAACAAAATATTAAGGATTTGAGAGAAGGATCTGGAATTGCAAATTTCAAATCTCTCAAATATGAAACAAGGTCATAGGTAGAGCAACATGAAATTGAAGATGTTGTTATTGAGAAAATGGGAAAATGGAAGTACTCACCTAAGGATATGGCTTCTCAAATCCCAGGAGTTTTATTAAACTAAGTTAAGATGAGATGGTCCAATGCAAGGCAAACTGTCAAGGACATATATGCTCAAACCTTAAGACAGTTGATGCCAAGTTTAAAAAATGCTGAAATAAGTAAGGCATTGATAGAAAATGAGTGCAAGATGACACTAAAATTTAACAATTGTTTGATTTTGATCAAGGATATAGAGTTGGTTGTGAAGAGTGCAAATTTTACTTGGAAAAACATCTATCATCTTCACAAACTGAGTACTGAAACTGTGATAATTAAAGATATTGAAGATGACAGTGATGAAGAAGAAGAAGAAGTAGTTCAGATTGATAATGTTGAGATAGAAGAAGCCACCGAGGAAGCTAAGAAGAATGTTGAGGAAGATGATCCAGTTTGGATAGCTGCAGAGGTAATTGCCTCACTTCCTCACTCTCCAGTAAAAATTGCTACATTTAGCTTGGAGAAAACTTCAAGTGTGATTGTGACAACTCCCTCAGATACATCAAATGTCCAATCATCACTAGCACAGCTCAATGTATCAATGACAGAAGTGGCTACCACTTCATCCACCAAGCTTCAGCCTCCTTCCACCGAGTTGCAGTCTTTAGTACCTTCTTCAATTTTGAGTTTTTCAGCAGTAAGTACTTCAGATTCTACAGTTGTAAATACTTCAATTTTTGATTTATCAAGTATTCTAGTTAGCATCCCATCAGTTGAAAGTTTATCAATTTTCACTACAAGTCCTATTGTGTCTACAATAATTTCTACTACAAAGGCAATAAGTATAAAGACTCAACCGAGTACAAAATTTTTGAGTAAGAGTGTAGTAGAAGATATAGATTTAGATGAGGAGATAGAAATTCCCCAATTAGATTTTGCAAACCTCACAGCAGACCAAATGCAAATAGTTGATGAACTCCTCCAGAAGAAAGCAAAGCAGAAGAAACTAAAAGAAGAAAGAGATAAGGAATATAAGATCATTGAGGATGCCAAGAACATTTTGGCAGAAACAATAGGTGTTGAAGTTGATTCCTCTCAACACATTTTGTTGCAGTTGGCAGAGGCAGTAATCAAGTTCAATGAGGATTCCTCTAGATCAGATAAGTTGCTTGAGAAGGCTAAGAAGAAGTTTGAAAATAAAGTTCTTGAGCACATTGCTCAGCAAATAGCTATCAATCAGGCAGGGTTATTTTCAGTTTTGACTAGCATTGAGTCCTCCTATTCCAAGGTAACATCATTTTTTGTCAAAGTATGTAATGTTGCCGAGTTCTCAAAGGAGATTAAAGACAAAATAAATAAGATTGATGAGGATCTAAAGATCAGTGCACAGAAGTTGCAACTTGAACCTAGTTCAAGCTTTGCACATCATATGACAGTAAGATTCCTATCTGATAAGCAGTTAGAGTTATTGAAAGAAGATGCAAGAATCAGATCAACATTAATAGATATTTAGAACATGATCCTTTCCATCATGGATACAATGCAGAAGCATATTGCATACTCAAAAACATTGATCCATGACAATCAGTTTTCAATTGCAGATCACATGATTGAACTCTCTGCAGAAGTCCAAGTTGCACTCCATACATGCAAGATTCTACAAGAGAATTGGGATAGAACTCTAGCACTAATTGGAAAGGTGCATTCGAATTTTCTCTCACATTTTGGTATCTCCGTGTAAAATATTTGTATATACACCTTTGGCATTATTTTCAAAAAGGGGGAGAAAGTATATGAGAGAAATAGGAAATATGAGTATGAGGTGAAATAAGATATTTGTATATATACTGTATAAGGGAGACATGACATGTATATACAGTAGTATGACAAAGATAAATTTTTGAAAAATCAAAACCAGTATCAGCATGATTGTGTATATAATTTTTGGGCAATAAGTGTTTTGTCACTAATGCCAAAGGGGGAGATTGTTGGCATTAAGTATGTTTGTCATTAGTGACAAAACTTATGCAGATAGGACAGTGTTTATCGAGTAGACAGGATAGTGTTTACCGAGCAGACAGAACAGTGTTTATCGAGTGATGAAATGAGCAGTGTTTACTAAGTGCCAGCATGGTAAATAGAGAATTCAGTTTCTACTGAGTGACACTATATCTACCGAGTCTCCAGTATATACCGAGTTTGAAACTACAACCGAGTGGTTAGTATGGACCGGGCCTCTACTTCTACCAAGAGCATGATGATGCCGAGTATCAGAAAGTCACCGAGCTAGTTTGCAGTAACCGAGTAACTATATTTGGGCCAACTCAATAATATTTGTGTTAAGAGCTGACTTTGTAATTATTTTTTAATTGTTTTGGATTGATATATAAACAATGTTTTGTATCATATCCAAGGTGTGAAGTAGCGAAGTATGAAAAAGAGAGAAAGGTAGAGATAAGCGAATTAAAAAGGGCTACAATAGTATAGGAAGCAACAAAGATCTATCCATCACAGAGGTGATCAGTACATCAGAGAATCTCAATCAACAAGTAGAGTTGCAAGTAAGAGATCTACTGTTTCATCCTAACAAGTGAATCAACTTAAAATCTTTTAACTGGGTAGACTTAATAGTCTTTGTAAAATCTCTTAACCGAGTGCATACTTTATTGTATGTTTGTAAATCCTCTAACAAGGTGGACCTAGCAGTCCTTATTGCCCCTAACAAGGGAGATCATCAGAAGTGATCATTGTAAGCCTTAACTAGCAAACTTTATACTGCAGTATTGAAGTTTTGTGGGTATCATCCCCACCCTAGTTTTACTTTCTACTTGGAAGGTTTCTGGGTCACCAAATCTCTGTGTTCAAAGTGTTATGAATATTTTATTCTTTCTATTATTCATACATGCAGTCAGATTATCAATCTAATATTATTTGAAATATGGTTAAGATCTGAATTTGTTAAAAGTTTTGAAGTTACTGATTCACCCCTCCCCTCTCAGTAACCTGGATAGTCTTGACTAGTTCCAATAGCATGATTGCTAGGTTTTTATCATGATACTTATCCAAGGTGCCACAAGGGAGTGGTTTTCACCATAGGAAAAATTTATTTCTCTTTACTTTTGCTACCAAGGTGCTTGCTTCTAGGTTTTCACCAAGGCACATTTATTAAAAAAAAAAATTATTTTTATTTTTGGAAGAAGGCAAACTTTTTAGATAATGCTCCTTGAAAGGATAAACCATGATATGCCAATGAGTCAAAATGATATGATCAAATATGTTAATAAGGAAAGGAAGATAGAAGAGAAAAATGGAGGATAAGGTTTTATGTAAAGCAAGTGAGGTTGGAAGATAGGAGGAATAGGCAAGTGAGGAAAAATGATAGAAGGTAGAAGTATAATGAATGGAAGGATTGTGAAAGGGTAGATGGAAAGGAAGGAAAGATCAACATCAACACACACCTTAAAGGGTGGTGAGGGGATGGAGGAAACATGAATGAAGGAACACGTGAAGCAATATAGTGAATGGATAGCAGAGGTTGTGGTTTAGGCGCATGGAATGCAAGAATATTTTTTGAAGAAGATGAAGTGGAAGCCTTTGGAAGCTTTAATGTAAACTTCAATTTTTGTTCAACACCAGACTCTTTCAAGAGAGACTTTGGAATCCATATATTTGTAGTCTTTTCATTTCTTTTTGATGATTTAGAGAGAATATCTTTAATTATGGATTTTGGAACCCATACTTTTCGTTTAGTTTTTTTTTAGATATCTGTTTTGACTTTATGCCTCCATGTTGATTAGAGGAGACATGGTGATCTTCTCTTTTTGATGGATTCTTGTATTGTTTCTTTTTCTTGTATTGAACATTCAAGTTACTTCCAAAAGACTTGGGACTTAAGGAAGAAGAGGGAGGATATAAAGGGTTTAGATGGGCGAGTGGATGAAAAGGATTCAAGGGTATGAATCTGTGTTGATATTGAGGAAAGATAGGAGATGGAGGGACGTAAGGACCTAAGATGGATGATGAATTAGGAGAGTTAGGAGGGGAAAGTGAAGAGACATAAGGACCCAAGATGGAAGGTAGATGTGAAACCCTTAGTAGTGGTGGAGGAGGTCCAAAGATGGACATGGAAGATACAAAAAGATAATCAATAAGTTCATCAGCATCTATATGACAACCAAGGACATCAACATGTTTAGAGTGAGCATTAGGATTTTCAATAGAATCATGGACATCTTGAATATGAGCACCTTCTTTGATAGGATTGTTCAAAGCTTGCAAAGACTTGGGAAGAGTAGAAAGTGGAAACGAACATGGAGTGGTAGAATAAGAATATGGAAGACTTTGATCTTGACAAGGATCTTTGGATAGCACAAGCGTACAATTTTTTTCTTGATTTTCAATAGGCTTAACATTGGAAGTAACAACATTAGTTTTAATAACCTTAATGGAAGTATCATCTTTGGAATGCGCAAGTGTAGTAAGGTGATTTTGATTGTCAATAAGCTCAATAGTGTAAGTAGTATCATGATCTTGCTTAGGAGAAGACTTAAGACATGATGGAATGCATGAGAAAGGGTGTGCAAGATCAAAAGAACCTTGAAGCAGATAAGAGACATCGTGAAAAGGAGTGCATGACATTGAAGGTTATTGATCTTGATCCTTCTCTATGTTCTTTTATTTATCATTTTTAGAGTCCTCTTGACATGGAGCCACTTCTAAGGACAAGGAAGCATGTTGTAATTGTATGGAAGACTTTGGAAGAGATGGTGAAGGACTAGCTGAAGTAGGCATTATAGCATATAAAGGCTTAGGCTCTTTGGGTTTAACATTATTGAAAGTATTTGCAGCCAAGTGAAGGTTAGCTTGAGTTTCTTTAAGAGGTGACCCTTGAGGATAACTATAGGAAACCACATGAAAAGTATTAGGACCTTTAGTGGATGAAGGACTTGTGAAAGATTTGAAAGACTTGGAAGCTTTAGGAAATGTATGGGCATTGGAGGATGTAGGGGATGAAAGGGAACCATCACAAGACAAAGGTTCAGCATTAACATGATCTTTCTTGAGAGTATAATCTTTATTTTGAGCATGAGAGTTCTTAGAGGATAGATCCTTATAGTATTGATGCTTATAATTAGTGCGGTAAGCTTTCTCTTCCTCAACTGAAGTAGATGTATCATCTAGGTATTGTTCACAAAAATTATCAAAGTCTCTTTCAAAATTAGAATCATATGGATCACCATCATGATCTTTCCAATGTGACGCCCCATTTCCAGTAAGCATGAGCACATGATGAGGAGGACTCTTAGGAGCAGAGGTGTCATAGGTATCATTATATTGTCCATCATCATAGTCATCATAGTCTTCAAAGATGGGCGTGTCACTCTCCATGGAAGAGGTATCAAAAGGGTTATCATGTTTCTCATTATGGTATGTCTTGAGAAGAGAAGTAAGACTCTTGGGAGAATTAGAAGAGGAACAAGATCATGGAGAAGAGGAAGGTGAAGACCTAGCAGATGAAGAAGACATGGATGATGAGGAATGATGAGAAGACTTAGAATATGAAAGATGTTTGGAAGAAGAAGGTCGTGACATGATGATGCGGGAGCATCCGGGGTGTAAGAGCAATCTTGCATCACCAAAAAAAATAAAATTTCTGTTTGCTTTTTAATAAGGGCTATCTTGTCCAAAACTACTATTTATGGAAACTTACTATTTTTAGTAAGTTGGTCATATGATCTCAGAATGTTTTGATTTCACAGTTGGAGGTTCATCTTAGTCATTTCAACCTACCAGTTGAGTTTCATTACAACATCATTAGTATTGGTGAAGTTATTGAGGTTTTTTGGGTATGAAATCTTTCAAGTCAATTTTCAAGGCCTTAGAGGCTCTGGATCACGATCGACCCCTGGCTGATTGGTGCTTGTGCATGTCAAGTGTTGTAGATCTCGTCATGGCATTTTCAAAAAGTGGTTACAATAGAAAAATGGAGCTATGATTAGAAAGTTATAGCTTCCGAAAGTTGGGTTACCTAAAATCATATTTTTGTATTTTTTTTGAGCCGACCCTATTGTAAAAATTGTGAAAATAAATTAATTCTATGTATAGTCGGCCTTAAGGGCTAAATTTTTGGAACCTTCTCGAGTGGTGGAAATTACCTATATAAAGAAGGCCCATAGTGTTGTCTAGGCAGTTCTAGGTGGTAGATCTGGGTAATAATTTGAGGCTTTGTCCTACAAAATATTGTAAGGGAATGCCCATGTGGCTTTGCATATTGTAATTCTGAAAGTTTTTAATTTCACATTTGTGGAGATAAGAAGAAGCTAATTTTTTGTTCTTGCATATTATTGTTGTTTCTCTATTTCTGTTATGTGGAGCACCCTTCATCAAGTGGTATCAGAGCAGGAGTTCCTGAGTGTGTAAACAGATCACTGACTGTGAGGCCGTTTACACTAGGACCATGGTTAGGGTTTCAGCGCACATCATGAAAATGCCTACACGAAGAGAATGTGATGGAAGAGCTAGTGTCGTAACACCTGAAGTTAGAGCCCTCTAGAGACAAGTGCGAGCATTGCAAGAAGAGATTTGCAGAGGAATGAATCTTAATGTTAGAGATGAAAGTGAGGGTGAAGCCGAAGAAGGAAATGATGATCAAGAAGAAGGTGAAATTTTGAATCAAGAAGAAGAAAGGCTTTTCCGAGCCATTTCCAAGATCAGAAAAAGACCTAAGATCGAGGTTCCTGCATTTTCAGGAAATCTTAACCCAGAAGAATTGATTGACTGGATCAATGAATGTGAAGAATATTTTGAGTATGAAGATATTAAGGATCCTAATAGGGTCAAATTTGTGAAGGCCAGACTAAAAGGTCATGCGAAGATCTGGTGGCAAGAGATTCAATTGGAGCGAAATAGAAGAGGGAAAGATAAAATCACAAGATGGGATCAGATGGTGGATAAATTGAAGTGATAGTTCATTCTTATAGATTATGAGCTTGACCTACTGAAGAAGATGCAAAGTTTGAATTAAGTAGGAAGATTTGTTCAGGAGTATACAGAGGAGTTCTATCGAATCCTCATTAGAACAGGCCATGCAAAAGTTGATAAGGAGAAAGTTTCTTGCTACCTTAATGGGTTGAATCCAAGCATTCAGGAGGAGCTGAATCTGGTTCGAATGAAAAGTACTGAAGAGGCATACCAGTTTTCCCTAAAAGTGGAGGAAAAGCTAAAAAAAAAGTTCAAGAGCAGACAAAATGGAAGAGGTCGTGGTGGACGATCTGGTGGACGGTCATATGGAAGCTGAAATGAAGATCTAAAAAAGAAGGATGAGGCCCCTAGCAGTGAAAATTAGAGAGGAAACAATTCCAATCATTTCCAAGATCAAAATAATAGAGATCAAAGAGGAAGAGGAAGAGGACAAGGTTTAGGAAGAGGAGGCTTCCATGGAACATGTTTTCACTATAAAGAAGAAGGTAATAGGGCATTTGAATGTCCTAAATGCCAAGGAAGGATAGATAGGAGGAATGAAGGCCAGGCCATAGTTGCACATGTAGATGAAGATGCCAGATCATCAAATTTAGAAGATGCTAAAAGAGGAGAAATGCTGATTAACAGAAAAGTCCTGCTAAGTGGTGAGAATGAACCTGAACAAAGGAGCCTGTTTCTCACTAGATGCAAGTGTGAGGAAAAATGTTGTGATGTGATTATTGATAGTGGAAGCACTAACAATTTAGTGTCAGAAGAGATGGTGACAAAGTTGAAGCTCAAGAGACAGAAACACCCACATCCATATCGGATTGCCTGGGTGTAGGATGACCACAAAATCATGGTCAGTGAACAGTGCCTGGTAAAGTTCAAGATCAACGGGTACCAAATGAGGTACTATGTGATATCATATCTATGGATGCATGTCATATGTTGTTGGGTAGACCGTGGAAGTTTGACAGATGTGTTGTACATGATGGTCATGTGAATACCTATTCCCTAACAAAGGATGGAGTGCGACATAAGCTAAAGCCATTGAAAGAGACCGAAGAAAAGGTATGTGGTAATGCAAGAATAACATTTGTTGATGGAAGAAAATTCCTAGATGGTATGAGGCATGAGCATGTGTGTTTTTCTTTAATTCTAAAAGCTGGTAAAGAAGAAGTAGAGGATGTACCTATAGAGGTTGTAGATTTGTTGAATGAGTTTTAGGATATTGTATTTGATAATGTACCTGATGGATTACCACTGGTAAGGAAGATTAGTCATCAAATGGATTTGATTCTAGGAGCCAGTTTGCCAAACAAGGTAGCACACAGAATGACACCAGTAGAAAGTGAAGAGTTGAACAGACAAGTACATGAGTTAGTGCAGAAGGGGTCAATTCGGGAGAGCTTGAGTCCATGTGATGTACTAGCAGTATTAGCACCAAAGAAGAATGGATAATGGAGGATGTGTATAGATTCTAGAGCAATAAACAAGATCATAATCAAGTATAGGTTTCCATTGCCATGAATGGATGATATTATGGATTGTTTGAGTGGAGCTGTGTATTTCTCAAAGATAGATCTAAAGAGGGGATATCACCAGATTCAGATCAAAGAAGGAGATGAATGGAAGACCACCTTCAAGACAAAGGAAGGACTGTATGGGTAGTTAGTCATGCCTTTTGGGCTAACCAATGCACCGAGCACTTTCATGCGGCTCATGAATGAGGTTCTAAAAAAATTTCTGGGTAAGTTTGTCATTGTGTACCTAGATGATATTTTGATCTTTAGTAAGACATTGGAAGAGCATATGATGCATATTTGTATGATGTTTGAGAAGCTGAGAAATGAGAAGTTGTTGATTAATTTGAAGAAGTGCAGTTTTGTGAAGAAAGAGTTAGTGTATTTGGGATTTGTAGTTTCAGTAGAAGGTCTAAAAATAGACCAAGAGAAAGTACAAGCTATCCTTGAATGGCCTACTCTAAGGAGTGCTACTGAGGTAAGATCTTTTCATGGTTTGGATAGCTTTTATAGAAATTTTATCAAAAATTTTAGTAGTATTTGTGGACCCTTGACTGAAACAATGAGAGGGGATAGAAAAGAGTTCAAGTGGACTAATGGGGCAGATAAGAGTTTTAAACTGTTGAAATAGAAAGTTACAGAACAACCTATTTTAGCACTTCCAGATTTTAATAAGGTGTTTCAAGTAGACTGTGATGCAAGTGGTACTGCAATAAGAGTTGTTATGAGACAAGAAGGTAAATCTATTGCTTATTTCAGTGAGAAGTTGAATGATGCCAGGAGGAAATATTCTTTTTATGATCAGGAATTTTATGCTATAGTTCAAGCATTGAAAAAGTGGAGACATTATCTACTTCTTAAAGAGTTTGTTTTGTATACTGATCATCAAGCTTTGCAATATTTGAATAGTCAAGGAAAGTTGTATCAAAGGTATTTGAAATGGGTTGAGTTTTTGCAGAGTTATACATTTGTTTTGAAACACAGAAGTGGAAAGTCTAACAGGGTTGCAGATGCACTTAGCAGAAGGAAACTATTGCTGATAGAGATGCAGATTGAAGTGGTTGGGTTCAAGGAACTCAAGAATTTGTATCCAGAGGATCCTGATTTTGGTGAAGCTTGGAAAGCTTGTAAAGAACCTGTTACTCTAGCCAAAATGAAGTTTCTAGATTTTATCATTCAGGATGATATGCTATTCAGAGGAAGTCAGTTGTGCATTCTGAGAAGTTCTATGAGGGAGAATCTCATCAAGGAGAAGCATAGTGGAGGATTGGTTGGACATTATGGTCATGATAAAACCTTTGCTTTGGTTAGCGAGAATTATTATTGGTTGCAGTTGTAGTAAGATGTCAAGAAGTTTGTACAGAGTTGTAGAGTATGTCAGATGGTGAAAGGAGTGAAACAAAATATAGGGTTGTATAAGCCATTACCTGTATCAAAGAAGCCTTGGGAGGATATCAGTATGGACTTTGTTCTTAGTTTACCAAGGACATAGTGGGGATATGATTCAATTTTTGTGGTAGTTGACAGATTTTCAAAGATGGCACATTTTATGCCCTACAAGAAGACTAATGATGTTGTTCACGTAGCAGAATTATTTTTTAGAGAAGTGGTTAGACTACATGGTTTTCCAAAGAGTATAGTTTCAAATAGGGACACTAAGTTCATTGGATATTTCTAGCATACATTGTGGAAGAAGTTGAAGATAGATTTGAAGTTCAGTTCATCACATCATCCAGAGACTAATGGATAGACAGAGGTGGTGAATAGGGGTTTGAGAAATTTGCTGAGATGTTTGGTTGGAGATAAGCCAATAGGATGGGATTTGATTTTACCATAGGCTGAATTTGCATACAATAATTCTGTCAACAGGAGCACTGGTAAATCACCATTCTAGATTGTATATGGGAGTAGTCCAAGAAATGCATCTGAGTTGAGAAAGATAGATAAAGGAGAAATAAGTAGTGCTGAAGCTGAGAATTTTGCAGAACTTTTGAAGAACATCCATGAGGAGGTGAAGAAGCACATTACCAAGATGAATGCATAGTATAAGGCTAAGGTAGATGATAAAAGGAGGCATAAAGAATTTCAAGTTGGAGATGAAGTCATGGTTCATTTGCTAAAGGAAAGATTTCTAGTTGGTACATATAACAAGTTGAAAATGAAGAAGTTTGAGCCATGTAAGATACTGAAGAAGCATGATTCAGGAAATGCATATGAGGTCAAGTTGCCTATTGAGATGAATATTTCACCAGTATTTAATGTTTTAGATTTGACAGAGTATCATGAAGGAGGTGTTGAAGATGAGGTTACAGTAGCACATTGGAGTATTCCAGCAACCGGTTCAGATATCAAGGAGATTGAAGACATACTAGATAGTCGTGTTGGCAGAAGCACAAGGAAACTGACATATGAAGAGTATTTGGTCAAATGGAAAGGATGACTTGTTGAAAATTCATCATGGCTAGCAAAGGAGAAGGTTAACTATCTTGGTTTTCCTCTACACACCTGAGTCATGACAGGGTCACTTCTCAAATTACCCCAGGTGTCTGATGCAGGAGCATCCTGGGTGTAAGAGCAATCTTGCATCACCAAAAAAAAAAATATTTCTGTTTGCTTTTCAATAAGGGCTATCTTGTGTAGAACTACTATTTATGGAAACTTACTATTTTTAGTAAGTTGGTCATATGATCTCAAAATGTTTTGATTTCATAGTTGGAGGTTCATCCTAGTCATTTCAGCCTACCAGTTGAGTTTGATTGCCACATCATCAGTATTGGTGAAGTTATTGAGGTTTTTGGGTATGAAATCTTTTAGGTCAATTTTCAAGGCCTTAGAGGCTTCGAATCGCGGTTGACCCCCGACTGACTGGCCCTTGCGCATGTCAGGTGCTGTAGATCTCAACATGACATTTCTGAAAAGTGATTACAATAGAAAAATAGAGCTATGGTTAGAAAGTTATGGCCTCTGAAAGTTGGGTTACATAAAATCATATTTTTGTATTTCTTTTGAGCCGACCCTATTGTAAAAATTGTGAAAATAAATTAATTCTATGTATAGTCGGCCTTAAGTGCTAAATTTTTGGAACCTTCTTGGGTGGTGGAAATTGCCTATATAAAGAAGGCTTGTAGTGTTGTCTAGGTAGTTTTGGGTGGTAGATCTGGGTAATAATGTGAGGCTTTGTCCTACAGAATATTGTAAGGGAATGTCCATGTGGCTTTGCATATTGTAATTCTGAAAGTTTGTAATTCCACATTTGTGGAGATAATAAGAAGCCAATTTTTTGTTCTTGCATATTGTTGTTGTTTCTCTATTTCTATTATGTGGAGCACCCTTCATCACATGACCATGCATATGATCTTAGCAAAGGCATCTGATTAAATCAATTTTTCCTTTATTTTCATCATAAATTTATCACTCATGGGCTTTTTGGAATAATACTTTTTGAATTCAACAATGAGTTCGAGATCTGCCATTTTCAAGAGAGGTTCCATAACAAGATAGTTGAAATTTATGGTTCTAGAAGAGGAGGAATCAAGCATGGAAGTGACAGAAGAGATGAATAGAAGAAAGAAGACTAGCTAATAAGAGGAAAAGAATCAAGAAGACGTGAAGAGTTTAGGAAGAAGAGAAAGGATGGAAATGGGAGACTAGGAAGACATGGGAGATGTGGAAGAAAGAAGACCAAGAGTCATTTTGTGCAACTTGATACCATTTAAGTTTATTTGGATGTTGAGCAACATGTCATAGCACTTGAGATTTGATCTAGACTGACCAAGGCTGACTAGAAATGACAAGCATTCGTTTGCTATTTTGACAGAATTTGGGATTTGTTGTAAATTGGATTTCTAAAAAATTTGACCAATCTCTGACAACTTTGACTTTGGCATTGATACAAGTTTTGAAATTTCAGGATGAATTTTGATGCCAAAAAGGATTTTTGCTTCAGATTTGCAATTTTTTAGTTTTTTAGTATTAGTTTGTTTGCAGATGTTTCTGTCAAGTTTTTGAAGATTTGTGTAAGAGTTTGTCTCAAGTAACCAAGTAGATATCAAGCACATAGAATAGCAAGAAAGGGGAGCAAGAAATCATCTAAAAATAATGAACAAGGGCAAAAACAACCTTGCGCATGAATAAGAAATAGTGACTTATTGTGCTAATCCCTAAAAATACTACTTGTGTATGTTCTCAAAAACTTTTGCAATCAAGCACATAGACCTAGAAAATGAAAAATTTGGCCTCGCTAGGGTTTTTAGTAATGGTCTGACTCTACAACTTTTGTGATTTGAAGAGGGAAAACTCCAATCTAGGTGCACCGGGGTTTTGACACAGTCTAAGAATTTAATCAATCAAGAGCTGCTAGGGATATCTGATAGCCCAACAAGAGATCACACCTGTGAAGATTTCCTCCTAAAAGACATTTATATAGCATTTGTTGCTACCAAAGAAAAAATGGCTATTACCACTTGAGGTTCCGTCCACCTAGTTGACCCAATTAAGGGAATGTCCACTATGGTTAACCCTCTCTAAAGGTGACTTAGAAAATATACCATAGGGGGACTAGATTAGATTCAAGGATCTGGGTTTCTGGTACAATCCAAAAAGGAAGTAGGGCATAATCCCCTTACCTCTTAACTTCACCAAGACAAAGCAGACAGATTAATCTGACATGCTAAGACCAAAATTATCTCACAAATATCTATGATGTCAATAGCTTATGATCTATCAACCTCTCTGGATAGAGAATGTATCAATCAAAAGTTGAAGATGCACAAATCTAGTAGAAGACAAGATAATCTTAGTAACCTCCCTACCTACAAGGGGATCTATCGTCAAGAAGAGCTTCACATGCATGAACAAGAAAAAGAATCCCACTCTCTCAAGATCATCCACAAATAGTGTTCATAGGGCCTAATTACTGTGTAACAGATATGCAAAAAGCAAATCTATGTTCATTTTAGAGCCCAAAAATGAAGTGTGAATTATGAAAGCTGTAAAGGCACTCAAGCTTGACAAAAGAGAGTTTTTTTTATTTCCCAAAATGAAGTGTTATCAGATGTAATAGAATACCTGAGTTCCTCACAATGCGCTTAGTAGATTTTACCTGTTTTAGCAATTTTTGAGCATTTGTTTTCTATCTTTTGTACCCAGAGGACACAACTACACCTGCACCTGCAAACTATTGTTATGAAAAACTTACCTATTCTTGTACATGAAACCCACTATTATAAAAATCCATAAAAAAAGAAATGCAACTTGTCAACCCCACATGGTAGAAAATTAGGTTAGTCAAAGATAATATGTCATTTGATAATTGAAAAACCTGTTGTCATAAAAAATCAAATTCTGACCAGTTTGTACTAAATCAATAATAACTTTTGAAAATCAAAACAAAATTAATCCAAACTAATGGAAAATGAAAGCTAACTCAAATACCTTTCCATAAATATAAATTTTGGATCTGTATCATGTCATATGTGTGTGTACCAAAAAAAGTAGCAGTCAGATTTCATAAAATCAAGTTTAGACCAGTCTTCACTAAAATGATCAAAAAAATTTTCAAATCAAAATGAAATTAATCCAAACCAATGGAAAATGAAAGCTAACTCAAATAAATTTCAAAAGATATAAATTTTGGATCTGTATCATGTCATATGTGCATGTACCAATAAAAACATTAGTCAGATTTCATAAAATCAGATTCAGACCAGTCTTCACTAAAATGATCATAAATTTTGCAAATCAAAATGCAATTAATCCAAACCAATAGAAAATGAAAGCTAACTCAAATACCTTTCCATAAATATAAATTTTGGATCTATATCATGTCATATGTGCATGTACAAATAAAAACATCAGTCAAATTTCTGAAAAAACATCCTAGAAATTTATCACAAAACTCAGAAAAATTAATCTTGTGGTCGTGGGTTTGAGAAAAATGATAGAAATTTGATAGAATAGAATGGAAACCCATTTTAGGGCTCCACGATGGGCACTAGAAATGTGTGTGTGAATTTTGTACCTAGTTGTAGACACAACACTTCAGTAAAACATTAGAGGTTAGCAAAAATTGAAATCTACAAGTAATTGAAACTATGCTAACCAGGCGATTTACTGCCTTCTAGTAGGTGCAAGTATGATGTTCTTAGATTGGAATCGAGATCAGTGACAATGCAACACCTAAATGAAGGATTTGAATGCAAAGAATTGAAAAACTATATTAATGCAGATTTAATCTATATTTTTGTATTGTGTATGCAATAAGAATGAGAAATTATATGAATCTAAGCTAGAATGTATGAAATTGAGTTTGAATGTAGATTTAATCTAAGAAATTCTATGAATGAATATAAAAATCTATGATATGAAACTATGAATGCTCAAAAAACAATAAATGAAAATCTCACAATAACCTTGATTTGCAAAAGATTGATTCTTCAGTCACAAATTCGCTAGAGTGAGGATGCAATTTCGAGGTGTTGATTGCCAGATAAAAATTGTGCAGATCTTTGTGAAGAGCTGAGCCTTGTTTTTATAGAAATCCAGGGCTTGAGGATGCATTGAGAAAAGCCATAAATCACTCTTGATAAACTCAAGTTGATTTTTGAGTTAACAAGAAATTAAGATATTTAATTCATAAAATCATGCAAAAGCAGTTTTTATCTCAAAATAGAGCTTTAGTTCTCTTTTTTCAACTCATCATCAGATGTTGAGTTTTAGAAAGTTTACAAATTGAAATTAGCAATTGTTTTAAAGTTGATTGCTTTTGTGATTGTGCATGATTTAATTATAAATTAATTTAATAAATAAAATGATTTATTTTCCACTTAACTGATTTTGAATTAAAATAATTGATTTATGGGTTAATCAATTATTAAATCAAACTTTTAATCAAAAACTATATTATTAAATATTGACAAATGACTTTAATTAATTAAATAGGAATTTAATCTATTAGTCATAAGATTTTTGATTTATTGTCAAAATTAAATAATACAATTTAGGAATAATTTTAATTAAATCCAATTAAACAATTAAGTGGCAATATTAAATCTAATTAATTAAATATTTAAAATATTCAATTAATCAAACTTTAGGATAAATAGGATTTATTGCCAAATAATTATTAAATTAAAGATAATTAGGATAATTAGGAATATTGCTAGGAATATTCCCTGATGTAAAATGTAGGGTAATCAATTAAATTTGATAATGTGCAAATGTGCCTTTGGTTAGGACTTTGATGTTGATTTCATTCAAATTTGAAGATGTAGGAGGTTAATGAACCTATAGCCCATTTTTGGGGTATTACAGCTACTACCAACCCCATTCTATGTACATGTACCTATGGCCCTAGACTGGTTGGATCATCGATAATGCTTGCATTTGTCTAGCAACACTACTGCATGATACATCACATAGTACCATCTCACTTGATCCCTCAGGTCTGCCAGGTCAATCTACAACCTCCTCACCTCCTCAGACCTGTCCCTATCCAATGTATCCCTAGATGTTCTCTCCCCCTAGAAGTTTGTCTCTCCACCTCAAACTATTGTACGACCATATCCCTCTCCCCCTGCAATCTTTCTTTCTCATACTGCAGACCATCTTTCTCTCCCTATAGCTAATCCCTCTCTACCATCTGACTATCCCTCTCTCAACATAACTTCTCCCTCTTATCTATGGTCTCAAGCCCATCCTATAACGCCTATGCCAGTTGTGTTGTTAGTGCATCTCTCTCCCCTCCTATCAAATGCAGCTTATAGGGATGCGAGCCACCTTGCTAAATCTCCACCCCCACCTCTTGATGATCCCACCCTTGACACCTATGCTGGTGGTGGGCCTGATCATGGTTCCTATAGTGGTGGTGGTCCTTATGTTGCTAGCAACCTCTATGGTGGTGGTGGTCCCTATGGTGGTGGTACCTATCCTTCACCATTTACTCCTCCTCATCTATCTGTATCCATCACATTGCCACCCCCATCTCCACCCCTATCTCCCCCTCACCCTCCTCTCCTCCTACCTGCTCTACTTGAAGTTGGCCTGCATCCTCTCCTCCCCAATCACTTGGTTATGACTAACTGACTACACCCTCATGCTATAGCTACTACAACTCCCCTAGTTGGTAACCCTACACTCCCTACTACTAGTGGGCTCTAAAACCGGGCCTGGTACTCTACGGTCATTCCTCCATCTCTTGGCCCTTCAACCCAATCCCAGTGGACACCTTGTATTACTTGCCATGCTGCTAGTAATCCATCCCTATCTAATCATCCCCCAAACACCGACCACTGATCTCGGGTCATTCACTGATACCAATGCTCCACATCTAGCACCCCTTGAGTGTACCCAAATTGTTAAGATACCCTATCGGGCTTATACTTCTCCATAATATACTCCCAACGGCCTATAATGTATGTGAGCATAATCACATAAAAGAGCTCTTTCTGATCCTCTTCCCACACCACTAGTTGTAGGTATGGCCGCCATGTGATACTATCCTATAGACCATCAAAAATCTCTCTCTAATAATCAATGTCATCTACTTCATTGTAAGACAAAAAATCTCCCCAACTGTATACCATAGGATCCTCTGCCTATCTGTCAGTCCTATCCAAAGGCCTCAGCACTGCTATGTGCTCCTAGGCCCATACTTTTAAAAGGATGGTGAAGCCTATGCTCCTCCCTTGTGTTTCCCCTCTCTGATAGACTATGTGATGTAAGTCCCTATACAACTCAACTAGCATGAACATGCCCTAGACTGCTGGCACACCCCCATCTATGATCCTCACAATCCCTAGGATGAGTGCAAGGGTTATAATTGTCCCTCTTGTGTTTGGGGAAATGTACCTAGAGAGAAACCCACACACAAATAGATACACCCGATGTGCTAGTGGTGCCTTTGCTAGATGTCCTATACACATCCTCCAAAGTCATGGTCATCTCCCATGTCGATAGATGGAAGGTCACCATCTCAGAGTGCCATCTCTCACATAGAGCTATCACCATCAACATGTAGGTCCTCCTCTGCAGTATTTGTGCCAAGTAGCCTAGCTCAATTGTATCCACATATGCCCTTTCGATAGGTGTGAAATACTCCCCCACTTCTAGTACTACTACATGCCTCTCATAGCTAGTAAGTTTCTCCACCAACCATTGCAACCAAGCCAAGTCAGTTGCATCAATTTCTTTTCATACCAAATTCTAGCTACATTCTAGTCTTCATTCTCCTATCTAACCCTACCTTTTTCCTCTAACCCATTTTTCTTGCATTCTCACCCATTTTATTTTGCCCACATTCTTAGAGAACCTAGTTCTTGTAATCTCGCAAAGACCTTGTTCTTGTGCTCCCACAAGCATAGGATTGCATCCTACCGTCCCATGTGTACAACCATGATAATTCATTCCTATGGTGCTCGCACCTACCCCCTTCTTCCCTTGATGGGATTGCATAATTTTTTATGGTCTACCTTTTTAGCTCCAAGACCGCAATCCTACGAGAAATTCAAGCGGGAACACGATCCCACCCATAGTTTTTCTACCCATGGGAAATGTGGTGATCCTGCCACAATTCCCTATATACTCCCCAACCCACTACCCTAATAATATTTTTTGGGTTCATGCTCCCGTAGGTCGTGGTAGCGATCTTGCCGATCTCGAGCCTGCAGGATCATGCTTTTCTAACATAAAACATGTAATAAATGACAAAAATGAAAGTATAAAGTTAGTTTTTTGACCCTACCTATCGGTCAGGTGCCCTATGCTATCGAATTCTCCTCACAATGTCTACACAATATCTTGGTCTACCTCCTCATGCCATCACTATATGCCAATTTAGATATCAAAATCACTATAATCTCTAATCTCTGAAATGCACAAATGACCTATTTTCGTCCCTCACAACCCTTACTAAGGACTCCCATGAACCATTTTTACCTTCCTAAGGCCCCCCAACCAACCCATTTTTCCTATTTTTCTGCCTCTTGTCACTTTCTTGCCTAATTCACACTCTTCTTACCTGTTCATGCCCTTTTTTGGCTTCATTTGCCAAAAGCCTTTCCTTCCATTCGAGATGTCATATGTGCCTTTTTTTTCTTTCCCTGCTGCCCTCTCATGGGTTCATCACCCAGTCTTAACCTTTCTGCCCATACTTTGGGGCAAATTCATCACCTCGTAAATTTTTGGTGTCATTAATTATTTTAAACGTCTTTGAAATAATGTTATTTTAACACTATGTCGAAGTGGGGAAAAATGTAGACACCTAAATTTGATTACAAAATTAAGTAATCTCATTTAGTTCTCTTCTAAGGTACTTATCAATTAAATATTATCTATTTAATCAATTTATATCATCCCTTAGTTAATCAATTTAATTAATTAACTATGGTCCAATTAGTTATCTAAATGACAAATGCATAGTCTGATAATTAATTAAATTCATTTCCTCTATTAATTTAAAAAAGTGCATTCATCTATTTAAATTAATTCATAAATCCTCTTTTCTCCCATTTGGAATTAAATAATGCATTTAATCTAATTGGAGCACATAGCTCCTAACTTTAACCCCTAACCAAACCAATCTCAACAACCTAACCTTGAGTTCCTACTCAACCCAACCCATTCACACATACTAATCACTCTTAATTAGCTAATTACCCATTATTAGCTAATCCAACCCTCCAATCATTCTCTCTCCTCCCATCACATCCTCCTAATTCTCCCACTTGCCTCCTAATCCAAGCCTAATCACCCCCTAAACATTTGCACAATAATAATCCATGGATTGAGAAATCTTAACCCAACCCAAGTCAACCCTCATAACACATCCTCACATCCCCCAATTCCTTCACCTTATGCAACCTTAAATTCTCTTACACATCACTTACACATTTCATCTCCTTCTTACACATTTGTCCCCTCTCACATCTCCCAAAATGGTCACATTACCCCGCACCTTCCAACCTCTCCCATTGTGACACTTATCACAATGAGATGCATTTGAGAAAGCACAATCTATGTGCTCTCTCTCAAATGCATCTTAACCCTTCCTTAGGTTTTCATCTCAACCATCCATTTAACCCTCCTCTTGCCTATTAATTGAAGGCTCTTTTCTTTCATTTTCATCCACCTTTTATGAAGAGTTATTATGTCCATTTACGAGCCAAAAGCATCAAACACAACCTCACAATGCCAAATTTTCTCCTCTTTGTTGGAGCTTAAGAATAGTTCATGAGCATACATCCAAATCCATTTGGACACATCTATTCATTGAGGAAGGCTTTTTGAGGTGTTTGAGGTTTGCATTCACTTTGGTTTTGTAGGCTTTTCTTTGTCTAATATTAGATGTTGTTATTGTTTTGTTTATTGAATGGTTAGTTTATCTTTGTGTTCTTAAACTCACATTTCATAGCATACAATATCTTCTTTGTACTTTATATTATACCTTTTGAGATAGAGAAATTTCAAGATCGCTTGCTTATTTTTTATTGTGGTGTTTTTGTATTGATATCCTAGTAGGGTCTATTTTATCTCTTTAGCATGGTGGGAGTAGACCTTTGGTTCCATGAGATCAGGTGATAGTGATACTTTTACCATTCAAAATTCTAACATACCTGTTGGGACTCAAAAAATACATGGGTTTTTGAGTACCATATTATTTTGCAGTTTGAGGCCTTCTAAGTGCTTTTGTGCTTATTTTCCTGGATGAGATTCTAAGGTCTACTATGCATGTCAAGCATTCATTACCTTTTCTTTATCATTTGAAGGCATATCAGGTCACTAATTTCAAGTTTCAAGTTGTTTTGTGATGTCTTGTTTTGAGCATTTGTCTGAATCTGCATTTGTGCCTAAGTGTCAATTTGTTGTAGTAGGCCCTATTTTTATTTGAATATATTTTGTCCTATGATTGGTCATGACGTTCTAGTTGTGGCATCATATTTTAGGCATGGGAGTGAGTCATCTTGCCAATTTTTGGCCCCCCATGTGCCGTTTAATCACTTTCCCATGCCAATTCCAAACCCAATTTCTTCTTATTTCACTGTTCTATTTCAAAATGTTACTGACTGGCTGAATTTTGTGTTTGGTGATAATTCATCATTTGATTTTCTAGGCATGTTAATTGTGGATTCATGTTCCTTGTTTGGGGGTGAATCGATGCCCAAGATTCTGGTCTCTGAAAGTTTCCTTTAGTCAATTTTTGAGGCTGCTTCCGGGAGCCAGACGGTGTTGATGGTCAGTTTTGCCAAAATGTAAAAAGTGAATTATGTGATTGAATCTTCGATGTGCCATGGTTCTACTTCAAGTGGTTGACTGCATCTTGGTCTTATGAAGGAAAGTGTGCATCAAGAGTGATGCCTTGTGCTTAATGTCTTCAAGAGATTGTGTGTATACTTAACATGGACAAAATGAAAGGCGACCAAGGATGCCAGTGTCATTGCCTGTTTGAATGTAATGAAAGTCATCAAGGAATTGAATACTATTGCCAATGCATATTGGTTTGATAAGAAGGAGATGATTTTTTATTATATCTTCTTTCAGTGGTTTCAAAAGGCCAAGGGAATGGAACCCAAATGAGCATTGAAGGAAAATGACCATGATTGAGAGGTTGCCAGCCTTAATATGAATATATAAATGCCAGCATGTTTAATTAGTGTGCATATGTGTTGAGGGTTGTGATCATTACACACCACACCAAACAATAGAAGGGGCTTCCAACGTGAGTGTTTAAAAGAGATGCAAGGCTTGGCTGGGCACATCTGGCCAACGAAAGCAATTGCAGGCTGCAGGTAATCAAAATGTGGTGCATGATAGTGAAGGAAAGATGTGTATAGACAAAATTGGAAGAGGAATTTAACTGTAACATGGATGTTGTGTATTAAATGGAAATAGTCTTTTTGAGAAAGCAAAGAAGAAATAGCCCATACAATGGATTTTGAAAACGTGGATTTGCAAGAAAAAAAAACATAGTCATATTGGGGGGGTATAACTTTTTATTGAACCGTTGGATCGGGCTAAAGTTTGGATATGTTGTCACAAACCTAGATCTTTTGATTCCCGCTAGAGCAATTTTGAAAATGTGGCTTGGTTCACAAGATATAGGTGACTGAGTGAGGCACTGCCAAAACTGTCCATAAAAACCTTCATAACAATTATCCCACATTCACTGGGATTGGGGAGTTTCATGTATTTAAATACTTCGGCACTTACAATGTAAAATAAGTAAAGAGGCAAGGGCTCTTAGTGGGCCCCTTGGCTGGAGGTCTCTGTGCATGGTGGGTCCCACATATTTTAAACGAGAATGCAAATAAATCTTAAAAACCCTCAACAACATTATCCAACATTGATCCCAGATTGAGAAATTGTAGTGTTTATATGAAATGCTCCTCACATGATAAAATAAGAAGAGCTGGAGGCTATGCTCACATGACCCTTCACAATGACGCCTTAGTTTTTGTGCCCATGAATGCATAGGTAAGGTAATTTTGCAGGAGATGACATGGCAAATGACTGGACAAAGTGGACACATGGCAACCATTCACTTGATCTCGTGATAGGCTGGTGGTTAAGGCAGAAATATAGAGAATTGGAGAATGCTTGGTCACTAGTTCTCTAGATCCTTGGTGGTTAGTATTTGACATTTAGAGAATTACAGAATAACCTAGTCGCGTGATCTCCAAATACTTGGTGGTTAAGGAAATTATTTAGAGATTCAAAGAGTATGCATTCGCCCATTCTCCAAATGGTTGGCGGTCAAGATAGAGCATTCAAAGAATTAGAGATAAGCCTAGTCACCCATTCTCCCAATCCTAGCAGTCATGTTCCTCACATTCAGAGAATTGGAGATTACCCTGGCTACTGGTTCTCCCAATTCTGGTGATTAGTGAGAATTCATTCTGAGATTATGAGAATAAGTTTAGTCGCCAGTTCTCCAAGTTTGACCCGAGGTTAAGGATTGATTTGGAGATTCAGAGAATAGCCTATTCACCAAATCGCCAGAGGTAACCATGGTTAAAGTCATCATTCTGAGATTTGGTGAATGCATGTGGTTGCCAGTTCTCCAAATGAGGTGGTCAAGCCTGAGGTTAGTCTGAGCATCCAATGAAAAGACTACAAATGTCAAGTTCTGGTGCATTCTGTGGATAAAGTGCATAAAATAATATAATATTGCAAACTTAAAATGATTTGAAAAATGACATGTTTCAAACTATAGGATTAAAATTCAAAAATTTAAAAGACAGAGCCTGTTCATGGAAAAATGTCCTAGTGATTCAATTTTTATCAGAACATATAAGTGTTATATGTTTTCAGAAATGGGAAAAGACAAGAAATCTCATGGTGATGATTGTTTTCAGTTTTAGTGAAGTGTGAAAGAGTAGTATGAGTTTTAATTTGAGGATTAGAATCAGAATCAAGTCTGTTGGAGAAATGATTGCACATAGTGGATTAGTTTGAAGAATTAGTTGCGGAGAAAAGTGTGGGAAAACCTGGAGATATTTTCATGCCAAAGATGGATAGCTGTCAGTTAGTTTTCAACTAACTCTCATTTGCTATATCTTAGTTTTTCTCTCATTTGTAAGAGGATGTTGAAAATTTATGCTGCTAGGCAGTATTCAGGCCTTTTTTCTTGTTTTCTCTATGTTTCCTTGTCTTTAAAATATGTTGAACCAGATGAATTTTAATGAAAAAAATGGAATCCCTATTTAGTTCTTGTTGATGTCTTTGTGTATTTGGTCTTAGTTCTTGTGTATCAGTTTGTAAGGCATTTTGATGCACTGACTATAAGGTAGTTGTGATCTTGTTTTTAAGTTTCTTTCAAGGAGAGAGTCAATCTTGAATGCAGGATCTAGGAATTTAAGATTTATACATGAATTTGATGTCTAGGAATTGGAATGAGAAGAGTGATTTGTAAGGCACTTCACTTGGTTTCTTTGAGTTTGGAGTTAGGTTTTTTTGGGGATGCATGTTTGTTTGACTTTGATGCTTAAAAGATAAGGCACCAGTCTCTTGCTTGTCCTGCAGTTTCATCATCAAATCTTTAAATCAATCCATCTTTTATTTCATGTTTGAGAGCATTCATGTTTATAACTTGTGTTTTCTGAATACAAGTTTTGTTAGTGATTCTTTGAAGAAATGAATCCATGGGTTAGCCTGCCTGAGCTCAAGGCTCAAAGAGAAGGAGGAGTTCATCCTTGTTGTCACATTGGCCATTTTCCTAGTTCTTAGTAGATCATATAGGTGGGATCCTGTATAAGACTGGTTGAGTTGAACTGCCATGTTTTAGTGAGTGAATCTTTATGTATGTAGATTTAGTATCCACTAAGTCTAAGAACTGGATAAGTCTGAGAACTATACACTAATTTTCATATCTAAATAAAAGGTTTTAGTGAGTGAGTCTTTATGTATGCAGATTTAGTATGTATTAGGTACACCCACCTGAGTGTGTGGAACTTGAAGAAGAAGGAGGATCAAATCCTCATCAATTAGTCTTTTCTTGCCCATCAGTTTGTATGAACAAGTGGAATTGTGTAACTAGACAAAAATCCCCAGGTCTGGTTTTCATATTTCTCTTTTAGAGTTGAGGGATACAAGAAAAATAGCTAACAATACCTATACTAGTGTTGGATGATCCTTGTTGTAGTTTTACTTCTTGTTCATCATTCTTGGATATTTTCTCTTATCTTTCTTATGTTTTACTTTGTATCATTGTATCAGCTGTGATGTTCTTGGAATATTGTATTGTCATTTGTACTTGGTCATTATTACACCCTATGATTTGTGCAGTGGATGTTGGCTATTGTGCATACCTTATGGTATTTGTTGTATTTATATTTGCATTTATTTGATCATGTACTTATTGTTATTTTCATATTTGAGATGTAGTACTTGTAGTTATTCTTAGTAATTAATTAACACTTATATTTCTACGTCATGGAACCCTTGGGATTCATAATCTATGTATGAGTTAAATATATGAGTTGGTGTTGTCTTATGTTGTATTACTTCCACATTGTCATTCATTATTGATTGTAAGCTCTTAAGAAAAAAAAATATTTTGTAAACTTAGTATCATGTTTTATGTTAATTTGTCCTGAGATCCCTGACGGGGCATTGCAACCTCCAACAATTCCATTTTTCCAAACACAGGAACAAGAAAAATCAGATTGCACGTAAAATGGGGTGCCCATGAAGAAGCCCAAAAATAAAACTTTAAATCTATCTAATAAATTAAAAATCATTTTCCCTTAATGCTCAATTAGCCCAAAAATCTATAAAATTCTAAATTTGACATCATTGGAGAAAATAAACATCCTCACAGTGAAAATTTTCAAATAAAAGAACCTCATACATTTTACAAAATCAATTAGGTGATAAAAGCATAAAGGAAAGTGGGGAAAACACTAATTACCATCCCAAAAACTAAATGAAAATAAGAATCAACTAAAACATATGAGAAAGAAATAAAATACAATAAGCCCTACCTCTCACAAAGTGGAAATCACCAAAACAGATGGAAGAAATTGAATTCTTCCTAGAAATGAAAATGGTTCCACAAAAAGATGAGGAATTACGATATGAATCCAATGAATTGCTACCCATGAAAATCTGATGCATGTATCAAACAAAACAAACAAATAACCTAGTTTCTCCAATATAATTTAGAGAAAATTCCAAATTCTCAACAAGAAAAAAGTGAGGAAATGAACTCTCTTTTTCAAATAAAAGTCACTTTTCCCCAAAAGCCCAAAATGACCTAAAATTAAATCACCTGAATAAATTAAGAGAACTAAAGAATTATTGAATTAAATTAAATATATTCCAATGAAATCAAATTAAACTACAATTAATTATCTGGTAAATAAATATAATCCCCCCAAAAAATTATTTCAGTAGTTAATTCTAACTCAAGCACAACAACTATAGGAACTCTAAATCCATAGACACATAACTAGTCTATAATAAATGCATATGAAATCTAGATTTACCAACATGTACTAGAGGGATGATATAATAATCATTGACTGATTTCCCATAAAAGGATGATATTGGCTTAATAATGAATGACCGGTGAAACTATTGTTAATATGATTTAGAACAACACAGGGGGGGGGAGTGAATCAATTGTTCTCAGGTCCAAATGTATAAAAAAAAACTTTAAATTCTTCAACAAATTAGATCTAATAACCAACACCTACTTGGTCATTATTGATTGCATAACAGAAACATATAATAGTGCAGTCCACTTATCCAATAACATCTAACTTGTAAAACATAGAAATGTTCAAACCAAAACATTCACACAAGTATCAACACCAGGATTTATAGTGGAAACCCAATTAGGGAAAAACCACTTTGTAACATGTTACTATTATGTTCACTCTTCTAAAGTGAGCTCGGTGAAAAGCCAACCCTGTCAAAGGTTACAAACACATTGTCAGGTGTGACCCGGTTAAAGGATTTAAACCACTCTATTAAAAGTGTGCCTTATTATAGGACTTACATACACTCCATTAGAATGCAACCTTGTTCAAAGGATTTATACCTATGACTGTTAGGTCAACCTCTGTTAAAAGGATTTTGACTATTACAATGGTTAGAAAGTAGTAGTAATATTGATTTGAGAAACATACAACTCACTTTGAAAATATCAAATCCAATTCCATACATATAGGCTGGCTTACTGACTTTGAACCTTTTTCATCTCCATCACTGATATGCTCAAAACTCTCTTCAAAAAATCACAACACTTCTCCTTCAACCTTCTCTACTTAGACAATCAATAACATCAACAACACTTCCAACATCTACTCCTTCATTCAACCTCTCGCCTAGGTTTCTTTAATACTACCTCTATTAGGTCAATACATATTTTGCCGCTTAATCTCCTTTGTAGATCTTAGGGTTAGGTCAGATTCATTGAATCCATCCTACATTATGTTCTTCAGCTATCCTTTTAGAAATATCTCTAATCTCTTAAAGATTTACAATAAAACATTTTACACTGCATTAAATGCTTTCATACAATCAATAAATAAAGTCAACACGTTTTACATAATCCAAGAATTTAATGATGTCGACTGGAAATCTGAATTCTTCATCAAATGCAAAATACTGACGGTCGGTCAATACTGTGTTCAACTTCTTAGTCTTCTCTAGAAAGCTCGGTCACCACATAAACTGTTTCCTTGGCTAACACTGTCTTCCTTGGCAATTAACTGGTGTTTGGTCAACACTGATTTTACTTTGCATATACTAGCTCGGTCGATAGAGAAAACACTCGGCTTAAACTAGATTTCTTCACTTTTTCTTAGTTAAGCCTACTTGTTTAGTCTATGTTCTTACTTACATAAACAATACATTGTCTTATCATTGTGCCACATAATCAAGTACTCATTGAAGTATCAAGATAACTCAACCTTTCCTTAGGTGTTGTTGTTACCAACCTTGCCTATTCCCTTAGCAACACTCAAATAGATATAGTACTTTCTTAAATAGAAATAGTCTTACCAGTTAAGGTTTGACATCAATGACAATACAACAATTGCAGTTTCCAACAATCTCCCTCTTTGGCATTGATGGCAACACCATATGAATATCACATGAATTACCAACCAATCCAAAACTTATCTGTCCATCAAAAAAATTTATAATATCATTAGCTTCATTCTGATACAAAGTCAATTAGCCATGCTTGACCATCCACTAAATTTCTTCTACTATCTTGATCTTCTCATTCTGTATATTCATCTGTCATCATCTCCCTCTTTGAAAAAAATGCGAAAGCAACAACAAAAACATACATCCTATTGATGTAGATATCATCCTTTCAGTTTAGTACAATATTTCTCCCTCTATCATCTTGCTTATGACTGCTTCTGATTTTGCTGTGCTCTTCACAACTCTAGGCTGCTCCTAAAGTGTGACCTTTCTTTGCATCAATTTGTTAGATGTCCTTTGCAACACAGTTGATGCAGTGCTCCTAGCTTGACTAGACAGCCTCAGTTAGGGGAAGGACCCCTAATTGAATTCTTAGGTATTCATGAGCTTCTTTAGGTAAATCTTTAGTGAATATATCTACTAATTGTTCCTTTTTATTCACATATTCCATGCGAACCTCTTTATCTTGTACCAGTTCTCTCAAGTAATGATACTTGATGGCAATGTGTTTGGTCTTTTTGTGCATCACTGGATTTTTAGAGATTTTGATAGCACTTGTGTTGTCACAAAAGATGACAACTGGTTCAGTGATTTCTTGTTTCATTCCTACCAATAATTGCTTTATCCATATCAAATTTGAACAATTCACAACTGCAGCCACATAATCAGCTTCAGCAGTAGATTAGGAAATGCAATTTTGTTTCTTGCTTGTCCAGGAAACTAATCTTTGTCCAAGAAAGAAATCCCTACCACTAGAACTCTTTCTATCATCTACATTTCCTTCGCAATCAGCATCTATATATACTCTCAGTTCAAATTTGTCATGCTTCTTGTAGTACAATCCATAGTCAGCAGTTCCCTTCAAATATCTCATGATTCTTTTAACTACCATCATGTGAGTTTCCTTAGGATTGGTAGAGAATCTTGCCACAATCCCAACAGCTAATGCAATATCTGGTCTGCTATGTACAACATATTGTAGCTTTCCGATCATAGATCTATACAAAGTTTGGTTAACTTCTATAGCATCATGATTCTTAGACAACTTCTGTCTAGTAGCCATGGGAGTACTTACTAGCATTGAATCTTCCATACCAAAGGTTTTCAGTATCTCATGAACATATTTAGATTGGGTGATGAAAATTCCTTTCTCCATCTGATATACTTGCAACCCAAAAAAAAATTTGATCTCCCCAAACATACTCATTTCAAATTCAGTTTGCATTTCATTTGAAAATTTCTTACACAAAGGCATCTTGTCCACCAAATATAATATCATCTACAAAGATCTTAGCTAACAAGATTCCTTTACCTTCTTCATCTTCAATGTACAAAGTGCTTGTGTCATTTGTCCTTGAGAATCCAATCTATATTAGGTAGTTGTGCAATCTCTTATAGCATGCTCTGGGAGCTTGCTTTAGTCCATACAGTGCTTTATTCAGTTTGCAAACCATGTGTCTTCTATTTGGATCAAAAAATCCTTCTAGCTATTTAATATATACTTCTTCTTCCAATATACCATTTAAAAATGCAGACCTTACATCCATTTGGTATACCTTGAAACCTTTATAGGGAGCATATGCAAGCAGAGTTTTGACTCCTTCCAATCTTGCTACAGGGGAAAATGTCTCCCCACAATCTATTCCTTCTTCTTGTGCATAGCCTTTGCATACTAGCCTAGCCTTGTTTCTTGTGATTTGACCATGTTCATTCAATTTATTACGAAATACCTACTTTGTCCCAATGACATTCTTCTGGTCTCGACACCAGAGTCTAGGTATCATTCTTCTCTATCTGGTCTATCTCTTCATTCATTGCTTCTATCCAGTCTTCATTTTCTAATGCCTCCTTTGTTGTCTTAGGCTCATAGTCACATAGTAAACATGTTGGATCTCTTGTCTTGCTTATGTTCTAAATTACAGTATCTTTATCTCCAATGATCCATTCAGGCTTGTGATGTCTCCTTACATATTGTGCTAGGACAGGTTCTGCTCTTCTTTCATTTTTCTCATCAGGTTCACCAACAAGATTGTCAAATTCAGCTTCTGAATGCTTGGCAACCTCTTCCTGATACTCGACAGCTTCTTGTCACTTGACATGTTCTTCTTCTCTCTCGACATTATTATCCTGATGCTCGGCATTGCTTACCTGAGACTCAGCATCAAGTGTAGGTCTGTCACTTGCCTCTTCTTCCTCTATATACACAAAATATTTGTAATCTTCTGGTTCTTTGTTACTGTCAGCTTCAATTTTCTCTACATACTAATCAACTTTGACATTCACACTTTCCACAATTTTGTTAGTGTTAGAATTCAAACACTTATAAGCTTTACTTTTTGTGGAATAGCCTAGGAATATACCCTCATTGCTTTTAGCATGAAATTTTCCATTCCTACTATCCTTCAATATGTAGCACTTACTTCCAAAAATTCTAAAGTACTTTACATTCATTGCATACCCATTCATAATTCATAAGGTGTTAGATTTGTACCTTTTTTGATCTATACTCAATTAAGAGTATAAATAGCTGTACTTACAACTTCTTTCCAATAATTTTGTGAAACATTATTTTCAATCATTAATGTCCCTGTAAAATCCAAGATAGATCTATTCCTTCTCTCGGCTATACCATTCTATGGAGTTCTAGGTGTAGACATCTATCTTTTGATCCCTCTATCATTGCAAAATAGATTAAACTCATTTGATGTAAATTCTCCACCCCGGTCAGATCTCAGACACTTCATGTTCTTACCTGTCTTTTTTTTCAACCTTAGCCACATACCACTTAAAAAATTGAAAAGCATCACATTTTTCCTTTAAGAACATTACATGTTTCATTCTAGCATAATAATCAACAAACATGATAAAATATCTAGCACCACAATAGCTTTGTACACCCATTGGTCCACAAAGGTTAGTATGAACCAAATCTAAGATATTCTCATAATTAAAGGTTTTTCTCTTGAAAATAGACTTAGTCATCTTACCCAACTGACATTCTTTGCACATTACATTATCAGGTTTCTTCAATCTAGGTAGACCTCTCACTTTCTTTTTCTTGCTAATTTCTTCTAGATTATCAAAGTTAACATGACATAGCCACTTATGCCATAACCAAATATCATCAAGTTGTGCAATCATACATGTTTCTTCAGATAGGTCTAGATAAAACAAATTACCTCTTGTCTGTTCTCCACTTCCAATCAATTCACCCGTGGCATCAAATATTTTGGCCTTCCTGTGATGAAATTCCACTTGGTAGCCAGTGCTATTAAGTTGTGCAACACTCAAAAAATTATAGTTAAGACCCTCAACCCAATAAGAATTTTCACAAGTGATCTTATCAGTCAGCTTAATCAATCATTTTCCTCTAACAGGACATGGTGCATCATTATCAAATTTTACACTCCTACCTTTATAATGATTCAAGGTATCAAACTTACTCTTATCTCCAGTCATATGATGTGAACAACCACTATCAATAATCCATTTATCATTTTTGTTCACATAAGATATCAATGCAGCTTTCTCATCCTCATTAGATTCATCTTTCATTACAACATAGACAACTTCAATTTCAAAAGCATCACTATCAGTGTCAGTCTCTTCTTCGGCAATGTAGTAGGATTTCTTACCTTTTCCTTTGTAGTCCTTGTATCTTCAATAACCTCTATCTTCTCTTTTGTCTTTATGCTTGATGTCTCTTTCCTCATCCTTATTATCCCTATTAGGACATCTAACAGCTACATGACCAAATTTATTACATGAAAAACATATAATAGGGAGTTTACCTTTGTACCTTCATTTTCCCCTTTTCAATCTTTTTGCCATAAGAGCTTCTAGATCCTCAAGTTCTTCATCAGATGTGCCACTGTCACTATCACTTTAACTTTCACTTTCACTAATGCATCTTTGTTTTTCTTTCTTTGACTTATTCAGAACCATTTGTGACTTAAAAGAAAATTCAATACTACCAACAGTGAAGTTATCATAGTTAGAAAGTTCAAAAGCAGTAAGCTTACCAACCAAAATTTCTAAAGTAAGAGCATTAGTAGAGTTACATCTAGATTCCTGAATTGCAGAAATTTTGATTGCATAAATAGGATGCAGAGTTCTTAATAATTTTCCTATTACAGTTTCATCCTCAATAGTTCCATTTTCTCCTCTAATAGCATTTACAACTTTTATTCTACCACAATATTGTGCAATTTTCTCACCTTCTTGCATTCTCATTTCATCAAACTTACCTCTTAGTCTCTCAGCTTTTTCTCTCAACACATTTACATCACTGCCATAAATTTTTGCAAGGATGTCCCACATTTTATTTGCAGTACTACAACCTTTGATGTCTTCAAATTCTAGATAACTTAAGGCAGATGCAATCTCCAACATTGCTTGGTTGTGCTCTTGTTTAGCTTTCATTTCCTTGGTAGTCAGAGGTACAGTAGGTGTGACATAGTCATGCTCAATGTAATACTTTACAGAATCACCAATACTAGCCAGATGCAGCTTCATCAAGCTTTTCCATGCAATAAAGTTTTCCTTATTAAGCTTTGGTATCTCCTTCTTATACATCTTGATCATTTTCTTCAAGTACCTTCAAACTTGTTCTTTGTAAGCACCAACAGCTCTGATACCAATTGTTAATATGATTTAGAACAAAAGAGAGGGGGGGGGGGTGAATCAGTTGTTTGCTGGTCCAGATGTATTAAAGTAAACTTTAAATTCTTCAACAAATTAGATCTAATAACCAACACCTACTCAGTCATTACTGATTGCATAACATAAACATATAACAGTGCAGTCCACTTATCCAATAGCATCTAACTTGTAAAACACAAAAATGTTCAAACTAAAACATTCACATAAGTATCAACACCAAGATTTATAGTGGAAACCCAATTAGGGAAAAACCACTTTGTAACATGTTACTATTATGTTCACTCTTCTGAAGTGAGCTCGGTGAAAATCCAACCCTATTAAAGGTTACAAACACACTGTCATGTGTGACCCAGTTAAAGGATTTAAACCACTCTGTTAAAAGGGCACCTTGTTATAGGACTTACATACACTCCATTAGAATGCAACCTTGTTCAAAGGATTTATGCCTATGACTGTTAGGTCAACCTCTGTTAAAAGGATTTTGACTGTTACAATGGTTAGAAAGTAGTAGTAATATTGATCTGAGAAACATACAACTCACTTTGCAAATATTAGATCCAATTCTATACATATATGTTGGCTTACTGACTGTGAACCTTTTCCATCTCCATCATTGATCTACTCGGAACCCTCTCCAAGAAATCACAACACTTCTCCTTCAGCCTTCTCTGCTTAGACAGTCAATAATATCAACAACACTTCTAGAATCTACTCCTTCATTCAACCTCTTGCTTAGGTTTCCTTAATACTACCTCTATTAGGTCAATACATCTTTTGTTTCTTAATATCCTTCGTAGATCTTAGGGTTAGGTCAGATTCATTGAATCTATCCTACATTATGTTCTTCAGCTATCCTTTTAGAAATATCTCAAATCTCTTAAAGATTTACAATAAAACACTTTACAGTTCATTAAATGCTTTCATACAATCAATAAATAAAGTCAACATGTTTTACATAATCCAAGAATTGAACGATGTCAGCTAGAAATCTAAATTCTTCATCAAATTCAAAATACTGACACTCGGTCAATACTGTGTTCAACTTCTTGGTCTTCTCTATAAAGCTCGATCACCACATAAACTATTTCCTTGACTAACACTATCTTCCTTGACAATTAACTAGTGTCGGTCAACACTGATTTTACTCAGCATATACTAGCTTAGTTGACATAGACAACACTCAGCTTAAACTAGATTTCTTCACTTTTTCTCGATTAAGCCTACCAGTTTAGTCTTCATTCTTACTTAGATAAACAATACATTGTCTTATCATTATGCCACATAATCAAGTACTCATTGAAGTATCAAGATAACTCAACCTTTCCTTAGGTGTTGTTGTTACCAACCTTGCCTATCCCCTTAGCAACACGCAAATAGATATAGTACTTTCTTAAATAGCAATAGTCTTACCAGTTAAGGTTTGACATCAATGACAATATAACAATTTCTTCAATTGCAGTTTCCAACAAGTATCTCCTATGCCACTATCGAGGATAAAGACACACTCAAAACCTATAGCTCAAGCAGAATGATGTGTGGTATTTGTTAACTGGAACAAGAAAGCATCAAGTTTAGTTCCTCACAATATAAATAGTAGAAGCACATATAACAAGAAAATGCCTAATGGAACACTGACACTCTAGTGACACAATCAGAGGTATGTACTAGAATGTCACGACACTAGTCATTCCATATTCTAATCCTCAATGTATATGTTATTTAAATAAATATTTAATTTAAATTAAATATTTTATTTAAATATATAAATATATAAACCATTAAAATAATTATTGATGACAATATGAGCATATATTAGTAAAAGTCGATAATGAAACATCCAACAATAAATAAGTTACAATATAGCTAGAAATTAGATATAATTATCAATATATATAATTCCAATGTTCTCAAATGCAAAATACACTAGATATCATCATAAAGAATCATGTCACATAAAAAAAATCATCATGTAGATATGATCAAAATGGTAAAAAGAAACAAAATCTAAGCATCTAAATAAGCAATAATATTGGTAACCAAATTAATGTACTATCATCGAATGAATCTAATCGTGCAGATAATTACAACATAACAACACAAGTCTATCTCAAATCAAAATAACATAGAATAGAATGCAACCACATGAGCCATTACATCAACTATAAATGTGGCATTAAAAGGCAGATCAATAGTAGTCTTAGTATCAACTACATATAAAATTTGTTTGAGGTAATATCACACTCAAATGGAGAATCAAAGCCTTCATAAATTTTTTGAATGAAGGTTCAAGAAGTGAAAGATTACTAACATACTCAAATTAATGTTGAATAACCTAAAAAATAATGACACATTTTTTATTAAAATGAGCTGAGAAGGGACCCAACCCATTATAGATTAGAAATAGACCATCAAAACATAAGGCCAAATGGCTTGGAAAGAAAGATAACAAAATAATACAAAAATATAGAACCAATCATAGAAACAACAAAATATAGCACCCAACTAAGAAATAAAAAAATTGGAATGAATTACCATACATCTAGTTTTGAATAAAATTTTTGGGTTTCCTTATCAAACAATCTAATATAAGAAGGAAAATATTTCATAGTGGGGTATTTATTATTGTATTAAACAATTGTTGAAGTAGATCCATTTTCACAATCAAAATACTTTTGATAGTGTGGGGATGATGAACCATCAAAAAACTTTGAACATAGAATGTGGATTTTCAAGAGCAATACAATCCAACTCTAGGTGCATGGGTACAACAAAGGAAAAAAGGTCTTGAGATGCAGGAGCCAAAGAATTCAGCGAGTATAAATTGAATCTATAAAGGAATCATTTGAATTCATAGGATAAACTTTTAGGTGATCATGATGAACATTTTTCCACAAAATTGATGGTTGATGATTTACAAGAGCCAAGAGGACAAGAAAAGGCTAAGTGTCTTGTAGAAAAGTATCTTCGACAAAAAAAATGAATGTCCTCATTATTGATTAGTTGTGTCCAATAATATTCATTAACCTTTAATATAATCTGCCTAGGAAAATCTTTGGAGATTTTGAATTTTCCACTAAAATATAAGCATAGGATTTATGAAAAAAGTTAATTATTTCAAGTCCACCTTTAGGAAACAACCTATAACATTTCAAAATCACCACATAGGAAGATTTGCACCAAAAGTGTAGGGTGAGATAAGGTAGTTTTTCCCATATAGGAGAAAAAATGGAATGATTTCGAAAGAGGTTGAAGGAGGGAGCATAAGGGGAAATTGAGAGAGTGTGTGTATCCCATTCCCAATCCCTGGTAGTTAAAATAACCTCAAATTCATCAAAAGAATCATAACTAACAACAAAAAACCCTCTATAAAAAATGTAAATTTTCAACTTACCCTCAACCAAAGGAATATAAATGTTAGAAATCCAATTATGTGAATAAAAAATTTACAATTAGAAATGGATAAATCTACAAATCATCTCACTATAAAAAAAAAAGAGATATCACCCATTGCATCTTGACCCAAAACTAGTTGAAGGGAAAAGGAAACACAAGGGACACGCTCACTATGTTCATGTGAGGATTAAAAAACATGATTTGTGTAAGGGGTCCAAAAAGTAGGCCTTAGAAGACCTTCCTCCATACACATGAACAACATTTGAAATCCCTCCACCATGAGTCTTATTAGACGAAACTATTGTCTTCCCAATCAATGAAGGAGATATAACCCTCTCCTCATATGATGAATGAATATGAGAAATAATCTTAGCATGGGTAAAAAAAGATCTCATTGCAATAGAAAATAATATTAGGCCCCATAGAAATGCAGACTTCATATCCATCTGATACACTTTGAATTTCTTAAAAGTTGCATAAGCCAAAAACATTCTTACTGCTTCAAGTCTTGCTACTCGTGCAAAGGTTTCTTCATAGTCAATTCCTTCTTGTTGCGAGTATCCCTTACATACTAATCTTGCTTTGTTTCTTACTACTTCTCCTTGTTCATTCATCTTGTTTCTGAATACCCATTTACTTCCAATCACATTCTTGTCTTTAGGTCTAGGAACCAATTCCCATGTCTTGTTCTTTTCAATTTGATCTAGTTCTTCTTTCATAGCATTAATCCGATGTTCATCTTCACAAGCTTCATTAATACATTTAGGTTCAATTTGAGAAATCAAACATAAATGTACCTTATTTCTAGTCATAACTCCTCTGTCCAAAATTCCAATAACTTATTCAACAGGATAATGTCTAGATAGATACCTGTTCGTTGTCATAGTCACAGATCTTACTTCAACTGTAGATTCTTCTCTGATTTCCTCTATGATTTCATCTGCAGTATGATTCTCATTCAACAATTCACTATCACTCTCATAGAATAATTCAGTAGTTTCAATGTTAGGCTGAGGATTAGCTTCTTCATCAGATTCATAATCAAGCATTCTTTCCTGAATTTTAAACTTCTCATCAACTTTAACATTTGCACTTTCAACAATAGTTTTAGTTCTCTTATTGTAACATCTATATGCTTTTCTCTTCAAAGAATATCCAAGAAAAATACCTTCATCACTTCTAGGATCAAACTTTCCAATATCATCATCTCTCTTTATATAAGATTTGCTTCCAAAAATTCTAAAATACTTAACTGAGGGTGCATGTCCAAACCATAATTCATAAGGTGTCTTATCTGTGTCTGCTCTGATTTGTACTTTGTTTATTGTATATACTACTGTATTCACTACTTCTCTCCAAAATGTCTTCACCAAGTTATTCTCAAATAACATAGCTCTTGTTGCTTTAGTTACTAACCTATTTCTTCTTTCTGCAATACCATTTTGTTTAGGTGTTCTAGGGGCTGAAAACTATCTCTTAATACCATTCACTTCACAAAAAGTGTTAAACTCTCTAGAAGTAAATTCTCCACCTCTATCAGATCTCAAACATTTAATCTTCATTCCAGATTCATTCCCAATTTTATTTTTAATGATCTTAAACTTATCAAATGCTTCAAATTTTTCTTTCAGAAATGTAATCCACAACATTCTTGTAAAATCCTCAACAAGAATCATAAAATACCTTTCTCCATAGAATCCTCTAGTCTTGGTAGGACCGCTCAAGTCTGTATGAACAATCTCCAACTTCTCTGCCGATGTGAACTTCTTACTAGGAAATGAACTTCTCTTCTTCTTACCCATCACGCATTCTTTGCAAATCATGTTAGTAGGCTTCATAATTTTAGGAAAATCCCTTAGTGCAAGTGTAGTACTCACTTTCACAATGTTATCAAAGTTTATATGACAAAAACTTCTATGCCATAACCAACTGTCATCAATTTTAGTAATGAAGCATGTCATCTCAATAGGATTCAATTGAAATACTTTACCTTTGGTTCTAGATCTAGTTCCAATTAGATTTCCATCTTTATCCTTTATCACACAAGTTTTCTTAGTAAACCAAACTTGATATCCCTTATCCACTAACTGTCCAACACTCAAAAGATTATGTTTCAATCCATGAACAAAGTAAACATCATCAGTATTAGTCTTTCCATCAAGAGTAATAGATCCTATACCTTTAATCAAACAAGGTGCATTGTTACCAACTCTAACAATTCCTCCATCATAATTGTTAAACTTTATGAACTTCTTCATATCTCTAGTCATATGATGTGAACAACCACTGTCTATAATCCAATCAGCTTTCTTTTCAACTTGGGAAACTAATGATTTTTCTTCTTTAACATCAGATTCAGAATTTTCTTCTTTAATTGCTACAAATCCTATTTCATCATTATTCTCAGTATCACTTTCACTTAAAGTTCTTTCTATACTAGCTTCAAGATCTTCATGATTAGCATAATAACATTCCTTAGATCTTCTAGGCTTGAAATTATTTCTATACTTCTTAACTCTCTTAGGACATTTAGATGCAAAATGACCATATTATTGACAAGTCCAACATTTAAAATTTTTCTTACCATCTGGTTCTCTTTTCACAAGAAAGGCAATACCTTCTTCAATCTTCTTATCTTCTTCATTTCTAGATCTACTGCTACTGGTATAATCTCCACTCACACTGGTACTTCTTGACAAATTAGGATGAATACTAAGAGCACTGAATGTTGTCTCCATTCTAGGTAAGTCTTCTAATAACCTCAAGCTCATCTCTATTGCTTCCAATCTTCCAACAAGAGTCTCTCTTGTAAAGTTTGTAGTACAAGGTATAGCTTGTTCAATCATCTGTGTTGTCTACTTAAATACAGGAGTCAATGTCCTCAGAATTTTCCATATCACTTCATTCTTTGTCTTTGATCCTCCACAAGATTTTATCCTTGCAACAATTTATGACATTCTACCAATATAGCTTCTAATAGATTCATCTTCCATCATTCTAATATCTTCAAATGCACATATCCAATTATGTAATCTAGCTCTTTTTTCCATTTCGTCACCTTCAAAAGTAGAGTGTAAAGCTTTCCAAATTTTATTAGATTTCTTAAAACATTTTACTTGACTGTATTCATTCTCTGGAAGTGCTGTCAAGAGTGCTTCTCTTGCAAGTATGTTACACATGAATAGATCTACCTCATCTTTAGAACTTGTTTCAAGACTGTCTTCTTCAATTATAGTCCTTTCATTCTATGTAATCAACCAATAGCCTAGTCCTAAACACAATAGATGTGTCTTCATCTTTTCCTTCCATCTGTCAAAATTTACTCCATCAAACTTAGGGCTTTCTTTCCTAAAATTTTCCATGGATCTCCTTAAGCTGTTAAACTTTCCTTTCAAGGACCTGCTACTGTGATTCTAATTGTTAGAAAGTAAAGTCCACCAAGATAACTGAGAGGGGGTGGGGGGTGAATTAGTTATCAGATAATTATAAATTTTAACATCTTCAATAGCATTTAACCATGTAAGCAATGAAATTACTAACCATACAAAGATATTCATACACAATGACACAATAACACAAGATATGTTGACTAGGGAACCTCTTGATCAAAGAGTAAACCCCGGTGGGAATGATGCCCATAAAAGATGCACTAATATGAATATTCCTTGTGAGAGGATGGAATCTGTTAGGAGTCTTATGAAATACATTCAGTACATATAAATCCTTGTTAGGAGATTTTGAATCCCTGTTAAAAGATTCTAACCTTGTTAAGAGTTATGGAAGACAGAAGGACCCACTGCCCAAACAGCTTCAGGGTAAGATCACTGAACACACTTCTCAAATAACCTTAATATTATTCAAAAAAATAATATGAAATATGTTACCTCCTTACTGTGCCAAACTACACTCACTGCTACACCATATCTCAATTCTAGATCTTTGTACTTCTCATGTCTTCCTTCACAATTTCGCTTTCACAATCTCTTAGGATCTTTTCTTCACTTCATGCTTACATTCACATGCAACAAACCATGCTCACACTTCTTTCACATTTTCAACTACATACAATAAGGAAAAACATTCCTTTCTTTATACCACACTCAAATAATTACAAATGAGTCGGCACACAATTACAAAATAAAAGTTTCCATACGCTACATCAAAATTACACAAAACTGTGAGCTTCCAAATGCAATAAATCTTCACTTGAGTGACCTCAAAGTTTGTGCTATGAACCACATCACCATAAATGTGCCTCAAACTTTCCTTTAACTACAAAAAACTAGATTCCATCCCGATTAGGAGATATCATCTGATTTCCACAAACCGCTACTCAGGAACACTACTTGAATACTGCTTTTACCAAAGTGCTCATAACTTTCATGAATCAATGAATTACTATTTGCGCTCTTAACCATAGACATATAACATATCAAAGAGTATAACCTCAACATCACATAGCTCCAACTACAATATCTCATGTGTGCTAATCAAAACACTATCTGCATCTCTACTAGTCTCCAAAAGATCACTATGTTGACATCAATGACAATCATAGTCATGAATGCAACAACAATTGCTACAGACTGACTGCCAACATTCAGCATTCATTCCTAACAGAGACCATGCAGCTTACATAAAATTTCAAGAGAGAGACCTTGATCAACAAAATCTCAGCCTTTGAGATTTCAAGATTGAAGACAGAACGTAAAAGTGAGACAACCTTCAAAGCAACAGTTCATGGTAAGAAATCTGCAAACACTTCTGGTAATTTTGATGATAATGATGAAGAGAAAACTCTAGATTATTTCATTGCTATGATTTCCAAAATAGAAAAGAAAGGAAAAGGAAAATATGAAGGTCAATTACCATTTAAGTGCTTTTCATGTAATAAGATTGGTCAATTTGCATCCAAGTGTCCTACTAGAGCTAGAAAATTAAAAAAAGATTACAAGCCTAAGTACTCTAAGGAATGTTACTATGTTGGAGATGGAGTTTCAAATGATGAATCAGGTGAAGAAGAAATTGGATTCATTTCTATTATAGAAAACATGAATAATAAGACAAATCATAAAGATGAGAAAGAGGAACAAGAGCTAGCATTGATTTCCCAAGTTGATATAAGGTCAGACTGGATTATAGACAGTGGTTATTCACATCACATAAAAGGTCATAAATTTTTTTTTGTTCATCTAGACAAATACAATGGTGGTATGGTTAGATTTGAAGATAACACTCCTAAACCCATAGTTGGTAGAGGAGCCATCACCTTGGATGGAAAGAATAGTACTGATGATGTTCTCTATGTAGATGGTTTGAAACATAACCTTCTTAGTGTTGGACAGTTACTTGGAAAAGGATATCAGTTGGAGTTTAAAGATGAAAAATGCATTATTAACAACAAGGATGGTGTTATGATTGCATCAGGCTCAAAGACAAGAGGTAATGTTTTCCAACTCAATTCAGAAGCAAGTTGTTTTGTTGCTAAAGTTGATGATAGTTGGTTATGGCATAAAAGACTATGTCATATCAATTTTGATAACATAGTAAAGATAAGCAATGTAAAGGTAGTAAGAGATCTACCTAGCATAGAAAAACTAGTTGATACTATATGCAAGGAATGTGTGATGGGGAATCATGTGAGAAATTCATTTAGAAGCAAGAAAAATTCAGCAGAGAACAAGTTGGATCTAATTCATATAGACCTATACCTATGTGGTCCAACTCAAACAAGATCATACTATGGTGAAAGGTATTTCATTTTGTTTGTTAATGATTATACTAGGATGATGTGGGTTGTGTTCTTGAAAGATAAGTCAGAAGCATTTAAAAAATTCAAAATATTCAAAGCTAAGGTTGAGAATGAATCTGACCTAAAGATAAAATCTTTGAGATCGGATAGAGGAGGAGAATTCACCTCTGATATATTCTATGAGTACTGCGAAGAATATGGCATAAAGAGATAGTTAAGTGCACCTAGAACCCCTCAACATAATGGAATTACAAAAAGAAGGAATAGGATCATCCTTGATACAATGTACACCATTATGATAGAAGGAAAAGTTGCACACACCTATTGGAGAGATGCGGTCAATACAGAAGTCTACACCATCAATAGAATTCAACTAAGGCCTGACACTAACAAAACACCATATGAGCTATGGTTTGGTAATGTTCCCCCAATAAAATAGTTTAGAATCTTTGGAAGCAAGTGCTACATCAAGAGGGATGAAGCAGTAGGCAAGTTTGATGCAAGAAGTGATGAAGGCATTTTTATTGGTTACTCTATTAAAAGTAAAGCTTATAGATGTTTCAATTTAACATTTAAAAAGATCATTGAAATTGCTTAGGTTAAGATTGATGAAAAGTTTATGGTTCAAGAAATATATCATGATTACTCACCCATGATTGAAGAAGAACCCAGACCCTCCACTAGTGAGACAGTTATTGAGAAAATGTGTGAAATTATTGATGTGTTATTAAATGACCTTGAGACAAGTGAAGAAGGCACTCCTAAGGATGATGAGTCAACATCACCTAAAGTTCCAAAGTGTAAATCTGGAAACCATTCCAAGAAAGACATCATTGGAGATCAGAGCGGCAAAGTCTTAACAAGATCACAAGAAAAGAACTTAGCTAGTAGTGAAGCGGTATGTTTACTATCTCAGATTGAACCTTTAAGTGTTGAAGATGCATGTAATGATTCAGATTGGCATGATGCTATGAAAGAAGAACTTGATCAGATTATTAAGAATGAATCTTGGTAACTAGTCCCAAGACCTATTGATAAGAATGTGATTGGAACAAAGTGGATATTTAGAAACAAGATGAATGAAGATGGTATATTCGTAAGAAACAAAGCAAGGTTAGTATGTAAAGGATATGCACAAAGAGAAGTCATTGATTATTCAGACACATTTGCACCTGTGAGCAGATTAGAAGCTATTAAGTTGTTTCTAGCCTACACTACAGTTAAAAACTTCAAAGTATATCAGATGGATGTCAATTCAACATTCCTAAACGGAGATTTGAAAGAAGTATACATTGAGCAGCTAGAAGGATTCACCTTATAAGATAGACTTGATATGGTATGTAGATTGAAGAAGGCCCTCTATGGACTTAAGCAAGCCCCTAGAGCATGGTATGAGAGACTAGATGGATATCTAACAAAGATTGGATTCAAGAAAGGAGCAGTAGATTGTAATCTATTCATTAGAGAGACATCTAAAGGTCTACTACTTGTAGCTATATTTGTTGATGATATTATCTTTGGAGGTAATGACAAACTAAGTGCAAAATTTGCAAAAGAAATGTAGAATGAGTTTGAGATGAGTATGATTGGTCCTATCAAATACTTTTTGGGAATAAATGTGCAACAGACAAAAAAAGGAATTTTTATTAATCAATCCAAGTATGTGAAAGAGATACTAAAAAAATTCAAAATGGATGATTGCAAGCCAATAGGAACACCTATGATCACTGGATGAAAACTTACAAAATAAGATGACTCACCAGTAGTGGATACAATATTGTACAAGTCTATGATTGGTAAACTCATATATCTTACTCAGACTAGACCTGATATTTCCAATGCACTTGACATAGTTGGAAGATTTGCAGTAGAACCTAAGCAAAGTCACCTCATGGCATTAAAGAGAATAATCTGATACTTGCAAGGCACTATAGATTATGGTCTATGGTATCCTAATTAAAAAAATGTTGAGCTTCATGTGTACACTGCTGTAGATTAGGTAGGATGTCTTGATGACAGAAAGAGTACATTAGGTGGAGCAGTGTTTCTTGGTGATAGACTTGTCACTTGGACAAGTAAGAAACAAAATTATATTTCTCAGTCAACAATAGAAGAGGAGTATGTTGCAATAGCCTTGAATTTTTCTACAATTGTTTGGATCAAGCAGATGATAAAGGATTTTGGAATTCAGATTGATTATCCTATTGTTATTCACTGTGATAACACTAGCACTATCAATATGTCGAAGAACCCTATGATGCATGCAAAGACAAAGCACATTGAGATCAAGTATCACTTCCTAAGAGAGAAAGTGGCAGAGAAAGAAGTCAAGTTGGACTATGTGAGTACTAAAGATCAGTTGGCAGATATATTCACAAAGCCCTTGCCTAAGAATATTTTTGAGTATCTCAGGGAGAAGTTGGGAGTAATTCCCTTCCCTAATTATGCTTAGAAGAAAGAAGGAAAGGCATCAGTCCTTAGCGACTGAAGGAAGGTTGACTACTCTACCTTAGGAGTAGTACCGGTTGTGTGCTATAAAAGTGTCACACTTCTATGAATCATTACATTCAAGAACACTCAAGAATGAGGTCTCAAATAACAATTCACAACTCTCTATTCTTGGAGTGCAAGGGTTTGTATTAGAGGCCCTCAGATTGACCTAGTTATGCCCATGCAAGTACACCAAGAAATAAGAGATTCAAAGATGAATAGCAAGCATGCTAATCTCCATGATCATCAAGTTATTGCATGCAAATGAAACTAGTCTAGATGATAACAATGCAAGAAAATAAACTTATTCTATTGAAATGAAAGCTTATACAATGTTAACATATGAAATGAAACATGAATCTAAGATATTATGTAAATGCAATATTAATCTAAACTATGGATTTCCATGAGGCATGAGAGAAGAAGACAAGAAGAAAGAAGTTTCAAATATCCAAGCTCCAAATGTGCCTAAAAGCTTCTTCCAAGATTGCTCTCCAAACCTGCAGTATAACAATAGTATGAAAATTTTGGGATCTGAAATGAGAAGGAGAGGGCTCCTTATATAAGAAACTGTGGAAGAGAATGCATCTCCAAGAGCAATGTGGGATAAATGCAAAAAGAGGAAAGAAAGCTCATTTTTAGAAAGTGTGGAGAGAAAAGGAATTTTTTTTATTTTTTTTATTTGTTTCCCTTTTTCAACACAAAAGAGCTTTAAGAGGATTATTTATTTATTTATTTAAAAGAATGATTCTCTATTAATTAAATAAGATAACATTATTTAATTAAAAGAGAGATATTATTCTAAATAAGATAAAATCTTTTAATTAAAAGAGATTTTACTTAAATAAATTTATTTCATTTAAAAGATATTTCTTTCAATTAAATAAGGTTATTTTATTTATTTAAGAGGGAATATTTCTTTTAATTAAATAAAATTATTGATGAAACGATCAAACCTTAGGGAAAATTGAAATGATTGAATTATTTAAGATTGATCAAAAGAATTGATTTGAATTTTACAAAGTATTGATTCAGGAATTTGATAAATTGATAAATGGGGCCCAAAGTTTGTTGGCAAAATGGTTAGCGCTCCCCTTGAGATTCGTGACATAGTTTAACCACCTCCTATGTTCTATAAGTCTAGTGGTTGTATCGGGCATTAACAAGTTGATCTTTTGGTGCAACAACAACCACTACTTGTAACAAGTGGTATCAGAGCTTGGTCACAGGTTCGAATCCCTTTGGGTAACGCTAAGGGGGAGATTGTTGGCAAAATGGTCAGCGCTCCCCTCGGGATTCATGACATGGTTTAACCACCTCCTGTGTTCTATAAGTCTAGTGGTTGTATCAGGCATTAACAGGTCGATCTTTTGGTGCAACGACAACCACTACTTGTAACAAAGTCTAGGCAACCATTTTAGGGTGCATACATTTGCCCCTCTTTGACTAATGCGAGATCAATTTGGGATCATATGTAGTCAAAGAATGGAATTGAAGTGTGAGATCAATTTGGGATCACAAGACAACCCAGATGTGTGTTCGACAGATGGGAACACATCAAGACAAAGATAAGCTGATTGAAAAAGAAAAGGCCAACACCCCTGTAAATAGGTAATTGTTAAGTCTCAAGCAAGGTTTAATTGATAGGTTTGATAAAGTTGAATCAAGGATTGAAGTTTGATAGATATTTCCCCCTCATTATCGAAATTGAAATGAGATAGAGGAGAAACAGAAATTGACAAATTTGATCAAATCAAACTAAAGATAAGGATCACAGAACCAAGGTAGATCATCATGAAAGGTTATGCCCCAAGGTTGAATTAGAAGAAAAGAAGTGGGGTGAAAGCAAATGGAAGATAGAAGTTTGGAAGAGATGGAAAAAAAATGGGGAGAAGAAAGAGAATTTGCCCCATTAAAGAGGATGCCCCAAAATCAATCAACTGTTTAAGATAGGAAATTTCGATTGAGATCACGAAAGAAGATAAGAAAATGAGGATCAGAACATGATCACAGTTGATTAAAAGTCCACAAGAAAGATGAAAGAAAACCCTCTCAAACTCATAATACAACCTAAAAATGCAATTTAATATGAAATCTAACAATGCAAGCTACATGAAAATGCAAAGGTGTACTTGCAATAGGGTAACTATAACATAATATTTTATGTTCATCATCCATTAGAGAATGTAAAGAACTTATTTTCATCACTAGTCACAAGCGCAACTACGAAGATATGAATATGATTTATATCCGATTGGAATATGGAAAGATTCTAACATGAGCATCAAAGACATAAAGGTCAAGATGACTTCAATGTTAGCTTACCCAATTTAATGTAGCAAAACCACTCTCACATCAAGGCATAGATGCCAGGATGACCATAAGAATGGTTGTGCAAAAATAGTCAAGGATGATGCCTCAAATCTCCTAAGTGTGTCTAGGGAATAACAAGAGACACTCAAGAGCTTTGAGAGCACACCCACAAGAAGAAAGAAATAAAAGCATGCCCTATGCCCCAAGTCCTCTAGCTATGCATCATAGAGAGACTTATTAGACAAGGATACTCAATGAAAATCAATAACAGTCAGCACACAAAGAAAAGATCATGACATAGCTCAAGCATTAAGTGTTGAAAAGTGTTGAAAAACACTCGATGTCAAGGGTTGTGTTGAAAAACATAGTTCAGGTGGTGTTGAAAAACACTGTTTGTGAGGTGTCCTAAAGACTGACACATCCAAGAGACCAAAGCTAACACAGTTATGACCCCTAAACAAAGACAAAGACCAATTGCAAACCAAGGCAACAAGGACAAGGCATGATTGAGAAATGCTAAGTGTCGAGTACACATGCCAAGAAACAGGGGTGCAAAGGCCTCAAGTAGCACCTGTTATTAGATTTTCACCACTTGGATTTTTTTTTATTTGCAATTTTTTTTCAGGACCTTTTACAATTTTTTTTGTATTTTTGCTACCAAGGCACCTGTTTCCAAGTTTTCACCAAGGCACTTTTTCTATCTTTTTATGAATTTTTGAATTTTTGAATATTTTTTTGGATTTTTGGAATATATATATATTTTTTTGGAGATACATCAAAGTGTCTATTGCTAGGTTTTCACCAAGATGATCATTTTTTCAAGACATTTTTCAATTTTTTTAGAATTTTTTTGGAATTTTTTCAGGATCAATAATTATGTAGAAAGGATGCCCCCACACAGAATGGGCATCAAACTCCCAAGAAAGATCACATCGTTTAGTCCCAAAGTCTAGCAAGGTGGAGGACAAGAGGGAGTAGCAAGCTAATGGAAGACATGAAAGACTAGGGAATGAAGGAGAATGGAGGGAAGAAATCCTCAAGGACAAACTCCTCAAGAGTACCCAAGCTAGGGAAAAATTGTCATGTAAAGCGCATTTGGACAAGCAATGAAAGGTCAGCATAGGATAAGTCACAGAAGCAGAATGAAAAAGAAGGAAAGGATGCAGTCCAAAGGAGTAGTCATGTCAAGAGGCTTCATAGCATCATGTTTTACTCTTTTTTATTAGATCAAGACCAAAGGGGAAAAGGATAGAAAAAGGCTAGAATGAATGGAGGAAAATAAATATGAAGGCTAAACATGAATGGAATGAAAGAAAGATCATTGGAAGATAGCTCACAAGATAGCCAAATGTTTGTGTATAGGTTAACATTGTCAAGATCAAAGAGAGAAGATGGAATGGATGAAATATGTGGAAGAATTATGCATGATGCCTAATTGCCAGGTTTTCATCACGGTACTTATCCAAGGCACCACAAGGGAGTGGTTTTCACCATAGGAAGAATTTATTTCTCTTTAATTTTTCTACCAAGGCACCCGTTTTCAGGTTTTCACCATGGCACATTTTCAATTTTTTTATTTTATTTTATTTTTTTTTCATTTTTCATTTTTTTTTTGGAATAAGGAAAGATTTTTAGATAATGCTCCTTGAAAGGATAAACCATGATATGCCAAGGATTCAAAATGGTATGCTCAAAGATGTTGATAGGGAAAGGAAAATGGAAGCGAAAAATGGAGGATAAGGTTTTATGTAAAGCGAGTGAGGCTGGAAGATAGTAGGAATAGGAAAATGAGGAAGAATGATAGTAGGTAGAAGGATAATGAATGGAAGGATTGTGAAAGTGCAGCTAAAGAGGAAGGCAAGATCAACATCGAAACACACCTTGAAGGGTGGTGAGAGGATGGAGGAAACTTGAATGAAGGAATTGGTGAAGGAACATGGTGAATGGATAGCAGAGGTTGCAGTTTAGGCGCATGGAATGAAAGAATGTTTTTAGAACTGGAAGCATTTGGAAGCTTGAATATCAACTTCACTTGTTTCTCAACATTAGACTCTTTCAAGAGAGACTTTGGAATCCATATAGCCTTAGGCTTTTCATTTCTTTTTGATAATTTAGAGAGAATATCTTCAATGATGGATTTTGAAACCCATACTTGTCTTGTAGTTTTCTTCTTAGATATCTCTTTTGACTTTATGCCTCCATGTCGATTAGATGAGACATGGTGATCTTTTTTTTTTTTTATGGATTCTTGTATTGCTTCTTTTTCTTGTATTGAACATTCAAGTTACTTCCAAAAGACTTGGGTCTTGTGGAAGAAGAAGGATATGACTGGTTTAAATGGGTGGGTGGATGAAAAAGATTCAAGGGTATGCATCTATGTTGATCTTGAGGAAAGATAGGATATGGAGGGACATAAGGACCCAAGATGGATGATGAATTAGGAGAGTTAGGCGGGGAAAGTGAAGGGACATAAGGACCTAAGATGGAAGGAAGATGTGAAGCCCTTAGTATTGGTGGAAGAGGTCCAATGATGGATGTGGAAGATGCAAAAGGATAATCAATACGCTCATCAACATCTATATGACAACCAAGGACATCAACATCTTTAGGGTGAGCATTAGGATTTTCAATAGGATCATGAACATCTTGAATAGGAGCACCTTCTTTGATAGGATTGTTCATAGCTTGTAAAGACTTAGGAAGATTAGAAAGTGGAAGTGAACATGGAGTGGTAGAACAAGAAGATGGAAGGCTTCGATCTTGACAAGTTGCTTTGGATAGCATAAGCGCATCATTTTTTTCTTGATTTTCAATAGGCTTAACATTGGAAGTAACAACACCATTTTTAATAACCTTAATGGAAGTAAGGTCATCTTGATTGTCAATAAGCTCAATGGTGTGAGTAGTAGCTTGATCTTGCTTAGGAAGTGGTGGAATGAATGAGAAAGGGCGTGTAGGATCAAAAGAACCCTGAAGTTGATAAGAGACATCGGGAAAAGGAGTGGATGACATGGAGGGTTCTTGATCTTGATCTTTCTTTATGTTCTTTTCTTTATCATTTTTGGAGTCCTCTTGACATGGAGCCACTTTTAAGGACAAGGAAGCATGTTGGGATTGTATGGAAGACTTTGGAAAAGATGGTGAAGGACTAGCTGAAGTAGGCATTATAGCCCATAAAGGCTTAGGCTCTTTAGGTTTAGCATTATTGAAAGTATTTGTAGCCAAGTGAAGGTTAGCTTGAGTTTCTTTAAGAGTTATCCCTTGAGGATAACTATAGGGAACCACATGAAAAGTATTAGGATCTTTGTTGGATGAATAATTTGTGAAAGATTTTGAAGATTCGGAAGCTTTAAGTAATGTATGGGTATTGGAGGAAGTAGGGGATGGAAGGGAGCCATCACAAGACAAAGGTTCAAAATTAACATGATCTTGCTCAAGAGTGTAATCTTTATTTTCAACATGAGATTTCTTAGAGGAAAGATTATTATAGTATTTATGTTTATAATCAGCATGTTGAGCTTTCTCTTCCTCAAATGAAGTAGATGTATCGTCTAGGTATTGTTCACATAAATCATCAAAGTCTCTTTCAAAATCAGAGTCATATGGATCACCATCACAATCTATCCAATGTGACGACCCTTTTCCAATAAGCATGAGCACACGATGAGGAGGACTCTTAGGAATAGGGGTTTCATAGGTATCATTACATTGTCCATCATCATAGTCATCCTAGTCATCATAGTCATCAAATATGGGCATGTCACTCTTCGTGGAAGAGGTATCACAAGGGCTATCATATTGCTCATCATGGTATGTCTTGAGACAATGAGTAAGACTCTTGGGAGAAGTAGAAGAGGAATGAGATTGTGAAGAAGAGGAAAGTGAAGACCTAGTGGAGGAAGAAGACTTGGAAGATGATGAATGCGAATAGTTTCTAGAAGAGTCATGGCGAGACTTGGAAGATGAGAAAGATGAATAATGTTTAGAAGATTCATGATAAGACTTTGAAGATGAAGAATGATGAGAAATTTAGAAGATGAAGAATGTTTGGAAGGAGGTCGTGACATGATCATGAGTATGATTCTAGAAAAGGCCTGTGATTTACTCGATTGCTCTTGTATTTTTGTCATAAATTTGTCATCCATGAGAGTTTTGGAAGAATGATACTCTTCAAATTGAGCAATGAGTTCAAGATCATCTATTTTCAAGAGAGGTTCCATAGCAAGATAGTTGAAATTCATGGTTCTGGAAGAAGAAGAATCAAGCATGGAAGAAATGAATAGAAGAGGGTAGACTAGATAAAAAGAGGAAAATAATCAAGAAGACATAAAGAGTTTAGCAAGAAAAGGAAGAAGTGTGAAGGAAGAAAAGAAAGGATGAAAATGGGAGACTAGGAAGACATGGGAGATGTGGAAGAAAGAAGACCAAGAGTCATTTTATGCAACTTGATACCATTTAAGTTCATTTTAGAAACATGTCATAGCACTTTTGGGGAGGTCTTTGAAGTTTTTATCATTCGGGAACTTAGATTTGTTTGTTTTAAAAGATCAAGTAAACACATCAACCGATTTTTATCATTGATCAAGCACATAAGACAACAATCAAGGAGTTCAAGCAAATAAATGTCTTCAAGCAATGAGCAAGGGACAAAGCAACCTTGCACATAAACAAGAATAGTGACTTAGTATGCTACTCCTCAAAGATACTACTTGGGTATGTTCTCCAAAATATTTTCCCAATCACACACAGAGTCCTAAAAAGAAAAAATTTAGCTGCATTATGGTGTTTAATAATGGCTTGACTCTGCAACTTTTAAAATTTCAAGAAGGGGAAGTCCAATCTAGGCACACTAGGATTTTGACACATTCTGAGAAATTAATCAATCAAAGATGCTGAGGAGATCTGACATCCCATCAAGAAACTGTACCTATGGAGATTTCTTCCACAAGGACATTTGTATAGCTGTTGTCACTACCATGACAAAAGTGACTATTACCGCTTGAGGTTTCATCAACGTGGTTTACCCAATGAAGGGAATGTCCACTATGATTAACCCTCTCTAAAAGGTGACTCACAACAAGGACCACATGGGGACTTGGCTTAGATCCAAGGGTCTGAGTTTCTGTTACTACCCAAAAAGGGAGTAGACCATAATGCTCTATCCTTTTCTCTTCACCCAAACATAGAAGATAGATTCATTCTGACATGCTAAGACTAAAACTATCTTGCGAAGATTCATAATGTCAATAACTCATGATTTATCAACCTCTCCGGAGAGAGAATGCATCAATCGAAAAGCCAAAGACTACAAATCTAGTAGAATGCAAAGATAGTTTCAGTAACCTCCCTACCTACAAGGGTTCTCTCATTGAGAAGAGTTTCACTGGAAACCCACTCTCTCAATAACAATGAATAGTGTTAATAGGGCCTACTTATCTATGTGAAACACTTATGCAGGAAATGAATCTATATTCTTTTTTAAAATCCTAAAATCAAAATGTGGTTTATGAAAGCGATAAATCACTCAAGCCAAAAACACAAGGGATTAATTTTATGCCCAAAATCCAAGTGTTATAGAGATTGAAAAAAATACCTCAAGTCCAATGCAATGTGCTTAGTAGATTTTTTTGTTGAGCTTTTGTTTGTGCAAGCAAGCCACAAACTCTCCAACAAGCAAACAAGCAAACAAGATATGCAATATATATCCAACTTATGCAAACCCTAAGGTTAGATCTGAAAATCAATTGTTAGGAGCAATAATAGCCAGAAAATAATCCAAATGACAACTCATATCATGCATTGAACAATGAAAAATAAGTGCATACTCATCACAAAATTTTATTTTTGCATTTGACCTAGTCAACAAGATCTAATTTTTTTTATATGATTTCAGCCAAAAAAATAGAAATACAAAATAAAGACCCCTACTAAAAAATAGAGAGATTTCCAAAAATGTAAAAATTTTAGAAAAATCTCTTCATTTGTGCCCTAGATACCCATTTTACCAAAACAGACCAGTTTTTGTAAATCAATTATTAGAGCTATGATATTGCATCCAAATTCAAAACATAAAGAATGAACTCCCTGTATAATTTGAAGAGATTTCTGAAAATGTAAAAATTTCTAAAAAATATGCTAATGTGAACCGAAAATTTATTTTTTATGAAAAATCAAGAAAAAATTATAAAAAATCAAAAATACGTCAGAAAATTCTAAATTTTTTGTTAGACCTTCTCTGATATGCTGTCAACTTGCAAAACAAATTTTAGACCAAAACACAAAGTTTTTTGGGAGATATGATCAAATCTGTGAAAATCTAGGGTTTTAGTCTCTAAGCAAATCTATAGAAGGGGGTTAGCTCCAAAAATAATCAAAACTAGCATGTAAAAGTGGGTTGCCCCATGGTGGGTGCCAAAAATTTATGCTATAAAAGTGTCACACTTTTGTGAATCATTACAGTCAAGATCACTCAAGAATGAGGTCTCAAATAGCGATTGATGGCTCTTTATTCTTGGAGTGCAAGGGTTTGTATTAGAGGCCCTCAGATTGACCTAATTATGCCCATGCAAGTACGCCAAGAGACAAGAGATTCAAAGATGAATAGAAAACATGCTAATCTCCATGATCATCAAGTTATTGCATGCAAATGAAACTAGTCTAGATGATAACAATGCAAGAAAATAAACTTATTCTATTGAAATGAAAGCTTATACAATGTTAATCTATGAAATGAAACATGAATCTAAGCTAATATGTAAATGCAATATTAATCTAAACTATAGATTTCCATGAGGCATGAGAGAAGAAGACAAGAAGAAAGAAGTCTCAAATATCCAAGCTCCAAATGTGCTCAAAAGCTTCTCCCAAGATTGCTCTCCAAACTTGTAGTATAACAATAGTATGAAAATTCTGGGATCTGAAATGAGAAGGAGAGGGCTCCTTATATAAGAAACTGTGGAAGAGAATGCATCTCCAAGAGCAATGTGGGATAAATGCAAAAGGAGGAAAGAAAGCTCATTTTTAGAAAGTGTGGAGAGAAAAGGAATTTTCTTTATTTGTTTCCTTTTTTCAACACAAAAAAGCTTTAAGAGGATTATTTGTTTAAAAGAATGATTCTCTATTAATTAAATAAGATAACATTATTTAATTAAAAGAGAGATATTATTCTAAATAAGATAAAATTATTTAATTAAAAGAGATTTTAATTAAATAAATTTATTTCATTTAAAAGATATTTCTTTCAATTAAATAAGGTTATTTTATTTATTTAAGAGGGAATATTTCTTTTAATTAAATAAAATTATTGATGAAACAATCAAACCTTAGGGAAAATTGAAATGATTGAATTATTTAGGATTGATCAAAGAAATTGATTTGAATTTTACAAAGTATTGATTCAGGAATTTGATAAATTGATAAATGGGGCCCAAAGTCTAGGCGACCATTTTAGGGTGCATACATTAGTGCTTAAAATGAATGGTGCCCTTTTCAATTGATGTCAAAGGGGGAGTAATATGTACAAAGTCATGAAAAATATAAGTAAAATGGAGGAGTAATATACTAAGGGGGAACAATATTCAGTTATGACAGCAGTACAGTTGAGGAAATGGAGAATGTTGAAAAATATTGTAGTAGATGGAGGATTCATCTTTAGGGGAGTTTTGATGAGGAAATGGAGAATGTTATAAAATAAATGTTCATTTGGTTTGGTGGTGGTTTTTCATTCCACATGTTGCCATCAATGCCAAATAGGGAGATTGTTGGAGATTTTCTAGCAGGCCAGTACTGACTGTATGTTTGTCATTGATGACAATATATGGAAAGTAGCATGTGTGGAAGTCTTATGCAATAATTTTTCTATATATGTAGCATGGACATGATATTAGCATGATATCATGGGTGCAAAGGTTAACTATTAGTACAAATTGTTATATAGCAACTTGTGTCAGTAGTGTTCCTAATAGAGTAATAGGTAGTGTTCTGTGTATGGTTGTCCATACAATTATCATGGAGCCTTGCACGCTTGGATATATGTTGAAGACATGTTAGTGATGTTTCAATCATGGATGCATAGTCTGATATTTAGTAGAAGTGAAGTTATGTAGTCACTATTCACCAGTAGCAACTTCCTATGTTTATTCAAAAGAGCCGAAAGAGATTTTATTGGTTCTGGAGTTGCACTTATCTTTTGGGTATGCACCCTTGGAGTTAAGCTTAGAGATGAGTTATTGATGTTCAGTTAAGAGTGCATGAATTAATTCAGCTTTAGGAGAAAGATCCAGTTGTTTTGGTAGAACCGATAGTGTGTAGCGTGCATCTACAATTATCTTATTGGACAGTTCCCAGAATGTGTTGCATGCTTAGTAGAGACGACTGAATTGTTATTAGAGTATGTTATGGTTTCTCTAATATGATTTCAAGGTGGTTCTAATAGCATGACTTGATTATATCATTTAGAGGAAAGATATTTATAGGCATTCATTTGTGATCGCTTGAGTGTGGTTCATGGTTGATTAAGCAGAGCAGAGCAGAGTGTGTGAAGTGTTGAACCATCAGAGGAAGGTCTATGTGACCAAGTAAAGTATTTTTTCTATTCATTAGAACTGATCTAGACAATAGGTCTAAGTGCAGTTCACCAAGATCCAGATATAATGTTTATCTGTTATTCAGAAGGTTGTAGCCTTCACCCCTTTGAGCAGTGAGCTCTCAGACAAGTGTGTCCTCTCCCCTAATAGGGACTATTGTAAAAGACTCCTAATAGAGTCCAACCCTTGACCAAGTCTATTGTACTAAATATATTTTAAAGCAACTCGTAACAGGGTTAAGGATCTTCTAACAAGGATCATAATACACTAGTGCAGTTTATTAGTTGGTGTCAATTCCCACCGGGGTTTTTACCTATTTGGGTTTCCCCGTAACCAAAATATTGTGTTGTGTTCAAGTGTTCTTTCATTTTTTTTATGCTTTATGTTTAATTATACTTAATTGGATAAAGAATTGAAACTTGTAAATAACTGATTCACCCCCCTCTCTCAGTTATCTCTTGGGACTATTCCTAACACATCATTCTTTAGTAATCACCAATGAGCAATATGAAATATTTATCTCCAAAATAACTTCTAATCCTAGTGAGATCACATAAATATGTATGCATCAAATCTAATAATCTAGAAAAATATCTTACAACATGTGTAGTTCTTATGTTCACAATATTATCAAATTTTATCTAACAAAACCTTTTGTGCCACATCCAACTGTCATCAATTTTAGCAATCAATCAACCAACCCAATGGAATCTCATTTCCAAAACTTCCCATGAGCATACACTTTCCATCTATCAAGTGTAATCAAACCTATCCCTTTTATCATACAATGATTATTGTCACCAAATCTAACAACACCACCATCATACTTCTCCAATTTGATAATTTGTTTCTTATCTCCAGTTAGTTGATGCAAAAAAATACTATCTATTACCTATTAATATTTTATTTCAACTTGTGCAGCTAGGGCCTTTTCTTCATTCAAGAAAGTAGGATTCTCATCTCTAATAGAAATAAACACAATATCATCTTTACTTTTTCCATATTCATCATCAGTTACACCTTCAGTAGTAGCTAAATAACACTTCTTATGATATTTAGGCTAAAAATTTCTAGGATTATGCTTCGGTACTCTCTCATGACATCTAGAAGAAAAATGACCAATCTTATTACATGAAAATCATTTCAAAGGTATGTTCTTTTCATACTTACCTACTCCCTTAGGCACTCTCTTTGCAATTAGGGATTCTAGATCTTCCATATTTCTTTCCTCTTCTTCAATTTCTTCCCATTCCTTTGTTAATACTATAAGGTCCAAGATTACTGAGAGGGGGGTGATTCAATAATCTATCTGTAAGCAATAATACCTAGTTGTTATGAATATGATGTTAATATGATTTAGAAAAATAGAGAGGGGGGGTGAATTAGTTGGTCTTAGGTCTAGATGTATAAATCAACTTTCAATACTTTTCAACAAATCATATCTAACAACCAACAACTACTCGGTCATTACTGAAATACAGAAAAAAAAACATATAAAAGTGCAGTCCACTATCCAATAGTATCTAACTTGCAAAACATAGAAATTTTCAAACCAAAACAATCACACAAGTATTAACACCAGGATTTATAGTGGAAACCCAATTTGGGAAAAACCACATTGTAACATGTTACTGATATTTTCACTCTTCTGAAGTGAGCTCTGTGAAAAGCCAACCCTATCAAAGGTTACAAAAACACTATCAGGTGTGACCCAGTTAAAGGATTTAAACACTATGTTAAAAGTGCACCTTTTTATAAGACTTACATACATTCCATTAGAATGCAACCTTGTGCAAAGGATTTATACAAATGATTGTTAGGTCAACCTTGGTTAAAAGGATTTTGACTGATACAATGGTTAGAAAGTAATAGTAATACTGATCTGAAAACATACAACTCACTTTGAAAATATAAGATCCAATTCCATACAAATATGTTGGCTTACTGACTCTGATTCATTTCCATCTCCATCAGTGATCTACTCGGAAATCCCTTCAAGTAATCACAACACTTCTCCTTCATCCTTTTCTGCTTATACAGTCAATAACATCAAAAATAACTCCAACATCCTCTCTCTTCCAACCTCATGCTTAGGTTTCCTTAATACTTCCTCAATTAGATTAATACATCTTTTTACACTTAATCTCCTCCATAGATCTTAAGGTTAGGTCAGATTCATCGAATCCTTCCATCTTTATGTTCTTTGTCTATGCTTCTAGAAACATCTCAAATCTCTCAATAGATTTACAATAAAACATTTTATAGTGCATTAAATGCTTTCATACAATAAATAAATAAATTCAACATGATTTACATAATCCAAGAACTCAACTATGTCGGCTAGGAATCTAAATTCTTCCTCAAATGTAAATTAATGATGCTCAGTCAATACTATGTTCAACTCTTCGGTCTTCACTAGAAAGCTTGGTCACCACTAAAATAGTTTCCTCAGCTAATACTGATGTTGGGTCAACACTAAATTTACTTGGCATATACTAGCTCGATCGACACTAACATCACTCAGCTTAAACTAGATTTCTTCATTTTTTCTCGATTAAGCCTACTTGTTTAGTCTTCATTCTTACTTAGATAAACAATACATTATCTTATCATTGTGCCACATAATCAAGTACCCATTGAAGTATCAAGATAACTCAACATTTCGTTAGGTGCTATTTTTATCAACCTTGCCCACATCCTTCTCAACAATCAAATAGATATAGTACTTTCTTAAATAGCAATAGTCTTACCAGTTAAGGTTTGACATCAATGACAATACAACAATTGCTTCAATTGCAGTTTCCAACAATCTCCCTCTTTGGCATTGATGGCAACACCATATGAATAAAGCATGAATCACCAATAAATTGAAAAATTATCTATCGATCAGAAAAATATTTATAATATTCTTGGCTTCATTCTAATAGAATCAATTAGCCTTACTTATATGACCATCCACACAATAATATTCTTTCCTCTGAATCTCTCCCTCTTACTTGATCTTCCATGAAATCTCACCATGTGTTTTCATCTTATTCATCTCCCTCTTTGACAATAATGCCAAAGTAGCAACTAAAACATACATTCTTTAGATGTAGATGTCATCTTTTTAGTGCAATAACAATATTTCTTGCTCTGTCATCTTTGCTTATGATTGATTATCAACTTTGCTATACTTTTCACAACTCTAGGCTACTCCTAAAGTGTGACCTTTCTCTGCATCAATTTGTCAGATACTCTTTGCAGCACATTTGATGCAGTGCTCTTAGATTGACTAGTTAGCCTCAGTTAGGGAAAGAACCCCTATCTATCCTCTCATTTATTCATGAGCTTCTTTAGGTAAAGCTTTAGTGAATATGTCTACTATTTGTTCCTTTATATTCACATATTCCATTCTGACTTCTTTATCTTGTACTAATTCCCTCAAGTAATGATACTTGATGGCGATGTGTTTGGTCTTTGTGTGCATTACTGGATTCTTAGATATGTTGATGGCACTTGTGTTGTCACATTATATGACAACTGGTTCAATGATCTCTTCTTTCATGCCTACCAACAATTGCTTTATCCATACCAAGTTTGAATAGTTCACTCGTGTAGCCACATACTCAGCTTCAACTCTAGATTGGGAAATGCAATTTTGTTTCTTGCTTGTCCAGGAAACTAATCTATGTCCAAGAAAGAAAGCTCCACCACTAGTACTCTTTTTGTCATCCACATTTCTTTCCCAATCAGCATCAGTATACACTCCCAGTTCAAATCTTTCATGCTTCTTGTAGTACAATCCATAATCAGCAGTCCCTTTCAAATATCTCATTATCCTTTTGACAACCATCATGTGAGTTTCCTTAGGATTGGCAGAAAATATTTCCACAATTGCAACTGCTAGAGGAATATTTGGTCTTCTTTGAACAACATACTATAGTTTTCCAATCATGGACCTATACAAAGTCTGGTTTACCTCAACAACATCATCATTCTTAGACAATTTTTGTCCAGTAGCCATGGGAGTACTTACTAGCCTTGATTCCTCCATACCAAAGGTTTTCAGTATCTCATGAATATATTTAGATTGGGTGATGAAAATACCTTTTTCCATTTGATATACTTGTAAACCAACAAAGAATTTGATCTCCCCAAATATACTCATTTCAAATTCAGTTTTCATTTCATGTGAAAATTTCTTACACAGGGCATCTTGTCCACCAAATATAATATCATCTACAAAAATCTTAGCCAAAAAGATTCCTTTACCTTCATCTTTCATATACAGATTTGTTGTGTCATTTTTCCTTGAGAATCCAATCTGTATCAGGTAATTGTGCAGCCTCTCATACCATGCTCTGAGATCTTACTTTAATCCATACAGTGCTTTATTTAGTTTGCAAACCATGTGTCTCTTGTTTTGATCAAAAAATCCTTCTGGATGTTCAATGTACACTTCTTCTAATATACCATTTAAAAATGCAGACTTGACATTCATTTGGTATACCTTGAAATCTTTGTAGGTAGCATATGCAAGTAAAGTTCTTACTCCTTCCAATCTTGCTAAAGGGGAAAATGTCTCCCCATAATCTATTCCTTCTTCTTGTGCGTAGCCTTTGCATACCACCCTTGCTTTGTTCATTGTGGTTTGTCCATGCTCATTCACCTTATTTTTGAACACCCACTTTGTTCCAATGACATTTTTGTTTTCTAGTCTTGGCACCAGAGTCCAGGTATCATTCTTCTCTATCTGGTCTATCTCCTCATTTATTTCTTGTATCCAATCTTCATTTTCTAATGCCTCCCTTGTCATCTTAGGCTCAAATTCACATAACAAAGATTTAGGGTCTCTTAACTTTCTTCTGGTCAGAACTCCAGTATCTTTGCCTCAAATAATTTGTTCAAGCTTGTGATGTCTCCTTACATATTGTGTCAAAATAGGTTATGCTCTCCTTTCTTCTTGCTCTTCAGGTTCACCGACAAGATTGTCAGATTCAGCTTCTGAATGCTCACCAACCTCTTCCTAATACTCAACAGCATTCTCCTGTCTCTCAGTATGTTCTTCTTGTTGCTCAGTATTATTTCCCTGATGCTTGACATTGCTTACCTAAGACTCTGCATCAGGTTCAGGATTGTCACTTGCCTCTCCTTCTTCTATATAAACAAAAGATCTTTAATCTTATGGTTCTCTCTTTCTTTCAACTTCATTTTTGTCTGCATACTCATCAACTTTGACATTTGCACTTTCCACAATTTTGTTAGTGTTAGAGTTCAAACACTTGTAAGCTTTAGTTTTTGTGGAATAGCCTAGGAATATTCCCTCATCACTTTTAGCATCAAAATTTCCATTCCTATTGTCTTTTAGTATGTAGCATTTTCTTCAAAAAATTCTAAATTACTTTACATTAGGTGCATACTCATGCCATAACTCATAATGTGTGATATTTGTACCTTTTTTGATCTATACTCTGTTAAGGGTATAAATAGATGTACTTACAACTTCTCTCTAGTAGTTTTGTGCAACATTCATTTTGATCATCAATGTTCTTGCACAATCCATGATAGATCTATTCCTTCTCTCTGCTATACCATTATGTGGAGGTGTTCTAGGTGCAGACATCTCTCTCTTGATCCCTCTATTATTGCAAAAGAGATTGAACTCATTGGATATAAATTCTCCAGCTCAGTCAGATCTCAGACACTTCAGTTTCCTACCTGTCTCCTTTTCAACCTTAGCCAAATACCACTTAAAAAATTGAAAAGCATCAGATTTTTCTTTTAAGAACATTATAGTCATCATTCTGGTGTAATCATTAATAAACAGGATTAAATATCTAGCACCAAAATTGCTTTGTACAACCATAGATCCACAAAGGTCAACATGAACCAAATCTAAAGCATTCTCAGAAGTAAAAGTCTTTCTCTTGAAACTAGACTTTGTCATCTTACCGAACTGACATTGTTTGCACATTACATTCTCAGGTTTCTTCAATCTAGGCAATCCTCTCACTTTCTTCTTCTTACTAATTTCTACCAGATTATCAAAGTTAACATGACATAGCCACTTGTGCCATAACCATATATAACCATATATCATCAAGTTGTGCAATCATACATGTCTCTTCAGATAGGTCTAGATAGAACAAATTACCTCTTGTATGCTCTCCACTTCTAATCAGCTCACTAGTGGCATCAAATATTTTGGCCTTCCTATGATGAAATTCCACTTGGTATCCAGTGCTATTAAGTTGTGCAATACTCAATAGATTATAGTTAAGACCTTTAACCCAAAATGAATTTTCACAAGTGATCTTATCAGTTAGCTTAATCAATCCTTTACCCCTAACAGGACATGGTGCATCATTACCAAATTTTACACTTCTACCTTTATAATGATCTAAGGTATCAAACTTACTTTTATCACCAGTCATGTGGTGTGAACAACCACTATCAATAATCCATTGATCATTTTTGTTCACATAGGATATCAATGAAGTTTTCTCATTCTCATTGTTAGAATAACTGATAGGGGGGGGGGGGGTGAATTAGTTATCCAGTGTCCCAAAACAAAATGTATAATTCAAAACAACTTCTTCTATTTCTGATCCTCGGTAAAAAATAATTACTTTCACTATCTGTGCTTTTACCGATCACTAGTCTAATACCATAACAATTAGCAATCAAATCTAACATGTAACATGTAACATGTAAAGTATGATAACAAACAAATATCACAATCAACACATAACACAAGAGATTTAACGTGGAAACCCTGTAAAGGAAAAAACCACCTAGGACTAGCAACCCAAAATTGTTCACTCTTCTGAAGTGAGGTTGGTTAAGACCCAACCCTGTTAAAGGTTTACAAACACACTATCAGGTGTGACCTTGTTAGAGGATTTTAGACTAGAAGTTATCGTCCAACCAACATTCACTATGGGGTTGACAGGATAACAATGTTCATTCTATGAATGATACACCATAAGACTTTCAGAGTCCACTCGGTTAAGATATTTTGCCTATATACAATGGTTAAATATGTAATAGTAAATGACCTACCTTAATACAAATTCAATTGCAAATTACAGATCAATATTCAGTCCATACAAATCCTTCTAATCAATATTTCACTTTAGATTCAATACTATGTCAACTTACTGTCTGTCGGTAATTGCTCTTTGTAGCTTGGTAATTGTTCTGTAGGTCAGTTCTTACTAACCAGTATGATCAGAATGGATGAAAAACTTTGTTCACGCAATGTTCCTATCATTTCTACTTCTTCCGGTGTCTCTCCATAATGACATTCTAATCTCTTATATAGACGGGTAAATCATTTTCTTCTCCACCATCAGATTTTGCCGCTTAACCACATTCATAGATTTTGCTGCTTCAAACTTTCTTGACTAACGTGTTAGTAACATGTTTCAATCTACGTTGTTAGATCTTCCTTTAATTTTGTTAGCCATCAATCTTCATGACAAACATTATCTGTTATCATTGAAATCGAGGTACTTTACAACTCATCAATCTTATTGGCTAAACTAATCATTTAATTGATTCTATTCCGCTCGGTTAACAAATAAATGTGTCAGTGAACACTGCTCGGTTAATACTAGGATCAATATACACTACACTCTATCGATGTATACTAGAAATGCTTCATTTATCGACAACACTACTTTGTGTCTTTCAGCTCTATACTTCATCATAGATGAATGCAACATAATAAAGTCAATATCATCAAGTCATAGACTCATCAACAAGTTACTTAATGTGTTCCTTATCCTCATCTATCATGTACATCTTTCCTCATGTAGATTTCTCTTTTCTTGATCTCTTTCACCTTTCTTCAGATGTCTCAGTATAGTAACTTACAAGATAAGTGCTATCAAACTAGTTGCCATCAATGACAACATAATACTGATTTAATCATATTACATATCTAATCAGCAACTCCTCAGTGATCTTTAATCATGGATTCTTCAATCAGATTCCAAATTAGTTGTAGTCCAACAATCTCTCCCTTTGGTATTGATGGCAACTCAAGTAATATGAAATGTACCATATGCATACCAAACATATATTCTACAACTTTGTGAACAAAATGTTGTAAGTTGAATAGGCTTAATATGTTTAATCACTACATTACTAAACATCATTAGATAATACAAATTTACCATTCTATAGTTGTGATCTTTTTAGTTCTCATGTTCCTGCTTCTGTTCTCTGTAACTGATCTTCAATATTCTATCTCATTCAGATTGTCTCTCCCTTAGATAATTCTCATTGGTGCTTGTCTCTTTTCATATTATTTATCTCTTCCTTTGACAAAAATGCCAAAGAAACAAATAAACAAACAATTTTGTCCTCCTCTATATCTTTGTATACTAATATTCTAATCGGTTCAAGTTCTCCAAACTTAATCACAACCTTGAACATGATTCAAAGTGTGAACTATGTTGCATCAAAATGAATGATGTTCTGATAAGAGTAGGCTGATGCAACAACCAAATCACCTTAGTGACTGATAGATAGGGGACGGACCCCAAGTTTAGTCCTCAAGTATTCAAATGTGTCCTTCAGTAGAGGCTTTGTAAAAATATCTGCAAGTTGTTCTTTAGATGTGAAAAATTCTAACTTCACTTTCTTCTCTTGCACTTGTTCTCTTAAGTAATGATACTTAATAGATATATGCTTTGTCTTAGAGTGCATCACAGGATTCTTTGAAATATTAATAGCACTAGTGTTGTCACAATATATAATCACCGGGTCAGTGATTACCTCATTCATCCCTTCCAACACTTGCTTGATATATGCAATGTTTGAATAGTTAGTAGCAGTAGCAACATATTCTTCTTTAGCTGTAGACTGAGAAATACAAGCTTTCTTTTTACTTGTCCAGGTTACAAGTCTTTCACCAAATAAAAATGCTCCTCCGGTGGTGCTTTTTCTATCATCCACATTTCTAGCCCAATCAGCATCGGTGTAAACTTTTAGTTCAAACTTCCCTTCCTTAGGATACCATAATCCATAATTTTATGTTTTCTTCAGGTATCTTAAGATCCTTTTTGTAGCTATCATGTGTGATTCTCTAGGATTAGTAGAAAATCTTGCAACAATACCCACAACATGTGCTATATCTAGTCTACTGTGAACTACGTACATTAACTTACCAATCATGGATCGGTAAAGTGTCTGATTTACCTTTGTAGTTTCATCCTCTGTGAATTTGCATCCAATAGCCATTGGTGTTCCCATAGGTTTAGCATCTTCCATGCCAAATGTCTTCAGTACTTCCTTTATGTATTTAGATTGTGTGATGAATATTCCATCACTCTGCTGAATCACTTGTAGTCCAAGAAAGAACTTAATCTCTCCGAACATAGATATTTCAAATTCATTCCTCATGTCATTAGAAAAAGATTTACATATATGATCTTGACCTCCAAAAATAATATCATCAACAAAAATTTCAGCAATGATAATAGTATCATCAGTATCACCTTTCATATACAGATTGTTGTTTTCACTTGTTCTAACAAATCCAATACTTAACAAGTAAGTGTGTAGTCTTTCATACCATGCTCTAGGTGCTTGCTTCAAACCATATAAAGCTTTATGTAATCTACATACCATTTCTTTATTGTCAGGATCAACAAATCCTTCAGGTTGTTCGATGTAGACCTCTTCTTCAAGTATACCATTCAGAAATGCTGACTTCACATCCGTTTGATAGACTTTGAATTTATTGTGTGCATCATATGCAAGTAGCATTCTAACTCCTTCCAATCTAGCAATAGGTGCAAATGTTTCACCATATTTAATGCCTTCTTCCTGTGCATATCCCTTGCATACCAATCTAGCTTTATTTCTTTTGACTTCACCATTTTCATTCAATTTATTCCTAAATATCCACTTAGTACTGATAACATTCTTATCTTTAGGTTGGGGTAATAAGGACTAGGTTTTTTTCTTCTCTATTTGTTCTATTTCCTCCTTCATTGCATTAACCCATTCTTCATTCTCTAATGCAACTTTCACATTTTTAGGTTCAAATTCACAAACTAGACATATACCTTGTCTTGTTTTGCTTCTAGTTTGCATTCTAGCATGTCTGTCTCCAATGATTCATGTCTCAAGATGATGTCTTCTAACAAAAATAGCAAGAACTTGATTTCTCCTTTCTTTCTCATCTTGCTTAGGTTCATTTCCTTGCTCGATAGCTCCATCTTGTTCATCGGTTTGTGTTGCCTATTATCTTGTATTGTTTCCCTACTGACCGGTTGTCACAACTTGCGACATCAGTGGATACTCTGGATGTTTAATGTAAGTGAATCTACCATAGTCTTTTGGTTCCTTTGTACTTTCCTCTATGTTCTTGTCATAAAACTCATCAACATGAACATTAGTACTTTCAACTATCTTATTTGTAACCTTATTCAAACATTTATATGCTTTACTTGTAGAGGAATATCCAAAAAATATTCCTTCATCTCCTTTAGAATCAAATTTTTCATTTCTTTCATCTTTCAAAATAAAGCATTTACTTCCAAAAATCCTTAAATAACTTACAGTAGGTTTATGTCCAAACTATAGCTCATAAGGTGTTCAGTTGATGTCCTTCTTCAATTGTACTCAGTTAAGAACATACACAGCTGTACTGACAGCTTCCCTCCAATATGTCTGAGAAACATTCTTTTGTATCATCAATGTTCTAGCACAGACAATTATAGACATGTTCCTTCTTTCAACAGTGGCATTTTTCTGAGGTGTCCTCGGTGCAGAGACATGTCTTTTAATTCCATGCTCATTACAGAAATTAGTAAATTCATCAGAGATAAATTCACCTCCTCTATCAGATCTTAAGCATTTTATTTCTTTTCCAGTTTCTTTCTCTACCTTAGCTTTATACCACTTAAACATTTTAAAGGCTTTAGATTTCTCTTTCAGGAACATAACAGTCATTAGTCTAGTATAGTCATCAACAAAAAGAATAAAATATCTATCGCCAGAATAGCTCTGAGTTCTCATAGGACCACATAGGTCGGTATGAACCAACTAAAGTATCTTATTTGTTGAGTAGTCTTTACTTTTAAAGCTAGACTTAGTCATCTTACCTTTTTGACATTCATGGCACATGGCATGATCAAGTTTTGTCAAGTTAGGCAATCCTCTAACTCTTTTCTTTTTACTAATCTTGATCATATTGTCAAAGTTCATATGGCATAACCTTTTGTGCCACAACCAAGCATCTTCATCCTTTATTAACAAACAAGAAGACTGATCCATATCAAGATAGAATAAGTTACCTCTAGATTGTGTACCAGTTCTGACAAATCTTCCTCCATCATCATAAATTCTTACCTTTCTACTCTCAAAAGAAAGTCAGTGGCCTAAATTGTTCAGCTGAGCCACACTTAACAAATTATAGTTCAATCCATCTACCCAGTATGCATTTTCACATTGTATTCTATCATTGATCATCAGTGAACCTTTACCTCTTACCATACAAGGTGCATCATTTCCCATTCTCACAGATCCTCTGTTATATTCAACAAGATGATCAAACTTCTCTACATCACCAATCATATGATGTGTACAACCACTATCTATGATCCATGTATCATTTCTACTTACTTTAGAGATTAGTGTTGTCTCTTCATGTTTCTCTTCTCCCTCTGAGTCATCTTTCATAGCAACAAATAAAACTTCTATGTCATCATCAAAATCAGATTGAGTTTCAATATCTTTAGCTATGTAACATACCTTTTTGCCTTTATCATCTCGATTGTCTCTATTATTGTGTCAGTAGCCTTTGTTGACTCTTCTCCCATAGCTTCTTTCAGATTGGTCTTTGGATCTATCATCATCTTTCTTCTGAGGACATCTAGCAGCGATGTGACTGACTTCTTTACAGTTAAAACATGGCAAAGGTAGCTTACCTCTATACCTTCCTTTTCCTTTGGGCAATCTTCTGGCCATAAGAGCTTCAAGCTCATCAAGTTCATCATCAGTATTACTATCACTATCATAATTCTTACTATTCCTACTAGAATTTCCAATCTTCAAAGAAGACATGAAAGTGGATTCAACAGAAGGAACAACACTATTATCAAAGTTGTTTAATTCAAAGGTTGTAAGTTTACCAATTAGGGTGTCAAGAGTAAGGTTGGATGTAGCTCTTGTTTCATGAATTATAGAGATCTTGATTGTATAAACTACCAACAAAGTTCTGAGAATCTTGCTTATCACTGTTTCATCATCAATCACTCCATCAGATGCACTAATAGCATGTACCACCTCTTTTAGTCTATTTGAGTATTGTACAATGTTCTCACCTTCTTTCATTCTCATATCATCAAATCTTCCTCTTAGGCTTTCAACTCAGGCTCTTTTGACATTTAGATCTCTATTGTATATCAGATTCAACTTGTCCCACATCTTCTTAGTAGTATCACAACCCTTGATGTCCTAAAATTTGGCATCGGTACAAGCAGCAGCAAGTTCCATCATAGTGATATTATGTTCATGCCTTTCCTTTAGTTGATCAATAGTTAAGGGACTAGTGGGCGGTTGTATGTAGCCATTCTCCATCAGATCTAGTGCAGAATTCCCAATTCTAGATATGTGCACCTTCATCTAGCTTTGCCATACTGCGAAGTTCTCTTTGTTCAGCTTTGGTACTTCCCTCTTATACATCTTGAGACCTTTGTGCTTAAGTCCTTAAAACTTTGTTCTAAGCAACCACGACTCTGATACCAATTGTTAGAATAACTGAGAGGGGGGGTGAATCGGTTATCCAGTGTCCCAAAACAAAATGTATAATTCAAAACAACTTCTTCTATTTTTTCTCCTTGGTAAACAATAATTACTTTCACTATCTGTCCTTTTATCGATCACTAGTCTAATACCATAATAGTTACTGATCAAATCTAACATTTAACATGTAAAATATTATAACAAATAAATATCACAATCAACACATAACACAAGAGATTTAACATGGAAACCTTGTAAATGGAAAAATCACTTGGGACCGGAAACCTAAAATTGTTCACTCTTCTGAAGTGAGGTCGGTTAAGACCCAAGCCTATTAAAGGTTTACAAACACACTGTCAGGTGTGACCTTGTTAGAGGATTTTAGACTAGAAGTTATCATCCAACCAGCATTCACTATGGGGTTGACAGGATAACAATGTTCATTCTATGAATGATACATCATAAGACTTTCAGAGTCCACTCAGTTAAGAGATTTTGACTGTATACAATGGTTAAATATGTAACAGTAAATGAATTTCCTTAATACAACTTCAATTGTAGATTATAGATCAATATTTAGTCCATACAAATCCTTTTGTTTAATATTTCACTTTAGATTCAATACTATATCAACTTACTGTTCGTCGGTAATTGCTCTTTGTAGCTCGGTTCTTACTAACCAATATGATCAGAATGCATGAAAAACCTTGTTCATGCAATTTTCCTGCAGTTTCTACTTCTTTCAGCGTCTCTCCATAATGACATTCTGGTCTCTTATATAGATGGGTAAATCATTTTCTTCTCCACCATCAGATTTTGTCGCTTAACCACATTCATAGATTTTGCTACTCCAAACTTTCTCAGCTGATGTGTTAGTAACACATTTCAATATGCTCCATTAGATCTTCCTCTAATTTTGTTAGCCGATGATCTTCATAACAAATATTATCTGTTATCACTGAAATCGAGGTACTTTACAGCTCATCAATCTTATTGGCTAAACTAATCATTTAATTCATTCTATTATGCTCAATTAACAAAGAAATGCATCGGTGAACACTACTCGGTTAATACTACGATCGGTATACACTACACTTCGTCGGTGTATACTAGAAATGCTTCATTTAGCGACACCACTACTTTGTGTCTTTTAGCTCTATACTTCATCATAGATGAATGCAACATAATAAAGTCAATATCATCAAGTCATAGACTCATCAACAAGTTACTCAATGTGTTCCTTATCCTCATCTGTCATGTACATCTTTCCCCATGTAGATTTCTCTATTCTTCATCTCTTTCACCTTTCTTTAGATGTCTCGGTATAGTAACTTACAAGATAAGTGTTGCCAAACTAGTTGACATCAATGACAACATAATACTAATTTAATCATATTACATATCTAGTCAGAAACTCCTCAATGATCTTTAATCATAGATTCTTCAATCAAATTCCAAATTAGTTGTAGTCCAACAATTCTCATCAGACTCATCTTTCATTGCAACATAGACCACCTTTTCCTTTGTAGTCCTTGTACCTTCGGTAACCTCTATCTTCTCTTTTTTTTTTATGCTTTCTATCTCTTTCTTCATCCTTATCATCCCTGCCAGGACATCTTACAGCTATATGACTAACTTTATTACATGAAAAACATATAATAGGGAGTTTACTTTTATACTTTCCTTTTCCCCTTTTCAATCTTCTAGCCATAAGAGCTTCAAGATCCTCAAGTTCTTCATTAGATGTGTCACTTTCACTTTCACTTTCACTGATGCATTTTTCTTTCTCTTTCTTTGTGTTACTCAGAACCATTTGTGACTTAAAATCATATTCAACATTAGCAACTATGAAGCTATCATAGTTAGAAATATCAAAAGCAATAAGCTTACCAACCAAACTTTCCAAAGTAAGAGCATTATTAGGGTTACATCTAGATTCTTGAATTGCTGAAATTTTGATGGCATAAATAGGATGCAAAGTTCTCAATATTTTTCCTATAAAAGTTTCATCTTCAATAGTTCTATTTTCTCCTCTAATATCATTTACAACTTCTTTTATCCTACCACAATATTGAGCAATATTCTCACCTTCTTGCATTTTCATTTCATCAAATTTACCCCTTAGGCTCTCAGCTTTTTCCCTTAGTACATTTATGTCATCACCATAGATTTTTACAAGAGTGTCCCACATTTATTTGCATTTGTGCTATCTTTGATGTCTTCAAATTACATATAGCTTAGGGAAGATGCAATCTCCAACATTGCTTGATTGTGCTCTTGTTTAGCTCTCATCTCCTCAGCAATCAGAGGTGCAACAGGTGTAACATAATTATGCTCAACATAATACTTTGCGGAATCACCAATACCGGCTAGATGCAGCTTCATCAAAATTTTCCATGTAGGGAAGTTCTCCTTATTTAGCTTTGGTACCTCCTTCTTATACATCCTGATCATTTTACTTTAAGTACCTTTAAACTTGTCCTTTGTAAGTACCAAAAGCTCTAATACCAATTGTTAATATGATTTAGAACAATAGAGAGGGGGGGTGAATCAGTTGTTCTAAGGTCTAGATGTATAAATAAACTTTCAATAATTTTCAACAAATCAAATCTAGCTGTAAGGAAACTCAGGTGCGGAAACAGCTTCCTACACTAATCTCTATAGGAGAGTATTGTGCAAATTCTTTTAAATCCTTACAATTTCAGATTCGTTAACTACTTTAACAAAGATATTGCAACCACATACCATACATACAGAAAAATAGAGAATGACATAATGATATACCCTAGGGAAACCTTTCGGTAAAAACCCTAGCACTCCAAAACCTGCACAATGTATTGATCAAAACTATTACAGCTTACAATACACTTGCAATGCAAGTTCTTTCAGAACATTTCTAAACCCTTGAAGATAAATCACGATAGCATAAAATGTTCCAACAATACACTCGCATCATCTCTCTTTGCAACCCTAAAAAAATCTTATATCATTGCGCTTCACTTTTTTAGGGCTACTCCCAAAGATAACCATATTAGGGTTTTACCATTCTCCAAGAAAATAGGAACCCCAAAAAAATTTTCGGGGTGATGCCCCGAACCCCACAATTGGGGAAGAGTGTATAGTACTCAAATTTATCAGTTGCCACATGTCTTCACCTGTCATTGAATCTTCCTAACATAGCTCTTACGTGTCATAGGAATCCGTCATAACCATTTTAGCCATGATCTCCTTACACACAATTCAAGATGCTGACACGTCAACATTATTTGCAAGAAATACATTTTACAAAACAAATAATAAGAATAGGAATTACCCAAGGTTGAGACACCTTATTCCTAACACTAGCAACCAACAACTACTCAGTCATTACTGAAATATAGAATAGAAACATATAATAGTGTAGTCCACTATCCAATAGTATCTAACTTGCAAAACATAGAAATGTTCAAACCAAAATATTCACATGAGTATTGACACCAAGATTTATAGTGGAAACCCAATTTGGGAAAACCCACTTTGTAAAATGTTACTAATATTTTCACTCTTCTGAAGTGAGCTCTGTGAAAAGCCAACCTTGTCAAAGGTTACAAACACACTGTTAGGTGTGACCCGGTTAAAGGATTTAAACCACTCTGTTAAAAGTGCACCTTGTTATAGGACTTACATACATTCCATTAGAATGCAACCTTGTTCAAATGATTTATACAAATGACTGTTAGGTCAAACTTGGTTAAAAGGATTTTGACTGATACAATGGTTATAAAGTAATAGTAATATTGATCTAAAAACATACAACCTACTTTGCAAATATCAAATCCAATTCTGTACACATATGTTGGCTTACTAACTATGATTCATTTCCATCTCCATCATTGATCTACTCGAAAATCCCTTCAAGCAATCACAACACTTCTCGATTAGCCTTTTTTTCTTATATAGTCAATAACATCAACAACTCCAGCATCCTCTCTCTTCCAACCTCATGCTTAGGTTTCCTTAATACTTCCTCAATTAGATCAATACAACTTTTGCCACTTAATCTCCTCCATAGATCTTTGGTTTAGGTTAGATTCATCGAATCCTTCCATCTTTATGTTCTTCTTGTATCCTTCTAGAAACATCTCAAATCTCTCAATAGATTTAAAATAAAATATTTTATAGTGCATTAAATGCTTCCATACAATCAATAAATAAAGTCAACATGATTTACATAATCCAATAATTCAACTATGTTGGCTAGGAATCTGAATTCTTCCTCAAATGTAAATTACTAATGCTTGGTCAATACTGTGTTCAACTCTTCAATCTTCACTCGAAATCTCGGTCACCACTAAAATTCTTTCCTTGGCTAATCGTGATGGTGGGTCAACACTGAATTTACTCAGCATATACTAGCTTAGTCAACACTAACATCACTCGGCTTAAACTAGATTTCTTCACTTTTTCTTGATTAGGCCTACTTGTTTAGTCTTCATTCTTACTTAGATAAACAATACATTATCTTATCATTGTGCCACATAATGAAGTACCCATTGAAGTATCAACATAAATCAACCTTTCCTTAGGTGCTATTGCTATCAACCTTTCCCACATCCTTCTCAACAATCAAATAGATATAGTACTTTCTTAAATATAAACAGTCTTACCAGTTAAGGTTTGACATCAATGACAATACAACAATTTCTTCAATTGTAGTTTCCAACATATCAAGCAAGCTAAACATTCAACAAACAAAGCATATTACTGTTATAAATAGGGAATACTAAGAGGGGGGGTGAATCAGTAATCTACAAACTTTATCTTTTTCCCAATTATGGATATAATAGATTATCTTTATACATGCATAACATAGGAAGCTAAAAAACATACATAGCAATAAACCTAAAGAACTCATAACACATTATTTATTCTCAAGGAAATCTTGGCCAAGGGAAAACCCTAGTGGGGATGGTACCCACAAAGATCCACTAATCAAAAGTATCATGTTAAGGATGTTGACCCTGTTAGGAGTCTATTACAAACATATAGTGTATTAGTCCTGATTAAGGGACTATAGGCCTTGTTAGAAGCCTCAACCCTATTAGGAGTTGGCAGTACAAAATGTGATTACCAAATGAGCCCACTTCCCAAACAAGTAATGTACAATATACACTAATTAAAAAAGAAGGTTAAGGTACATAACCTTATATTGCTTGCATCAATATCTCTTCATTGCTCTTTCACTATCGCTATTACATATGCATCATAGATTTCGCATCATGTCACTACTTCATTACATCACATCACTACTATTCTTTACTTACAATTATAATTACATTTATACAGATAAATTTATCCAAGAGTTAACATCTAGGATGTCATCCCTTTATATTGTTAAGTCATTAGTTTGATAAACAAAATAATCCCTTAACTCTTTACTAATTATGTCTTCATATTCCATCCTGTCGACTTGACACTGTCTTCGGTAAAACTATCATAACTTCTTCTGTACATTCCATACTAACTTGAGCTCTAAGATGGGTCTTCAATAGTCACCATAGACTCTATGTTCAAGTGCTAAAGCACTGAACTTACTCCAATCAACATCACAAATAAAAATTGTGTCCAGGTTCACTAGTAAAAATACTGTATCACACTTAGACAATTTTGCAATGCACTTTGTCCTACTAGCTCTCTGACCTGTGTGATCTTCATGTGGATCATATGTTTCCATAATGACAACATCTATGTAATCAACTCAACCAAATTTCCAACAATCTCCCCCTTTGTCATTGGTGGCAACATATGAGAAAATTGGCTAAGTGTACAACTTCAAAAACTCAAAATTGTGGCCATAGTATAAAATATATATACTATCCTTATAACTCCTCAAAAACCTTATCTCTAATATAGTACTCCCCCTAAGAGTATCAATTCTTATCATATACTATCAATTTTCTGCTATATATCTCTCCCCCTTTGACAACAATGACAAAATAAAGGTAAGGAGGGTTACAAAACTGTATCACAAAAAGATTATACCTTAATTCATAATTGTAAAGCCAGTAGGCTTGCAACACAATCTGCAAAATCAATCTTTATAGCTTCTAACTCCTTCTCCCATGATTTCTTAATGGAATCTCCCACATTGAGTAGTGCACTTAGTCCATAAGATGCTATTTCACATGCTTGAAGGTTCTCAAAGTCAAACTTTTGTAAAGATGTCTTAGCTGAAAGACATTCTTCAAACTACTCTTCAATAATGCTTAACTTCATAGAGGTGTGCTCTCTTAAAAGAGTGAATATTTTCATTTTTCTATCTCTCTCATCTTGTAAAACTCTGATTTCATCATATAACTTATGAATTTTCTTCTCAATATCTAATACCTTCACATTGGGGCTTAAAAGAAGGTTAGTTTCATTCAGAATTTTTGCTTCCTTTAACTTCATCTTCTTATCTTCTTATGTTGTCAAGGTCTCTATTTTTGTACACTGGATGTACAAATATTTTCTTGTTTCCAAATTCTTCCTCAAGTCCTTTATACAGATATCAAGATTGTTGATATCATTCTTGATATTCTGGCTGATGTTCAAAACCATTCTAGCCTCATAGGATACTTGTGCTTTCACTTTTACAATATCAGATAGAGATGTGAATTCATTGTCAAAGGTTCTCATTACCTTCTTTTCTTTCTCCAAAGGGTCAGCTTCTGTAATTTGTGTAGTTACAATGCTTTGTAACTTCTCAGTAAGTTCCTTTAGGCATCCTTCAAGACTTTTCACTTTCTTGCTCTTGCCAATGATTTTGTTCAGGGATGTGATTAATTCCAACTGATCATCATCATCTAATTCCTTTCCCAAGTGCTCAATCATAGATCCAATCTAATTTTTCTTTCCAATCTTAGGAGTAAGACTGATATCTTCTTTAGTGGGAATGGGTACTTGTTTTTCTATCACTGAGGGTTCTACAACAGTGGTTTTTGCTTTCTCTTCTCCATTTGTAGTTTCCTACTCTTCAAAGGCCAAATTGACAACAATGTTCTCCAGATTCTTGAATACATTATCATCAGTATCCAAGGTGGTCTTTGTTCCTTCTACATTCATGGTTTCATCTTCAATGTTAATGGCTAGAGGAGAGGAAATGTCCTCTTGTTTTGTCACACCTACTTGCTCTGCTACAACTGATAGTTCTCCAAAAAATTTTGACATAACCTTTATTATTACTTGCTCTATCTCTGAGTTAACTTCTTCATATCTACCTCCCATAATCTGAATGGTTCTCCTTTTGGTTCTTAGATGGGTGCTTAAGGCTTTCGTGATCTGACTAAAATGAGTTTCATCTTTTACTATACAAAGCTTCCTTACAAGCTTTTCTCTAATAGTTGTGTCTTCTTATGTTTCTCTCTTCTTCCTATTCACAAGTTTATTATACAAATCATCAGGTATCTGACCCTGAATTGTATCAAACTTCTTATTAGACAAAATCATATGCTTTACTACTGCATTCTCTAGATTAAGTCTCTCTGCATAATCATAAATATCATAGTACTTATTCATTCTTGTAAAGTCTCTATCCTCAATGATCTACTCATTAAGCTTCTCAACTTTAGGTTTCCAAGATTTCTTCTTAATAGAAGTTACATCATCTTTGATTTCTGCAATTTTTCTTGGAACTGGTTGCACTAAAGTTTTCTATCTCTTTCCTGGTCTAGTAGCACTTTCCTTTACTCTTTTGCTAGGTGTGGAGGAAGTGGATCTAGTGGATATCTTTGCTTCTTGATCCTTCTCAATTTCTTCCACTTTCACCTTAACTTGTGATTCTTCCTGCTATGCTGCAATTGATGATAAAGGTGGAATAGACAAAACTTCTTTTTGTCCACTCTCTCTAATTATTGCTGCTGTTTGCTTTGCTACTAAAAATTCATGCTCTGTCATCCCTATATCTTTTAGGATTTTCTTTATGATACTCAAAACTCTTTTCTTAGACTACTTCTCTTCAAGTAAGGTCTTTGTGGATTTGAAGTTCTCCTCAAAGGTTCCAAACCTGTTACACTGAGTGTCCAACTTACACTTAAGTAACCTGCTAACATACTCTTTTGTCTCTACCTCAGATATCTCATAGCCAAGAGGGTCTATGAACTCTATTCTAGGTTCTAATGCTTCAATATAGGTAAAGTCAATATCCACCATAAAACATATGTCATCTTTATACTTCTCCACAAGACACTTTGGGATCCTTGATCTGCTAGATACTATATCCTAAAATGTTTTGATTACCAGTACTGCACTCTCATTCACCTTGTCAATAACATGCCTTCTATACACTAGGTTAATCCTTTCCATTGTAGTTTGGCCATCATTCCAGTCATTTCCAATGGTGTAAATAAATCTTCTCAATAGATGAAAAAACATATAGGTGATTAAGGATGAGAACCTAAACTGTGTACACTTAGTTTTCTTAATCTTTTCCAAGTTCTCAAACAGTTGAATTCTCAAATTTTCACACATATCAACTTGTACCTTGTCAACACACATTAGATAAGTTACATGTATCATTCTAGATGCCATGTCATCCTCTCTTGAATTTTCACAAAACTTAGTGGTTAGGATCTTGCATAAGTATCTGACATCATCTTGTTTGATCTTACTAATCACAATTCCTCTACCATTATAGGATGAATTTGTGTTATCAATGACTATTTTCCTCATGTTTTTCTCATTTAGAGGAATAGTTCTAGTTGTAGATAATCTAGTGACTTCATGAATCAAATCAGATGTGATATCTATCACTCTATCTTCTAACCAAAACTTCCCATTATGAATTTTTCTTAAGATAATCTTACTACATTCTTCATTATCAAATTCATACTATAATGCATACTTAACAATTTCATTATCTTCCAAATATTCAAATCCTTCTTTCAGTGTCATATCCTAATTGTAGATCTTCTGATATTCATTTGTGAAATCACTATCACAGACAGTCTCTAGTTTGCATCCATGATAACTTCTGACATTCTCTAGGTGTAAAACTCTGTCTGGTACAGATGATAAAGCTAACCTAGGGTCATCTTCCAAGGGTTCTACTAGTTCCCTTTTCAACTTAGGTCTATTCTTATCTCTGACATTATGTATTAAAGAAATATCCATGATTTCTTCTAACTCCTTCATTGATTTAAAGATTTGTGAAGTAAAATACCTTGATTTCATGATTTTAGGGCTTGCGTAGATTCGACACAAAATTCTTCTCCAAATCCTTGCAAAATGCTTCCAATCACTACTCTTTGAACTCCTTAACACTTGAATTCACTTTGGTGATCAAATAATACCAATCATAACCTTTTATTAATTCAATCTCACTTAGATCTGACATCACATTCAATTCTTTTGCCGCTTCTTTCCAAAAAGTTGTTTCTGCCTGCAAAACTTAAAACTTCTTGCGATCTCGCAAAACATAATATTTTTCTTTGTGGTCTTAACCATAACATTAGAATATCATAAAATACCTTGCATTAATTGTGCAATATTTAGTTCATCATATATCTACTTCTACACTAATCTAAGTTCCTATTCTACTACAATTTTCATAAATTAAGTACTTTGAGATGGGTCAGGTAAAGATTCATTCTTACCTTTCAATACTTCACCTTCCTGATTACCTTCAATGTTGAATATGTCTCTGTGGTCTATGTTTTTGATAAACTTCACTTCATCTGAATTACTATTGTACACACTAAATAGTGCACTTCTCTAAGTCATTACTTGCAAGGGAATCAATGAATGGGAAACCTTGAGAAAGAAACCTAGAGCTCCCTAGGCATGGAGTTATAAGGATGTTAATGGTGCTCTCAGCTAGTGCTATTGAAGCATGCAACCTTGCTAGTAAACCACACAATGGGAGATTCAAAGAGACAAGGGAAAGAATTCCAATATCCTCAAGAATCAATAATGAAAATGCAATGCAATGCAACTATGCTAAGAATGAAGATGCAAGCTAAGCTATGAAAGGAAAGTATTACAAACACTTGCTAATTAAGCTATGTGAGATAATCTAAAGCATAAAGGAAACTAAAATAGATGCCATGAAAGCTAAGCTAAGAATGCAAGAATGAAAGCTAAATGCATGAATGATCTCCAAAAGCTCCAAAGTCTCCAAGAAATCCTGCAGCATAAGATTAGCATAAAAAGTTGGGATCTAAGAATGAGAAAAGAGCTCTCCTTTTAAAGGAATTGAAAAGGAATGGACCATGGAGATTAAGAGGAAAAAGATTTAATCAAGGGTGGAGCTTGGAAGAGGAGCAATCCATGTGCACAAATATCCTCCAATGAGAAAATAAGAGTTGACTTTTGTGTCCATATGAGACAAAAAGTGATTTTCTTCTTTTTATAAAATAAGAATAATGCTTTATTTGTGCAACTTAGGATAAGAGGAAAAGTGGGGGATTTTTATTTAATAAAAGGGGAGGAAATTCATTTTAATTAAATAAAGACTTAGGATAAAATGGTTAGCCCATAGAAAATAATTGAATAAATGATATAATAGGATTTGATCAAGGAAATTCATATAATTGAAAAATATTGATTTTTGAAAATATTGATTCAGGGATTTGATAAATTGCTAAATGGGGGCCCAAAGTCTAGGCAACCATTTTAGGGTGCATACATTTTCCCCTCTTTGACTAATGTGAGATTGATTTGGGATCACATGCAGTCAAAGAATGGAATTGAAATGTGAGATCGATTTGGGATCACAAAATAATCTAGACATGTGTTCGATGGATGGGAACATATCAAGACAAGCATAAGCATAAGCTGACAAAGATAAGCTAAGAGACAAAACCAACACCTATATAGATAGGTGATAATCAAGTCTCAAATAAGAGATAAGAATCTCAAGCAAAGCTGAATCAAGGATTGAAGCTGATAGGTACTACCCCCTCAAAATCAAAATTGAAATTAGGTAGAGGAGAAATAGTAAATTGATAAATCTGATCAAATCACTAGAAATCACAATCGAAGGTGAAAGATGATAGGATAACTATCAAGAAGTGAAGATATGCCCCAGTTTGACTAGGTTTGATTGAGCAAGATATAGGAGAAAAATGAAGTCAAACCTTAGAGAGATGAATCGAATGAAGGTGAATGAAAGACTAGGAGTTTGAAAGAGATGGGGATGAAGAAATAAAGATGGCCCAACAAAGATTGAAGGATCATGCCTCAAATGGTTAGCCAACTATGCAGAAGAGAGTGAAAGTTTGAAATGCCATTTTGACTATCAAGATTAACTCAGATTTTAGTTTTTATCCCAAAATGAATAGAAAATGATGTAATATGGAAGACAAGAACCAAGAAACATGATCAGGAAGAAGAAAAAGGTGAGCACAGTTTGACTAATAAGTCTATGAATTATGAAAGGAGAGCTCTCTCCATATGCAAGATGCAAAACTAAACTAATCATGAACCTAAAAATGCAAGCTACTATGAAAAGTGGTTTACTTGCAAGGTCACAAAGCTTGTAGACTCTAATATTCATCATCGAGCATTATTGGTAGCATCGCAAGATCATACAATGCACACTAGTATGACTATGTGAATTTGAATATGATCTATATCAGATAGATATGTGGGAATCCCACCTAGGCATCAAAGACATATAGGTCAAGATGACTAGTGCAGTGAGATTACCTAAGTTTAATATGGCAAGATTATACTCGCATCGAGACACAAGGAAAGTCAAGATGGCTATAAGTATGCACTTGCAAAGACAGTCAAGGATAATACCTTGTAGATCCCATTGTCAAGTGGAACAAGCATAAATGCTAATGACAGTTAGGACTAACAAAATATACCCATAAGAAGAAAAAGGAATAAAAAATGTCCTCATGTCCCTAGTCTTCTAGCTCAGCATCATCGAAAACTATTAGGGAGAGAACAATCATCAAAGAAAGCATCATAGACAGCACACAAAGAAATAAAGTCAAACAAGTCTCAGTGAGTCAAGTGTTTAAGTGTGTGTATGTAGGTCATAGAGTCAAACTTTGAGTATCACATCTATAAATAAGAAATACCATATCATGCTAGACTATAGGTAAGACATCTGATAAGTGTTGAGAAACACTTGACGCTAGGGTAGTGTTGAAAAAAATAGTTTGGGGTGGTGTTGAAAAACACCATTTTCAAGATGTCCTAAAGACCAATGCATCCTAGAGACCAAAACTAACATAGTTATGCACCCTAGAAAAAGACAAAGACCAATTCCAAACCAAGGCGACAAGGTCAAGGCATGATGGAGAAAGGCTAAGTGTCAAGGATGCATGCTAAGAAACAAGGGTGCAAAGGCCTCAAGTAGCATTTGTTTCCAAGTTTTCACCACTTGGAGATTTTTATTTTATTTTATTTTTTAATTTTTTCAATTTTTTTGTATTTTTGCTACCAAGGCGGCTGTTTCTAGGTTTTCACCAAGGCACTTTTTCTATTTTTTTGAATTTTTTGCATTTTTTTAATTTTTTGTATTTTTTCAGGACTTTATATGCTTTTTAGGATTTTTTCAGCATCATATATGAATTTTTTTGTTTGGAATTTTTTTTTAGGATCAATAAATATGTACAAAGGATGCCCCCAGATAGAATAGGCATCATGGATAGAACTTCTTTAGGTGCAAGACATTGATAGGATCAGGGAGCTTCTCTCCCTCTGGATAAGATAGTAAATAAGCACCTATCCCAAAAGCAATAGTAATGATGTATGCTCCAAGCCAATTAGGTTTGAATTTACCCTTTTGTTCTCTATGTTGTTGGTTCTTAGGGTTTTCTTGTAGGACAAGATCCCCCACTTAAAATTCTCTAGGGTGAACCTTCTGGTTGAATTCTTTGGACATATGCTTTTGGTAGACTCTCATGTGATTAAAGGATGCTTTATGCTTTTCATCTAGAAGTTCTAGTTCTTGAAGTCTCATGGCGCAGTAGTCTTCATCTATCACTAGACCTTTAAGGGAAACTCTAAGAGAAGGAATCTCCACCTCTAAAGGTAACACTCCTTTAGCACCATAAGTGAGGGCAAAAGGAGTAGCCCCTATTGGAGTACAAATACTCATTCTATAGGCCCACAAGGCTAGATTTATCTGTAGATGCCGATCTCTACTATTCTTGTGAACTTTTCTATGGAGGATTTTGAGAATCATCTTATTCGAAGCCTCTACTTGTCCATTTCCTTGCGGGAAGTAAATGGAGTACCAATGCTATTTTATCTTGAATTTCTTGTAGAGATGTTTAAGGTCCTTGTTTTTAAACTAACCTCCATTGTCAGTGATTATTTCAGAAGGCACTCCATACCGACAGATGATATGGTTCAAAATAAACAAAGAAACTGTCTTGCCTGAGGCAACAGAAAGTGGGATAGCTTCTACCCATTTGGTAAAGTAATTAGTAGTAGTGATAATGAATTTGTGTCCACCTGATGAGTTGGGATGAATCTTCCCAACAAGGTCAAATGCCTAGTGTTGAAATGACCAATGAGAAATAGAAGGAATAAGCTCCCTACCTGGAGCATGTATCAAGTTACCATGTTTCTGACACTTTTGGCAAGATTTAGCAAAAGCTATTGCATCTGTCTACATGGTAGGCCAATAGTACCCTACCCTAAGCAACCTTCGGGCCATGGAAAGACCATTAGAATGTCCTCCATAAATTCCCTCATGAATTTTAGCTAATGCTTGTTTAGACTCATCCTTTTCTAAACACCTAAGAAGTGTCCCATCTAAACCCCTCCTATACAGATCACCAGAGATAAGGGTGTGGCAAGAGGCATTTCAGGTTAGGTTTCTTCATTCATAACAATTGAAGGTTTTGGGGATAGTACCATCATGAAGGTATGAGTAAATGGAACCATAGCGGGATGACTCATGGTCAATAAGGGTACAAACAACTTGGCTTTCTTGGGAGTCATAGATAGGGTAGCATAGCTCTTCCACCAGGAATTCAAATCTAGACTCATGTTGTTCTAGCTGAAGAAGTGAAGCCTAGCCATAGCATCAATTGCTTTATTCTCTGCTCTAGGGATTTTTTGAAATGTAACAAAGGTGAAATATTGTCGCAATGAATCAACCATTTTCTTGTAGGGTACCAGTTTTTCATCTTTGGTTTGGTATTCTTCATTAAATTGGTTGACTATCAATTGTGAATCCCCATAAATATGAAGCTCTATGATTCTCCACTCTATAGCCATTTTTAGTCCATTTGTCAAGGCCTCATACTTAGCAATGTTATTTGTACATGGGAAGAATAGTTTGTAGGACTTAGGAATTGTGTACCCATGAGGAGAAACAAACAACACTCCTGCTCCTAAACCATTTTGCATGAAAGAGCCATCAAAGAACATCTTCCATGTTCTTGCAATCATGTACATTATGTGCTTATCTAGAAATTCAACTTGAATTGGTGCTTTGTCTCGAATTGGAAAATCAGCCAATTGGTCTGCAATGGCTTGTGCTTTTATAGCCTTATGCTCAACATACTTTATGTCAAATTATGATAAGATCATCATCCACTTAGCAAGTCTACCTATGAGAGCAGCCTTACCAAGCAAATATTTGAGAGGATCAATTTTTGCAATGAGGTGTATTGTATGCACAAGCATGTAATGTCACAACTTTTGGGAAGCAAACACCACCACTAGGCAAGACTTTTCAATACTAGTATAGTTGACCTCATATGACACAAGAGTATGGATGATGTAATATATAGCTCTTTCTTTTCTAGTATCATCAAGTTGAGCCAATAATGCCCCCAGGGAAGATTTTGTTGCTGACACATACAATACGAGTGGTTTTCCTGGGATAGGAGGCATTAAAATTGGAGGATTGGCCAAGTATTGCTTGATTTGGTCCATGCTTTGTTGACAATCTTCATTCCAGACACATTTAACCCATTTTTGTAAAGTCTTATTAAAGGGTTGAGCTCTATTAGAAAGTTGTGAAATAAACCTCCTTATAGATTGAAGGTTTCCTTGAAGACTCCTCATTTGGCTGATATTTTTGGGAGGTGGCATATCCAATATTGCTTGAACATTCTCTGGGTCCACCTCTATTCCTTTAGTTGAAATGATAAATCCTAGGAGTTTTCTAGAGGTGACTCCAAATGTACACTTTTTGGGATTTAATCAGAATTGAAACTGTTCCATACGATCTAGAATTACTTCCAAATCTCCCTAGGTGTGTATCCCTTTTTTTAGATTTTGCCAAGGTGTCATCCACATAATATTCCATATTCTTATGCATCATGTCATGGAAGATAGTAGTCATAACTCTTTGATAAGTAGCTTCTACATATTTTAATCTAAATGGCATGACATTCCAGAAATAGGTTCCCCATGCACAAGTGAATGCAGTCTTTTTCTAGTCCTCAAGAGCTATTTTGATTTGATTATACCCAGAAAAATTGTCCATCAAAGAATAGATCTCATAGTCCGCGGTCATGTCCACTATCATTTTTATATTTGGAAGTGGAAAATCATCCTTTGGGCATGCTTTATTAAGATCTCTAAAATCTATGCAGACACGAATGGACTTGTCATGTTTTGAAACTAGTACAATATTGGATATCCATTTGGCATAATCAATGGCTCTTATAAATCCTACATTGAGGAGTTTTTCTAATTTAGCTTTGACAAGAAGAGCTATGTGAGGATGCATTTTCCTCAATTTCTATCTTACTAGTTTGATACTTGGAGCTATGGACAAATGGTGCATAATGAGATTGGTGTCCAACCCCGGCATGTCTGAGTAAGTCCAAGAAAAATTGATCTTCTTGGTCTGTAGCAACTTGGTATATGCTTCTTTCTCCTATGTTGATAGAGACTGAGCTAAATGCACTATTTGTGGAGCCTCCTATGTATTCAAATTAACTGGCTGTGGAGGCTCAACAAGCACTAAAGATCTATCCTAAAAGTAACTTGGGAGATGATCAATTACCTCATCCTTAAGTGCCTTAGAGAGGTTTTCACCCTTGGATACATCCTTTATTTTTACTTTTTTAGGTTCTAACACCGCCACATAGTGGTTTTCACCATCAGAACTCTTATTCTTTTTTTCTTTTCTTTTCATTTTGTGACTAAGGTACTTGATATCTGGTTCTATCATGCTTGTAGTTGGTTCACTAGTGGAAGAGACTACAGGTTCAAGAGCATTTAGGTAGTATGCTATCTCATAGTCATTTTGGAAAGTTAGGAGCTGAGGCTCTTGATAGCGTTGAGACCAATCAATTAGGTGAGGATTGGCAAGGGGTAGGTCAATGACTAGTTCAATATTATGTATGCAAATGGTATCATCTTTGGTGATTGTAGAGTTAAGGTTCATCAAGTATCCCTCTAAGGTACCCAAATCAGGACTTATCCTACCAAGAGAAGCATCATCCACTAAAGTGACTTGCGGACTTGAATCCACTAATCCTACACTAGAATCATTGGCTACCTTGGGTTGGGAACCATATGTATGGACAACATCAATGTCCATGTCAACTATAGAACAATCAGAGAGAGACTCCCACTCATACTCATGTGAGTCTGTATCTGAATCCCGACTGGGATGTTTACACCAAGCATATTTTTTAGGCCTTGAGGTAGAGGCTTTGATGTCAGCAAGGGTAACACCTTCTTGAATGTCATTTGTCTATTGATGTTCTAGAATAGGATCCTCAACATGATCTTCAATAGTGGATACTTCTAGTTCTAGGTCTGAAATTGTTGGATTGATAACTAGAGCATCTAAATCTCCCCAAAGGAGATTGGTTAAAGGGACCCAATCTTCACACCTATCTTGTTGATTTTTTCAAATTGGGTATGTATCTTGATTCATCATCACTATTCATCGCAACAAGGATAGGATCAGTTTTCTTGTTCTGACTTTCAAAACCTAGGCCAACTGTTGCTTTAGACTTGCATCCAAAAAGAGCATGATTGAGTGGTTTAGCTCTAGCATCTAATCTGTGACTAAGAGGACCATTACCTAGATAGCCCATATTTTTGACAAGGGTGTACCCTCTTCCATAGACCTTAGGAGAGGGAGAGAAGTTCTCATTATGCATGTATTTGTCTTCTCTATAGATCAATTCTTTAATAGCTACCTCTTCTTTTTCATCTTGGATGGGCAGTGAGGACTATACAAATGTACCAAACAGAGTCATTGCTGAAGATGAGGGACACATCTCTTGTGAAGGTTTACCATAGGACCTAGGTGAGACTGGCAATTTTTTAAAGGAGTAAATTTGATACCCCCCCATACCAAGGTCTATGGCTTTAAACTTATTCTGGCATTGTGCTAAAGTGGCATCAAAATCCTCTACTTCTCTATTGAGAGGAACATGAGTCCCTACTGAAATTGCATTAACAGAAAATGTGCTATCCCCAGGTATACAAACTTCTACCCAATTATAGGGGAACTTAACACATTTGTGGTAGGTGGATGACACTACTTGCATGTCATGGATCCATGGTCTACCAAGTAGGATATTGTATGCTAAAGGACCAGCATTAACAATTTGGAACAAAATGTCCTTTTCAACGAGGCTAATCCTGACAGGAAGGATGGCCAAGCCTTTGGAGCTTCTCTCTACCTCATCATAGGATTTAATGGTAATTTTTGTAATAACCTCTCTGATAATCATACTTGGACTCTTTGATTTGGACATTACATTATGATGGTTAGAGCTATGTATTCACATTTATGTTTATGATGATGATATGCTTATCAGATATTTAGACATACTCAGTTATAATTATTGTTTATTGTTTATGAAATTGGAAATCATTTATCTTGTATATGCTTATGAAGATTTAAAGAGCTAACCCAAGGATTTGGAAGCTAACCATTATATATATGTGATTCCTCATGTTTTATGTATATGTGATTGATGTGTTTCATGACTCAGGACGAAGTCGTAGTTACTCACTTAGTTGAGGTCCACATGATGTATCGATCCTAGTCATCTGTTTGCAAATGCCTTATTGTATATATCTATGCGCATGTATCTCTTCTCGGTGATGTAGGCTTGCAGGTACCGGGCATCATCTCCACTTGGTCCCACATGTCTGAGTGAGCCCTCAAAATCCTCGATCGTTGTTGTTGTTACGAAGATATCACCAAGGTTCCATGAGAAGGAACTCAACCTCTAACCCTTTTGACCTTTAGGCGGGGAGTTCTTGAGTCAATCCCTTGTGTTGTTGATATATCATTGTGTATAACAGTTTGTTAGATTATGGTGATCTTGTTTCTTGTTCTTGTCCCTTTCATTTTAGGAGACTAAGGTTTGGATATGGTAGCTTTAATTGTTCTTAATAATATGCTCGATTGTTGCTCGTAGATAATTTATTTCATGCGAGTATTGAATGTTGTGCTTAATTTCACTAATCTTGTTAGACCATCTTGTGTTAGTAATCACTACATATATATATAATATATATAAATATATATATCCTAATTTTACTTTATATGGAATATGATTTATTATTTGATTAGATAATAATATTTTATAATACCATAATAATAAGATTTTTATGATATTAATAATAACATTGTTTATATTAATATGATATTAATAATATTATTATTTTTAATAATATTATAATAATATATATACACATAAGCATATGGGTGCACACATATGCCTATGGTTGCATATATATATTTAATAAATATTAGTGTGTGAAAGTAATTGTATTTTTAATTATAATAATAAATAAATTATTTACTTAAAGGATTAATTATTATATGGTAAAACTTTTACCATAGCTTTAGTAAATATGGTGATAAGTAATAATAGTAATAAATTATTTCCTTTTCCTTAAATAAAGAAAAATAACATTAGTTTATTAATATTTATGAGGCTCTTATATTAGATTTTATTATTAATAATATTGAATTAGCTATTCCCTTCCCGTGAATGGCTTTAATGAATAAATTAAATCCTCAACTATAAACTATCTTTTGGTTGGGATGGTTACAACGGTTGATTTTCCCGTGCAACCAATCTTTCAACCTATTTATAGGAGAGATATTTGAAGGATAGGCAGGTTGGCTGAAAGGGAGACTCAAGAAATTGGATTATTGCTTTGAGAGGATATTGTATTTAGGGAGGGTTTTTGGCTGGATTATTCAGAGGAGAATTGATCTTAATTTTAGGATATCATTATTGATTATTTTATATTTGGAAAAGGTGGTGTCTGCAATCGGAAGGCTTTGGTGGAGTGCTGGAAGTAGGCCAAGTTGATTGATTCCTCCTTCTTCAATGGTTGTCTTCTCCGGAATCCAGGTAGGAGCTATCCTGCAAGATGCTCCTCCTTATTTCATTTGTGTGATTGTTTTGTTCTATATTTGTGGTTGCTTCACGTGTACAGGCAATATGAATAATATATTATTATATTGTATTATGTTTGTTTTCCCTGTGTGAAGGGACTTAGGAGAAAGGATAGATATATAGTAAATATTTTATTGTACAAATGATTATTTATTCTTTTGTGTGTTATTATATTTTTTGTGAAGCTATATTGTTTGTTTACTTGCTGAAAAATATAGGCTGTGATTTAGATTGCGAATTATGTAACTACTCTTGCCTACGCTCTTGGAAAAAGATAGTATCATTAATTGTATGTAAAAAACTTAGAGAAATACAAACTATCCTATTATTTTTAATAATAATAAAATTCATCAACACAAGATCAAATTTATTTAAACAATAATCTTATCTATGACTATCCTAACATGACAGATATCTGCCCTCTAGATAGACCCATACTAAGATGTCTATAACTTTTTATTAAGATCAAAAATCCTCAATCTCTCTGGTGAGAGTGGGAGAAATTAGGTTTTGTAAAACATATCCAAAGCTCATAAAGATCCAATGGTTGGTTTGAAAGTTATGGCCCCCGCACTGAGGGTCATTTTTTCTGATACTATATTGTTTGTCAATCAGCGATCTCTATTTTTAATCTCTTGTATATATCTGCATCCAAAAACTTAATAACACATACTTATATATGCTTCTCTTATAATCCATAATAACCAAAGAAATTGAAGAGCCTATGTGCTCATTAAAGCTTCAAAACAATTGATCGATTGCACCAAATCAATAACAAGGATAGTCAATGTAAATGATGACTTCCTCTGTTCAAAGCCTCATAAAAATAAATAAAACTTGTATGGAAATGGTTAATAATAGAAACTAATATTATATAAATCCATTTAAAATCTCATTTGCATTGAAATGGATTTTTTCTTTAAATACAAAGGGGTTGACTATACCCTCATGGCAGAGAACACGAAAGTTGTAAAGCTTTTCATTTGTATTCAAAGAAAATTTTATTTCCCTCTCTCTTCCACACACCAAACCCTCTAAAAATCTCTCCAAATTTGAGTGTTATGTGTCTATGATGTTTTGGTAAGGGTAGGAAACCTAGCTTGTCACTTAGAGTTTCCACCTAGCCTTAGAACTTTTTGGGAAAGGGTTTGTACTTTAATTTTATTTTCAGTTGTTATTTGGGAAAGGTTACTCCAAACCTAGGTACGGCCTAGATATCACTTCCTTGTGGACCTTGGTGTTTATCTCCTAGCACGGGGGAGTGGAGCTTTGTGGATCCATGTGGTTGGGTGGTGATTCTTTTCGAGGTATTGTTCGTGTTTGTGTTATTCATGGAGCATCAAAAGTTGTTGAAGATATTTCTCACTATTTTTCATGTTTTATCTTAGAAAGAAAATTGCAAAAATATTGTAAAGTGTGATTCATATTCATGTAATCCTATAAGGCCTTGTATAGTAGAAGATATATTGTAAGCATTCATGTAATTGGGAAGGGTATATCTAGGAAAATCATGAGAATGAAAGTCAATATGTATTATTGTTGTTGGAAGCAAAGTGGCATGTTTCTTATTACTATTGTTCAAGAAAAGTTAGTAAAATAAATGTGTTAATTTCATATGAGAAATAGTTTAACTCCTAGATAAATTCTTTTGCAAAGATTATGCTTTAAATGTTTATGAAATAAGGTTTAGGGAATATTGATGGAATCAATTTGGTTAGTAATCAAATGATAGCATTTGTATTTCTCTCTAAAGAATTTCTAAGGTTATGCTTTAAGAGTTACTACACTTAATGATCTTAAAATAATTATAAATGTACTATAAGGGAACCTTGGAAGGAATGTAAGTTAAATGATGTTTATGGATTGTTCATGCAAATCTTTTAAAGTTCAAAAATTTTCATAATTCATTACTTAGGTTTTCTTTTCTAAAGAGAATCTTTGTTCTCTTTCCTGGTTCCCTTGCGGGGCATGACAATTTTCTTCCAAGTATCAATAACTTTCTCTGAATAACCTAGTATTTTCAACAAACTCAAGGAACAAATATTGAGCCCAACACCCCCATTAATCAACACATGCCTGACATGGGTCTTGTGGATCATAACTTTGATATGAAGGGAAAGATTATGCGGATGGCTCAAGGCTTTGTCATCTTCTTCTGAGAATGTATGGTAATGAGGGCTGGCAAGGTGGTTAACCATGTTTTGGAATTGGTCAACATCTATGTTGTTAGGAACATTGGCTGTACGGAAAGCATCCTCAAGGACATGCTTATGTCTTGGGGATAATTCCAAGAGTTCAAAAATTGAGATTTGAGCTGGTGTTCTTTGTAACTGATCAACAAGATTGTAGCTCATTTCAGGATTGATTGGTGACTTGGTGGTGACATTCTTAGATGTCACTTGCTTGGGTTTGCTGGATTGGTTGGAACTAGGACCTCTAATAACCACATGACCTTGACTCTAGCTTCTTGTGACAGCGTTAAGAGCTTGGGATGACCTTTGAGAGTGATGACCCCTAAGCACCACCATGGGTTCTTCATCAAATATAGGAGGAGAGCCCACATCATGACCATACGAATCTTTGTTTCGCATCATGTTGACACTTTCCTCGATAATCTCAAGCATATTAACCATGTTTTCTGCACCTGTGTAGGTATAGTTGATTTCAGCCTTGCCATTCTTGGGTTTAGAGGTTTCCCCCTTTTCATATTTGGGAAAAGGCTCCTTGAATGCCTTGTGGTCTGCATCTATCTTCAACCCATCAATATGAAGTTTACCACTTTCAATAAGATCCCAAATGAGGTGTTTAAGTTTCCAACAATGTTCGATGTCATGTCCAATGCCATTGTGGAATTTGCAAAAACCTTTTTCATTGCACCAATGTGGCTTAACGTTGGGTATGTGGAAATTTGTTGGATCTTGTGGTTTTGCAAGGTTATTAGCAATAAGCATCTTGAAAACATCCTCATAGGAGTCACCCAGTTTAGAAAACTGTCACAACTTTTTCTTAGGCTTTTCTTGATACTTAGGTTTATGCTCTTGTTGGTTGGAGGATGTGTTGAGCTTCATAGCTTGGACTGCACTAGAAAAATGGAGGACTCCTTGATCCTTGGGTTGGGAAGAGTCCACAACTCCATCATTGACTACTTTCTTATTCTTGTTCCAGTGTGAGTGTTTACCTTTGTCCTTATTAGCATTGTTAGGATTTTGACCGTTGTTGGTATTACTATGTTTGGTCAAAATGCCTTGTTCTTTTAAGACGTCCTCAATTTGGCATGTGGTCTCAACCATAGTATCAGAGGAATCAAAGACCATCTTTCAAACCTCATAATGCATTTCAGGCACTAAATTACTAACAATGATGTCAAGCCTTTCATGCTCAGGAATAGTCCTAGAATAGTGGGAGCACAATCATCTCCACCTTTGCAAGAAGGTAACAAAGGATTCCCCTTGGTTTTGTTTCAAATTGCATAAGTCCAACATAGTGACTGATCTTGACAAGTTGTACGCAAAATTTTGAATGAATCTATGAACAAGTTCTTTGAAATTTTTGACGGGAGGGGTTATGTTGGTAAACCACTCCATGGCTTGGCCCTTGAGGCTCCTTGGAAATAATATCATAAGATAGGAGTCATCTTGGTGAAACTCAAAACTCATGATGTAAAACTAACACACATGATCATGTGGGTCACCATTGCCATCATACTTGTCATATTGGGGGATTTCAGCTTTCCTAGGAAAATCCATCATAGTCACACTTTTGTTGAAAGGATTGGGACAAATAGAATCTAGTGAAAAGGAACTTTTAGGTGCCAACACCTTTTCCATCATATGTTTGAGTTTCTTGATTTCCTCTTCTTGAGAGGGTCCTTGTTTCTTGATTCTCCTATCCACATCAAAGTTTTAAGGGACTCTAGCACCCTTGTTAATCAAACTCTCTAGGAACCTATCTTTGTTTTGACCAAGATACCTCTCCACATATTGTTGGAATAGTGGCTCTTGTTGCATTCTCATAAAATCTTGATCATCAAAACTTGCACTACTTCCTCCATGTTGAGAGCCATGATGAGCTTGTTGGGAGGGTTGTCTTGAGTTCCTAGGAGGTGTTCATCTCCTATGTTGTGAAATCCTCCTTCCTCTAGGACTAGGAGATCTTGAAGGGGTCCTTGACCGCCTTCTACTTCTTGGGGTTCTTGAGGGAGTAGATGGTGGAGAGTTTCCACTATTGGTACCCCTTTTTTTAAATTGGTAGTTGAGTTGTTGGGCTAAAATCCTATCTTGTTCCTCTTGGAATGCTTTTCTTCTCAACTCTAGCAAGGCTTGTTTCTCTTCCTCTAGGTATCTAAATCTTTCTTCTTTAGCGGCTTGTTCATCCAAAAAGGCTTTCTTTTCATGCTCAATCCTTTTAATCCTTTCATTAGCATATCTTGAGGTTTTTTTGAGTGGAGAGTTGGACCTTGAGTGTTTAAACAAGTCATTAGTGAATGCGGCATTCACATGAGCATAACCAAATTCATTTTTTTGGTCTTCATGTTGTGACCGTGCATCTTGGTGAGCTTGCCCATAATGTCTTTCAGCTCTTTGATGGGCATCTAAATATCTTGAGTTAATAGGGGGTGATTCAAGTTGATTGTCATCACCAAACAACATGTTATCCCTATGTCTTTGGAAAATGTCATCAAGAGTTTGATCCATTGCTTCCCTTTGTTTCCTAGTCAAAGTGTAGCCCATGTCCATATTTGATTGAGAAGATGGTAAAGAGGTACTCAAATCACTAGGATTTCTCTTTGGGTCAAACCAAGCCTTAGACTTGCTCCTAGGTGATTGATCAAAGATGGGTTTCTTCCCCTTTCACTTTTGACGAGTTTGGACTAAGGGTAATTGTTCAAAGACAACTTAAGGTCATTTTCCTTGACTAACTTGGTACCTTGTTGTAACCGACATGAAAGAAAAAGACCCTTGGTGATAAGATGACCCTATGAAATGTCAATACCAAACTAGGATAGTAAAAGTGTTCAATTGTCCAAAAAGAGATGGCGAGGTAGAAAGTTGCAAAAGGTGCAAACCAACATTGCCACGGAGGTGTATAATAAAAGGATGAGTATCCTAACACATATGGACTAGGAGGATGAATTTTCCAAATATATAATTGAAATTGAATTTTGATGGAAGTGAATTGGACAAAAGAGTACTAAAACTCTCCAAGCATGTTACCAAAGAATCTAAAGGTTTACTTTTTCAACAAGGATAATTCCTAACTTATCGATGTGAAGAAAGACTACTTTTTAAAATCAGAGAACACTAATTCAAGGGATCTAAAATCAAGAACCCAAGGTACAAATAGGTTTCTAGCAACAAATTAAGTCACCTACTAAAATCTGGTCAACTAAGGAAAGACTAAAAATTGCATAAACCAAACAAGCAGCAAAAAGACTTTGTACGACAGTTTCTAGGCTAACAGTATGATAATTTCTGACCAAGCGATATTTTGTAGTAAGCAATGCGACAGTTTCTAGGTAGCCTATGCAATACTTTCCAAACAAGCAGTGCGATAGTCTTCCACTGATGAACTATCGCATGATAATTCTTAGTACAGTGTGCGATATAGTTTTAGGATCGTACGACTCTTGACCAGTGAGTGCTAAAAATCTCAGTTTTAAGGGCAGTTTGGTCAAAATTTCAGTTTGAAGGTTGGATTTTTCAATTTCAAGCATAATGACAGTAGTAAATAGACAAGTTTGCAAATAGTAGGTGATCAAACATGTCATAAAACACTTACACAAGGGCAAAAGCAACCTTTCCAAGACAAGCAATTGTGATATCAAAGCAATAAAATCCTATGAATGTTACCGTGATTTTTGATATTTGAGAACGTTTACATGGGTAGATCACAGCGAGAACACTTCAAGCACTTACTAGCCTAAAAAAGATAATGGCTCAATACTTAACAACTTGGCCCACACTTGATGCTCCATTGCCTCACACAAAGTGGTTGCCCACAATAGATATTGGCTTTGTCGTGGAAGTGCCAATGACACAGCCAAAGGAACATAAATGGTGAGTAATCTTGGGGTGATCTAGGTTAGTCCACTAGGATCAATCCTTGCACCAAGAAGCTAAGCGGAAAAATAGGGTGGCTTCTATCTATGGTTCTTAATAAGGGCTTCCATTTGCAATACCCCTTTTGCTCCCCAAAGGGACTCCTTACCTCGTGGCAAGTAACAAACCTCGCGGCCACAAGAGTACCTTAAGCATTCTTGCTCAACATTTTCCTCATGGTCATAATCCCACAAGTACTCACATAAAGTGACCATAAGTACTACGTCTACCAAGGTTTTGTGTCCTTGATAGCCTTGAGTTTATAGTGGGTTGAAATAGCTGGCAAAAAGCTTGTCCCCACTTGGGTGGTTCCTCTTGATTGCTCAAGAGCAGGCCCGCTAAAGGATTCTAAAAGATAAACAAAGAGTGGATCAACCTTTGAGTTTTAGGATTTATGTTTTACCTCAAGGGTGAAGAGAATAATCTCCCAACTCAAAAATATCTCCCAAACACACCAAGAAAAGGTTCAATTACCCTCTTGCTTTCAAAATCTAAAGAAGGGTCAAGATTTTTTGGTTCACCACAAGGGTGAAGAGAATACTTCTCCTACCACACAAATATTCCTACAACAAGATATTAAGTGTCTAATAAATGAAACTAGTCGATCCCTCACTCAAAAGAAAGCAATTAAACAAGCACTTGATTGGTTTTTATGCTTTGGGCAGCCCTGCAAAAACCATTAGTAGCCCTTGTGCATTTGGAGCTTTGACATGCATTCTTTTAAGAAAATAATTTCAAGCAATAGAAGCACCTACAAGCACCACTTGTTATCCCTACAAGGGTTAGCACATCAAAAACCAAATGAAATCTACAAATAGACCCCTATTCTACAACAACAAATCGAGAATCCGAATCAAAACTGAGTAAATCTTGCAAAGAAATGACAAAAATTTCTCATTGCCAAGCCTGGGTGATATTTCTGTTAGAGGAACAGTCGTGCAATATTTCATTGTGTACTGGTGCGATATTATATCTCCGTGCGATCATTCTTGATACCTGCATGTGACAGAGAACAAAACAACAGTGTGATATAATCTACCAAAGCGTGTGATATTATAACTAGTAAAATATCACACTGGTATGTAAGAAACTATCGTATGATACTGGAAAACTGTCGCACAATAATTTTGTCAAAAAAAAAAAAGAGAAAATATTGACGAAAAAAATGATGGAAATGTAGAAAATGTAGGACAAAACAAGAATGTTCTGCCCCAAGGTGGGAAGCAAAAATGTACACACTAAATAGTGCACTTCTCTAAGTCATTACTTCCAAGGGAATCCATGAATGGGAAACCTTGAGAAAGTGACCTAGAGCTCCCTAGGTATGGAGTCACAAGGATGTCGATGGTGCTCTCAGCTAGAGCTATTGAAGCATGCAACCTTGCTAGTAAACCACATAATGGGAGAGACAAGGGAAAGAATGTCAATATCCTCAAGAATCAACAATGAAAATGCAATGCAATGCAACTATACTAAGAATGAAGATGCAAGCTAAGCTATGAAAGGAAAGTATTACAAACACTTGCTAATTAAGCTATGTGAGTTAATCTAAAGCATAAAGGAAACTAAGCTAGATGCCATGAAAGCTAAGCTAAGAATGCAAGAATGAAAGCTAAATGCATGAATGATCTCCAAAAGCTCCAAAGTCTCCAAGAAATCCTGCAGCATAAGATTAGCATAAAAAGTTGGGATCTAAGAATGAGAAAAGAGCTCTCCTTTTAAAGGAATTGAAAAGGAATGGACCATGGAGATTAAGAGGAAAAAGATTTAATCAAGGGTGAAGCTTGAAAGAGGAGCAATCCATGTGCACAAATATCCTCCAATGAGAAAATAAGAGTTGACTTTTGTGTCCATATGAGATAAAAAGTGCTTTTCTTCTTTTTATAAAATAAGAATAATGCTTTATTTGTGCAACTTAGGATAAGAGGAAAAGTGGGGGCTTTTTATTTAATAAAAGGGGAGGAAATTCCTTTTAATTAAATAAAGACTTAGGATAAAATGGTTAGCCCATAGAAAATAATTGAATAAATGATAGAATAGGATTTGATCAAGGAAATTGATGTAATTGAAAAATGTTGATTTTTGAAAATATTGATTCAAGGATTTGATAAATTGTTGAATGGGGGCCCAAAGTCTAGGGGACCATTTTAGGGTGCATACAACTACAAAATCCTTTTTGACTGTTACTTGCATCTTCATTTCTTCTTGCATGATTTTTGGGATTAGGCTTAGGATAAAAAAATCTATTGTTCATTCTACAAAACCTTGTTGTATGCCCAATCTTGTTGCATATCTGACAAATAATTCTATTGTTTCCATATCTTGGTCCAGGCTGATTGATTTGTGATCTATAGTTTCTAGCAATGTGTCCAACCTTGTTGCATCTATAACATATTACTCCATTTCTTCTGTTCATATCTTCAGTAGGTTTCTTATCTGCATTGTTAGTATTCCTAAACATTCTACTACCATCAGTATTCTGAATAAATTTAGGTTTCCTACATTCAATAGCTCTATGTCCAAAACCATGACAATTATAAAAATAACTATTAAGAGGTTTAAATTATTTACCTAAGCAATCTCTCTTCATATGACCAATAGTATTACAAGAAAAACATCTACCTTTGAATTCTCTTTGCGTACCTTTGGGTGATTCCTCCTGCTTAGGTGATTCTTCTTCTTTAGGTGTATCTTTAGACTTGTTAATCTCATCAGACTTCTCATCTAAGCTTTTAGATATTTTCAGATCTAGCTCCTTTCTTTCATCATTTGCTTTAAAAGTGTTGAATCCAAGACCAGTCTTATCATATAATGTTTTTTGATAAGATATTTGTTCCTCAATCTTTTCACTAGTTGAATATAGCCTTTAAAGTTGTTGTTTGGATTGAGTCAATTCACCTTTCACAATCTTATTGTATTTCTCAAGTTCAACATACTACAAATTGACTTTCTCAATTTCAGATGTTACTTTACTAAGTTTATATTTTAGTCCTTCATTTTCAGTCTTTAGACTTTCATTCTTAGATTTCAGATTTTCTTCATTCTTGCCATTTCCATCTTTCAAGCTAAGCTTCAGATTTGCTATCTTTAGTTCATGCTTAAGGATCTCATTTTATTTTTCTAAATTTTTATCACAATCTTAAATAAAAACTTTAGATTCCTTTTCAGATCTCAGATCTTCCAAATTTAATTTTTAGTTTCTCAATGAGGTTCTTTGCATCATCATATTTTCTTTTCAAAGTATCTTTTTCAATAGTAAGAAAGTCAATCTGTTCAAGAGCTTCTTCAAGATTCTTTTGTAGTTGATCTATATCCATAGAGATCTTACTCAAGCTGCTAGGCTTTCCTTGAATGATTCTTTTTCGAGTAACTAAGCTCTGATACCAATTGTTAGAAATAGGGAATACTAAGAGGGGGGGTGAATTAGTATTCTACAAACTTTATCTTTTTCCCAATTATGGATATAATAGATTATCTTTATATATGGATAACACAAGAAGCTAAACAACATGCATAGAAATAAAACTAAAGAACTCATAACACATTATTTGTTCTTGAGGAAACCCTAACCAAGGGAAAACCCTGGTGGGGATGGTACCCACAACGATCCACTAATCAAAAGTATCTTGTTAAGGATGTTGACCCTGTTAGGAGTCTATTACAAATATATAGTGTATCAGTCATGATTAAGGGACTATAGGCCTTATTAGAAGCCTCAACCCTGTTAGGAGTTTGCGGTACAAAATGTGATTACCACATGAGCCCACTGCCCAAAAAAATAATGTACAATATACACTGATTACAAAAGAAGGTTAAGGTACATAACCCTATACTGGTTGCATCGATATCTCTTCGCTACTCTTTCACTATCGCTATTACATATGCATCATATATTTCGCATCATGTCACTACTTCATTACATCACATCACTACTATGCTCTACTTACAATTACAATTACATTTATACAAATAAATTTATCCAAGAGTTAACATCTAGGATGTCATCCCTTTATATTGTTAATCATTATTGTGATAAAAAAAATAATCCCTTAACTATTTACTAATTCTATCTTCATATTCTGTCTTGTCGGCTTGACACTATCTTCGGTAAAACTGTCATAACTTCTTCTGTACACACCGTACTGACTTGCGCTATGAGATGGGTCTTCAATAGTCACCATAGAGTCTATGTTCAAGTGTGCAAGCACTGAACTTACTCTAATCAACATCACAAACAAAAACTTTGTCCAGGTTCACTGGTAAAAATATTGTCTCACACTTAGACAATTTTGCAATGCACTCTGTCCTACTAGCTCTCTGACCTATGCGATCTTCATGTGGATCATATGTTTCCATAATGATAACATCTATGTAATCAACTCAGCCAAATTGCCAACAATTACTATCTTTAGGATTAGACCTACAAATGAAAACAATAACCAACAAGGTAATGCAAACCTCAAACCCAAGAAGCCTCCAAAGTGTAGAGGATTTGTCCAAGATGGAGAGATGTGTGCTCAATGGATACTTTTCTCAAGCTTCAATGGTGGAAGGATTTTGGCATTATGAGGCTGTGAATGTGGTTTTTGTTTTTCAAAATGACATGATAACTTTTCTCAAATGGTGGATGATTTGTGAAGAGATGAGGGTTCAATTTATAGGCAAGCGGAGAGGTAAATGGATGTTAAATATGAAATCCTAAGGAAGGGTCAAGAATAATTTAAGAGAGAGCACATAGATTATGCTTTCTCAAATGCATCTCCTTGTGAAAAGTGTCACAATGAGAGAGGTTGGAAGAAATAGGGGAATGTGACCATTTTGGGAGATGTGTGAGGGGACAAATGTGTAAGAGGAAGATGGAGTATGTAAGAGCTCTGTAAGAGCATTTAAGTTTGACATGAGGTGAGGAAATCGGAGGATGTGAGGATGTGACATGAGACTCTACTTGGGTTGAGTTAGGATTTCTTAATCCATGGATTATGATTGTGCAAATGCTTAGGAGGTGACTAGGCTTGGAGTAGGAGGCAAGTGAGAAAGTTAGGAGGATGTGATGGGAGGAGAGAGAATGAGTGGAGGGTTGGATTAGCTAATCATGAGTCATTAACTAATTAAGGGTGATTAGCATGTGTGAATGAGTTGGGTTGAGTAGGAACTCAAGTTTAGGTTATTGGAATGGGTTTGGTTAGGGGTTAAAGTTAGGAGCCACATGCTTAAATTAGATCAATGCATTATTTAATTCCAAGTGGGAGGAAAATGGGGGTTTATGAATTAATTAAATAGATAAAGGTATCCATTTAAATTAATAGATGGATAAGGTTTTAATTAATTATCAAACTATGGATTTTTTATTTAGATAATTAATTAATTAAATTAATTAACTAGGGGATGACTTAAATTAATTAATTAAATAATATTTAATTAATTAAATGCCTTAGGAGAGAACTAAATAGGATAAATTAATTGTGTAATCAAATTTAGGTGTCTACATTTTTTCCCTCTTTGACATAGTGTTAAAATAACACTATTTTGAATATGTTTAAAATAATAAACAATGCAAAGAATCAACTAGGTGATGAAGATGCCCTAGATTATGGGTTAGAAGATTTAGACTGGGTGATGCCACCTCAAGAGGGTGATAGGGAAATGAAAGGGCCGAGATGACATCTCAAAAACAAAGCAGGTTTACGGTGTAGCGAGCACAAATGGGGCATGAACGGGGAAGAAGATTGTGAAAAAGGAAAAATAATGGCAAGAGAAAACAAAAAAGGAAGAAAGTCTGGGTGGGTAGGTGTGTGGGGGAAAAAAGGGACTTGGGAGGCCCTTAATAAGGCTAGGGAGGCTAGAAATAGGTTATTTGCGCACCTTACAACTTAGAAATTGAGTGATTTGAGTTTTGAGTTGATATAGCAAGATGGCTCATGGAGGGAGACTGAGGCATAGTTTAGAGATTGGGAGGAGTGCCCGATGACATGGGGTCCCTGACTAATAGGTAGGATAAAAAAAGTACCCTTGTCCTTTGAGTTTTTTCGCATCTATTACATGTTATAGTTAGAAAATGCATGATCTTGTCAGTGCGGGATTGACAGGAATGCATTTGTGCCTGCAAGAATGCGATCTCGCAAAAAATTCTTAGAAAAATGGGGTGGGTAGGAAATATGGATTTTGTGTGGGATCATGAATTTTTGGGGTGGTTAGGAAATTTCTAGCGGGACTGCAATCCTGCTTAAATTCCTTGTAGGATCATGATCGTGGAGCTCTCAAGGGAAACACATTGAAAAAATATGTTCCCAGATGGGAAGGGGGCTATAGGTCTAGCAGTGTGGGAATGCATTCCCATAATGATATGGTTGTGGGGAAGATGTGCAATCCCATGATGGCGAGATTGTGAGAATGGGGTTTTGGTGAGATCGTGAGAACTTAGTTCTGCAAGAATGAGGGTAAGAAAAAATTGGGTGGAAATGCGGGGAAAAGGGATAGGGGGGAAGGTAGGGTAAAATGTGGGAAGATGATTGATATATAGGAAGAATTTCTGATAGGAAATAAAACTAACATAGTGGACTTGGTTTGGTTGTAGTAGTCGGTGGAGAGACTAACAAGTCAATAGAGACATGTAGCTGTGCTAGTGGTGGGGGAGCAGTTCACAATGAAACAATGGGCTTAGATTGATGTGATTAGACTGGGATACCTCATGCGCATGTTGTAGAGGTGGACATTCATTTCCATGCTAACAACACTGTGTGAGTGATGGCAATCTGAGATGGGGACATTCCCTCTTCCAACAGGGGAGATGACTATGATGCTAGAGGATGTGCAATAGATATTCAAGCTGCCTACCCAAGGTACACCAATGGTGGTAGGGGATTACACATAGTAACATGTAGTAATCATGTTGCTAGGCCTAGGTGTAGCATCAATCTTGTGACATGGGAAATTGGCATTGACCTAGCACATAGCAGCAACATCATCGACATAATGAGTATACCTTTTTGTATGTGGTTTAGTCTTGGGGTATATTACCCCTAACACAAGAGAGAAGGGTGTGACTCTCGCACTCCTCCCTATGATTTTAAAGATCATGGATGTTGACATCCCAATAGCCTAGGGCCCATTGATATTGGTAGAGTTATACCAGGATCTCCATTAGATAGTATATCATGGTGGGGAGAACCAGGGGAGGAACTTTCATTTTGCTCCACTATTACAAGTATGGGCATGGGAGCACATAGCAGTACTGAGGTCCTTGAGTAGGATAGATAGGAAGGTAGAGGAGCCTACGATGTATAGTTTAGGAGAGCTTCTATCATACGTGTTAAGCATCATTTTTACATGAAGACAATGACTAGGAATTTGCATGAACAACTTCCCCTCTTGGAAGATTGATGGAATCAATACCAAGGTTCCTTCTGGCTGGGTCTCAACCGCTTGGATAGCTCAATGGAAGACAAATGTGTATTTTTTAACAAGGAGGCCTTTTCTGGTTCTTCTCTCAAGGGAAACTGCAAAACAAACTTTAGAAAACCAAGATATCTCTTTTTTTTCATGATTTTCAGATTTAAGGACGAAAGCAATGCTAATTTAACTGATCTACTAAAAGCAACTCGCAAAGAGGATTAGAAAATGCAGGATAACAAGAGATTTGAAAGGAAATACTAAAATAAATCTAATGGACATATGCTAACATCACACCACCATGCAAATTAAATAACCAAGAAGATGAAGAAACCCATAAAATAAAGATCAAATCATGTCACAATATTCAGCTGAATGGATGCAATCATCAACAGAATCGAACAAATGTAGACATATGATAAGTCAAAAATCATCAGATCATGAAGCTACTCTAGATGTGTGCACATGTGAGACAAATTAATCTTCAAGAACCAAAGAATGATCTTCTCAGAGATTCATCACAACACATCAATGTAATATCAACAAACACCAAACTAAAAGATCGCAGACTTAAAATAATTAAACAACCAATTGGCTCTTTGAAATAAAGAATGAGAAAATCACACATTCACAAATTTCACATAGATAGTAGATAAATCACACCATAAATGAAGCACCAATTGTATTTCTTGTATTAATCATCAAGTCAACCCTCATTACATCATTTTATTACAATTTATAGAGCTCTGCTCTTATTTTCGCAGCTAGGGTTTCATTGCAACTTAAACTTGAAAGTAAATCTAAACTAAAGCTTGCATTAAAGAAATTACTTCTAAGGCTTAACTAAACTATCCTAGCATGAAATTAAACCTCATGCATTACAAATGTTTGAATAAATTAGGCATTAAACAACTCAAAAATAGAGCTTGAACTTGCGCATGACTAAATAATCTTCATGTTTCTGCCCTTGATCTTTGACTCTGACTTCTCCACGTGGACCCAACTAGAAAAGATCCAAAAATCATGCACAAATGATCCCAAAAAGGAAGCCCAGATGACTGGAAAGTGATCTTTGAGATAACTAGAGTTTACTTTCGGACGTGCCAAAAAATGCCCAATTCCCAACAATTGGTCTGAAAAACTCATGACCCAAAATCAACTAAGTGTTAAGTCCTTCATCTCTACTATTTTGGACTTGTCAGACCTATCAAACTTGTAGGTGGCCGAGAAACTCCTTATGGCCAAAATGTCGAAAACCAGGCATTGCAAAATTGACTAAGTGTCAAAATTGAATTTCCTGTACACAAAATTTGGCAGATTTCTAACTCGAAGCTATCTAGCTAGGAGACACTTTTGGGTGTGCCTTCTTGAACCTATCCACTATTTCTAGCAACTCATCAAAGTTTGGCATCTTAATCTCTTGGAGGATTTCTTTCTACCTATCTTTGAAGTCAATTATCCCCTTAGCAAAAGCCTTTATCTCCTCTTCTTGAGATAGCATTTTATGGATTTCCTCCTTTTGGTAGAACATCTATTGGAGGTCCTCTTTTGACTTTAACCCTAGGAATGTGCCCTGCTATTGACCAATGATGTCATTTACTAAATACATGGTTTTATCATCATCTTCATTAAACAGATCCAAGTCCAATCCCTCAAAGAACCCCTATAGCTCCCTTGCATAGATTGTGTTGTTATCTCTCCTCTTGTTCAGTCTCTTGAGAACCTTCTCGAATATGGCTAACACTGTAGTTATCTCTTGGATCCATTTTTCAAAACTATCCAATTCCTCCCATTCATAGATTTTCATCAAAACCTAGAAGCATTTCTTTCTTATCATCGTTAACTCATCCAACAATTTTTATTAGCTGAGGATGGTCTCTTCTACACAGTTTTCTTCACTCGTGATCTCCACTAAAGAAGTTATTCCCACCAAAATGTTCCAGAAGGGCCTTAAGATCCTCCTAAGAGATAAGCTAGTGAACTGCTCAAAATCTAGCTTCCATTCGGCACAAGTCTACACAAAAGAATGTGGAACATCTGTATCTACATCCCCCCTTTTCTCCAAAATTGCCTATAATGAGGCTTTAGGGTTGTTAGGGTCAATTGGACCCACTGTCTTCATAATGAATTTCTTCATAGCCTCATTTTTCTCTTCTAGAGGTCTTATCCTTTCTTCATCTTTATTCATGAAGCCCAGAGCATGTTTCAAGCCCAGAGTAGCCAAGGTTTTTCTACCTTCCCTAGTTGGTTCCCCCAAGTCCACTTCCTCCAACACATAATCCTCTAGAGTGATCTCATTTACACTAGCATCCATTGTAGGAACAACCACCTATGCTTTCCACCTCCCTGTTTGATCTTATGTTACATAAGATATTCTCCCTTCTTGGGGAACTGGTGTCATTTAGTGGAAATCATGCTATAGCATGGTCATGTCAACCTCATCATCAGTGTACACTCTAACCCTTGGCTGCACTTCTTTGGTAAACCATTTGGGTGTTGAGAATGCATTCAATGGCTCATAGGGAGCAGCCAATGCAAAAGAGGTTGCCAAGTGTTATGTCCTTACTTCCTTCTAAGTTTCTTCTTCTTCCTCTTCTCTTGTTTCTTGCTCATGTCCAGCATCCTGTTCATGTTCCTCCCCATTAGCTATTTGCTTCTCATCAACTGCTTGTTCTTTCATATCTATTTGTGGCTTCTCTTCTTTAGTAGGTGGTTCCTCTTCTTCCTGTGACTCTCCCTTGTCATCTGGCTCCTCAGATCCTATATGAATTTCTTCCATATTCTCTCCACCAGTGACCTCTGCTTCTTTCTCCAACTCCTGCAAGCTCTGGGGCATTGACCCAATGTGAACTTGGGGAGGAATATTAAGTGGGGGAGGTGTAGGAGACACAAGGGGAGTGGTTGAATGGGCTGGCGGAGGCAGAGTCAAGAGGGGAACCTAACATGAAGAAGGTTGTTGAGGCAATGAAGTACTCTATATGGGAGTGGAAAGCGGAGTAGAGGGAGGCTCTTGAAGTGGAATGGTAGGAGGAGTGCAAGGATGAGGTGGAGGTGGAGGTGGAATGGATGAAACCAATGGTATCTATGTACTTTCTCCTTCCGAAGTGACCCCAACATAAGAGTCCATTTTTGGCCCTATAGTTTCTCCTTGGTCCTCAGTCTCCTCAACATCATTTTGTTCCTGAGGTCCCTATTGTATATCATCTCCCACGCCACCAAAAAGACTATTGAAATACATAAGGGCTTGTTGCTCAAACTCCATGAACCCATGCAACCCCACTAAATCTATGATGTTGAATTCATCATCACCAAGGGCATCCAGATTTATTGGATCTACCTGTGTAGCCCCTTTAGCACCCTTAGGATCATCCTCTATTATCCTTCTTTTCTTCAAGAATTCCATAGACCGGGTTCTCCTACTAAGAGGAACTTCATCAAAATCATCTTCATCATCATCCACTAGGGTATCCATCTTGTATACATGACCCTTGGTCACTCCAGATGAATTTGGCCCTATGATCTTGAATTTTGTTCTCTTCACTGAGCTTGGAGAGTCTTGGTCACTAGGTGAAGTTGCCTCTGGTGGTGCAATGCTTCCGGTCATCCTGGTTTTCACCTTCTTGGAGTGCATAGCTAGACCATAGGCGGTGGGATGCTCATGTCAATACATGGTTCCTAAATTTAGAGGGGAAACCTCTTTGAATTCTAGTTTTAGTATCTTTTCTCCCTTCTACTTCTTTTCTCAAGAGGGTTTCTCTGGGACTTGCTTCATGGGGAGTGGCTGCATTGGAAAAAGATGAGCAATCCAAGATTTTATTAGCTAAATCACATGCCCAGCTCTGAAATCCATGCTTTCATTCTCATCTCGATCTACCTCTACATTCAAGATGGCCCTTGTGAACACCTTATCTGTATTATATAGAATCCAAAACTTTATCTAAATCAGCATCTACCACCTTCTGCTAAATCCTCAACAATAGTGCACCCTGCGCTAGCTCTAGACTCATCCAACAATAGTCACAGACTCTTACCTCATAATAATCTACACAATTGGCCCAATGATCTTCAACATGCAACTCATGAACATAGTGTCATCCCATTATGTTTCTATAAGTACCAATGGGGTCAAAGTTAGGCCTCACCAGATTGTAGGTTGCCAATGGGAATTCATCCCACTCTCCAGTTTATGACTTGCATACTTTCATGTATGGTACACAGTGGGGACCGATGGAAATAGGAAAGTCCTAGCAATGTTTCTTCTTGTGCTTGATATGCTTATGGGCATCAAACAACTGCCATGCTATCTCTAGTATAACTACCCTATCAAAAGGGTACCTTGGGAGCTTCTTGGGTGCTAAGGTGCTTCCTGCCACCCGAATGTATGTGAATGTTTGGAATTGTATGTAAACAACCCTAATGGCGTTTACTTTAGCTGCTGCCTCTATTGAAAATCTTTTAGCATAATCACCCTCAATGGAACATATGATAGCAAAGGTGAAGGCATCATTAACTATTCTAAATTTTGGGCTATTGTGTGTAATGAAGTTATCGGTTCCCAAAATGGACTTTATGCTCTAACAGGAAACCAATACATCTACAGATTTTGAGGATTGGTTAGATCCAAATATTTAACTCTAGAGATGATTGGACCAACTATAGGGTCTTAGTATGCCCTTTGCGCTTCTGGCTCTACAAAACCAAGGAGGGTGCTCCTAATCCAGTAACAAAACTTGCTTCACTAATTCACTGACTAGATTTAAATGCAAGAGATAAATGACAAGAAAAACCTAAATGATGACCATTCATTCATAGATTCCTCACTATCACTATGTGGTAATTTATTCTACAAATCATTGAACTTCAAAGAATTTTGACAATTTTATGCTTTAAGATGGAAATACCAGTAGAATCCCCTTAAACACTTATCTCTATGAGAAGAACCTCACTGCTGGCCAGTGTCCTATCCATTGGGCTACACCTCCACTGCAAGACTATTATACATGAACAAATATACTAAACTTTGAAAGATTTATTCCCTTTTGAAAATACTAATCACCCTGTGGTGGATTTTATCAAAGGTTCCTAGATTCACACTACTTACTGATGCATCCTTAAGCAAAACATCAAAGAATTTCTGTCACATTCAAAGCTTATTTAATATGATCCTGGATCAGAGCTGAGAAATATAGACATACACACAAAGATTATCTATGCAATGAATTGGAACAATTCATAAGTCAAATAGAAATACTCAAGGAGAGATATAAATCCTAGATTTTATTCAAATGCTATATTATATCATGCTTAGAAAATGCTTTACAGCATAACCTTCTGAAAATAACTTGAACTAGAAAATATTTTGCTTCTATAGAAATAATGTCTAAAAATGGTCTACGATATCCCAGACTCAAGAAACTTATCATTAAAATTTATCAAGTTCTCGGTGCTTTTACACTGATCCTGGTAATCCTTTTATAGAATAAGGATTGCAAACAAGCTTGGGATCCTCTTAGAAAAGACAAGAAAGAAGTCCTCAGATAAGACAAAAAATGCAAATAAAAAATTTCTTGTTACAAAAATTCAAGATGGATCGTAAAGATGAGCACCAAAATCTTGCTATAGCTCACAAGGTTAGTTCAACTTCTGGCAGGTGTTGTATCTGTATCTATGATAACTGCTTGATGTCTTTATCCTTGTTAGCTTTCATCTTGAGGGTTTGGAATATTGCCACCTGCTGCCTCTTCATTTGATGCTTCTTTTTCTTTTAAACCCTCTGAGGGATATGTTGATTCCCAAGTCAGGTCTCTTCACTTGGCCAATTAAAGGCAAGGACTTCATCCTTCTTCGGTAATAATTTGTTCCACTTAGCAACCAACTAGTGAACCTCTATTATTACATTAGCAAAATGCATCCTAGCATCCTGAAGGAGTTCAACAAGTTGTATGAATGGGGTATTATCATCTATACATAAAATGGAGTCTACTTTAGACAATACTTGTCTATCTATTTGCTCCATCCATTGATCTTTATCTTTAATTACCCCATCTGCCTTAATAAGACCAGGAAAAATTTGAAAATCATCCCGAAAATATCTCACCCCTAAGATTTCTGATCTTCTTATACTCCCCCTATTTACCTCAAAATAAAAAAGATCCTTAACAAACTTGTAAGTGTTTTTTAGCTCTATATCCACAATACATTTATCCTTAAATTGATAAAAAATTGACTTCAGACTATCTTTCCTTGCAACCCATTTTTCCAAAATCCTGTCCACAGTAACTGATTCTTTCTGAAAAGATGCTAAAATGTCTGCCAATTATTTTTTAGTTTTGTATATCTCTTTAGGTTTCACCTTTGCAACAAAATGTGAAACCACATCCTTTATCTTCTTCTCAAACCTCTGCTTTACCTTTTGATCAATGTCATCCTCATCCATGCAAGGAGCAAGAGGGGAAGGAGGAAATTCAACAATAGGGCTTGATAAGGAAGGCCCAATAGGGGAAGAAGCTATTTGCATCTGCTCTGATAGTTGTGTTGGGCCATGCTCTCCCAATCTTTTCTTTAAATTTGCAATTAAAGTATCTCTTTCAAGAATCCCCTGTTTCAACTCACCATAAACCTTCAAAACTATTTCCAGCTTTGCAATGAGTTCTTCCTTCTCCTTGGCCTCTTTTTCTGCCACCTTTGCTATCAATTGTGTTGTGGCCATTACCATACCTGATGCTTCCACCAAAGAAGTATCAGTAACCCTTCTTACAATTAGACTCCCTGAAAGATCATCTATGACAATTTGTTTTCCCCTGTTATTTTCATTATTTCTTAGGGACCACATTACTAAAGCTTGGTGATTGTCACTAAAAGTGACACCTTTAATAGCCTGTTCTACTTCTTCTTGAATTTTGTGGAAAGGAGTGGTTTTTTTTCTGACTGCATCAAAAACCATTGCATCAGCTATATCCCACTCTGGAAGGACTAGCACTCCTGATACTTTTAACATATCTCTTCCCTTGATTCTCTTCATGTTTCTTCTCACAAATTTCTTGAAATTGGTTGATGTTTAATTTCCAAAGAAACTACATGAAAGCCCTAGTTTTAACAAAAGTATCATCAGCTAAGAACTCATCACAAGCCTATTTAATTATTGGGTCCAATTCTGTGCCTGCCAATTCCTCTACTGTTAGATCTAGTTTGGGCTCCTCTAGTAGCTCTGGTACTCCTTCATTTATTTCTTCATAGATCATAAAAATTTGACCTAAAGCATCTATTTTCTATACTTGCTCTGCAATCTCTTGGTCATCAAAAAATCTTAGAGGAGACTGTGATGGAGAATAATCCTTTTCAACATGAACAGGTCTTTCTTCTACTCTTTTTTTCTTTGGTGGGGGTGGAAAATCAATTACATCCTTAGAGGCTTGAAGATGTGGAGAGTCAGGAACCTCTACACTCTCCTTTTGTTTCTCAATTTGTTGTGAAGTTGATGGGACATCCCTTGTATCAATTTTCCTTTTCTGGCCTTGCTCTAGTATCACAACATTGTAACCAGTCTTCTTTTGCACCATGGACCTCCCTAGGGGTAACCCTTTTGCAAATATAGGCTTGCTTAACAATTGTTTAGCCTTTTCTGGGTCATCCTTCATAACCTTTTCCTTCTTTTCATTTAGGGTCTGAAAAATACCCTGAAAAAAATTCATAAGAGTATCTATTTTCTTCCCCATTGGAGTTATGCTTTTCAAGGGATCCCATCCAGAATCAAATTGTAGGATAAAATCTAATGTCTTCTTGTACACCAGCCATTTTTCTTTCCTAACCTCTTGCTCCTACAACTTTGGAATATTTCTAACAATATCTTGAGGAAAATTAAAAATGTGGTTAATAATGGCACACTTGGCTCTCTTCTCAAACATTTAATTATAGAACCCCTTTGGGTCTGCTGCTCTAGTAATGGCAGTGGCCATATGGTATGGAGCTAGGATTTTATCCATGTGAACCCATCCACCCTTGGTAATTATGAATTGGTGGGCAATGGTAAAATTTGGAAATAAAGTTCCTTTGCCTTTTCCAATGAGGGCATACACTTCAATATCTCCCAATTGCCTAAGAAATTTTGCAATTCCAATCCTAAGGGGTACATGATAAGGCAATATAAAAGGGGTCTCCCTAAAACCATACAACCTGATGAAAGTTGATACATTGTAGAAAATGACATCACCCCAATTGTGAATAATATATAGATTCTTAGCAAACTGATTTGGCATAATGAGGTGTGCCAATATTGTTGGGATTCTTGGGTTGTCTAAGACAAACAACATCATCAATCTGGCTACAAAACATTTATCAAAATTTGTGAAACTGTTATCCTTTCTATCCCAGGTCATTGTGAGACTCCATAATTGGACTAGCATATCTTCACCGTCCTTCTATCTCATTAGTTCCATTTCTTACCCAAAAAATCTTGCTCCTTTAAACAAAAACATGTACATTATGAAAGAATACCAACAACAGGGTCTGCTATCTTCATTCTTTTGAATCTTTACTAATCCATTATGGATTTGTTCAGCAATGAATGGAGCAAAATCAAAAGTAATAGATAGATGTGAATGTAGAATTTGAATCACCATGTACATCAAATGTATTGGCATCCTCTCACTAACATCCTCTCCAAAAACTTGACATAATGACCAATATGCACCCTTGGCTCTAGGATGAAAATATTCTATTTTAGAAGGCTCCTATGTGTTCTGTTCCATAATAACCATTTTCTCAATTTTGGTGCAGAAATCCTTCAACAATTTGCTTCTGAAATAGTTCCTTTGTGCATCATATACTTGCCTTAGCTTTTCAAAATCAATATTCTCTAAACTATCTGAGGGTTCACTTAACCTGAACACCTTCCTTGTCTCTTTAGTAGAAATTTTGATCAATAGTATTCCCTTTGCATCCCTAACCTCCCTAGTGATTGGGTCATAACTCTTCGTAACCTGGATCGTCAAATCAACATCTAAAAATTCATCGAGTACCACAAGTTTTCCTAGGTTAGACTGCCATATATTGCTTATAGGGTGAGGGGCATTTCCCTAACTAAAACCTACTTTGAATAGATCTAATCCAGTGATATCATAGTTATCACTTGCATTCATTGTACCAATTTTGGCCTCCCTAATAAAATTTGTTGTGTCATATAAACCCTCCGCTACTTTTACCCTAGGGTCTTTGGGAATCAGACTCTTGGTTTTCACTAGGTTAGTAGTAGAGCTAAGAAGTAATTGCAACAAATCCTCATGCAAAGCTCTTTCACTATATTCAATTTTACCAGACAATTCTTTCCTTGGTGCCATTTTTAGGGTTTATCTTAAAGAAACCTTTGCAAGATATATAGACTATAGAACTATGATTCTTTTAGTAGGGAAGCAATTCATATAAATATTTCACCAACCTCTTTCTGGGAAATCATCGAGAGACAATAGCCAGTCCTTGCAATTCTTCACGCTTGAGTCTTGATATATGAGCAATTAAAGCAGTCATTTCAGCAATTCATTTACAATGATTCAACCATTACTCCTCTAAAAAAATGAACTGTCACTTCTTAACGAGAACTTCAAATTTGCATCACTTTATCTCCAGTTTGAATTAGAACTGTCGATCTTTACTAGAAGATGATCTAACAGCCTATTGCATGATTGCATAGCCTAAAAATCACTCATGTGAACATACGACAAGTTGTCACTTAGACTCTTTATTAGTAGCTATCCCCTATAACTCTTATTGTTAAAACAAAATGTTAGTCGTATGATCGCATACTGACAACTACCACATTAGTAGGACTTTTCAACCAACCATTAGTGGTCACATGTGCACAACTGGAAAATGGACCCACCAAGAATTAATCTTAGCTTTATGCAAGATTGACGGTTATTCGCATGATCGCATAGACCTCTAAGATTCCATGCGATCATATGAATACCATCAGATCTTCCCTTCATTACTTTTAGCTTTGAAGATTCCTCTGACATTGGTCCCACTATCCTTTACAAATAAAAGGCCACCACTTGTGAAATATTTGTCAACGGTCCCACTTTTTTTCTTCATTAAGCTTTTCTGTAAGATCGATGGTTAGTCGCATGATCGCATAGGTCTATAAGATTCTATGTGACTATACGACTGCTGTTAGATCTTTTCTAAAGATACCAAGCTGAATGAAAGCTGAAACATTAGAATATAAAGTATTTAGGACTTAGGATATATCATAGCCACTAGTCTTAGGAAAAATTAAAACCTCTAGTCACTGAGACTTAGGAAAACTTTACGCACGTGCACTTTTGGGATTTTAAGTGACAAAAAGGTAATGCTCAAATAGATTTAAAATAGAGTGACTTAGGGCTTTTTGGAAAATGGCATACATTTAGGGTTTTTCTTAGGTTTAACTCTTAATTAGGGCTCACTAGATATTGAGGAAGAAAAAATAATTTTGTAGGATCTTTTATGGGTTTTTTATAGCAAAATTATCATACTTTTATGAACATCTATACACACTTCAAATTTATAAAATTTTCACAAGACTCATGTACTGAAAATTTGAAGTGCCAATAGTGGCTCTGTCTGGGGATGTATGCCTCTTGCAGGCATAACAAGAATTCAAAATCTCTGGGATAAGCAGACCATCTACTGAAACAAAACAACTAACCTACTCACACAACTAGAAAAATAACACACAACTGGGAAAGGGAAACTAACTACTATTCATGGATAATGAGAGTACCTTAAGAAAAGCACAATTTGACAAATTATCCATGAACTGACAATTCCATTTTGTTTCCAATCAAGTCCTTTAGAATGTATGAATCAGATCCCCATGTTGGACTAATCAAATATGGTCCCAACCAAATAGGGTCAAATTTGTTGTGTTTACCCTTGTCTTCAAGCTTGGCATTCCACATCAAGACCAAATCATTATCTTGAAAACTTCTGACTGTAGTTTTTGTATCATACAAATTCTTATACTTGAGCTAAGATCTCAAATTTGTATCATGTGCTTCCCTCCTTGATTCATCTAGTTGTATCAGGTTCTATAATCTGATCTTCATTTCATCATCTTGATCATCATCATACAACTGGATGAACTTGTACATTTGCAAAAAAATATTTTTTGGTAGCCTGGCATGGATACCATATACTAAATCAAAAGGAGCACATCCTATAGCCTTCTTGATTGTTACTCTATCAGCCCATAGAGCTAACTGTAGCTTTGAATCCCATGCCTTCTTGTTTGCATCTAAGACTCTCTTCAAAATTTTTATCAAGCTTTTGTTACTTGATTTAGCCTAACCATTTCCTTGAGGATGGTAGGGAGTAGAGTATGAAATTTTTATACCATATTGCAAACAAAAGCTAGCAAATTCTTCACATCTGAAACATAAAGCATTGTCAAGAACTAAACTTCAGACCATCCAAACCTTATTAGAAAATTTTGAATTAGGAAATCAATAACCACTTTACTGGTTGCTTTTTTAGTGGGAATAGCTTCTACCCACTTTGTAAAGTAATTAGTTTCAACCAATATATAGGAATTTCCTCCACTGGATTTGTTTGGGATCTCTCTTATGAAATCCATACCCCACTTTTGAAAAGGGGTCTCCACAGTCACAGGACTCAGAGGCAAATTTCCATTGAATTTCAATTTTCCTGAAAAATCTCTGACAAGCATCACATTTTTTGACAAAGGAATGTGCATCCTTGAAAATACTAGGCCACCAAAAACTAGACCTTAGTATCTTATGTGCAGTAGTTTTAGCCATGTAATGGCCACCACACACACCTTCATGCATTGCTTGCAACAAATCATTAGCCTTCTAAGGGTCAACACATTTCATCAAAACACCCTCATTACTCCTCCACCATAATTCTCCTTTAATGATCACATATTTTAGAGCATGTAATTTGATAGTCCTCCTTTTGTGGTCTTCCATATCAAAAGGAAAAAAAAGCTTTTGCAAGTATGCAATGACATCTTTGTACCATTCACAATAATCTAAATCACAAATGTATGGCCTTTGTTCTTCTTCAAGAGTGTTGATGTGATTAGCATCTGAATTGCTTTGGGCCATAAGTTTTGCTAACCCCAATCCTCTTACTAGTTTGGTGATTTGGATATCAACATTAAACTCTTGGATTCTATTTATCCACCTGCACCTTCTCCCTAAAACTTCTTGTTGAACCAAGATGTCTTTTACAGCAACACTGGGCACATATGCAACTACAGTTGCTCCTACCAAGTAACATATGAAATTTTTGATAGCTTTGACCAATGCATAGGCCTATTTCTCATTTATATCATACTTTAACTCAGTTGCCTACAATGATTTACTAGAAAAGGAAATGGGCTGTTCAAAACCCTCTGAGTTCTTCTGTAACAATACTGCAACTATAGTATGATAAGAAGAAAATGAAAAGATTTGAATTGGTTTATTGAAATATGGCGATCTTAATACAGGAGCACTTTTAATAGCCATCTTGAGATCAGAAAAAGCTTGCTTGCCCTCATTACTCCATTCCACCTTTGCATTCTTCTTTAGCATTTTAGAGATGGGAACACTGATTTCAGCAAAGTTTGTAACAAACCTTCTGACAAAATTTATCTGTCCAAAGAAAGATTGGATACCTTTTACATTTTTTGGCAATGGTACCTTGTCTATTACTGCCAATCTCTTAGGGTCAATCTTGACTCCATCCTTAGATACAATATGTCCCAAAATCTTACCCTTTGTTATTCCAAATGAACACTTCCTTGGGTTAAGGGAGACCCCATATTCTAGAGCTCTAACAAAGATTTTTTCCAAGTGACCACAATGCTGGTCCTTCTTTTCTGAATAAGCTATCAAGTCATCCTGATAAACAACAAGAAATTTTTTTATGAAATCTACAAAGGCTACATCCATGGCTCTTTGAAAGGTATCCCCAGCATTAGTTAAACCAAAAGGCATTCTAACATATACATAAGTACCCCATGGAGTAGTGAATGCAGTTTTGAACTGTTCTGATTCTTTGACAACTACTTGATTATAACCTGAAAAACCATCCACCATGGATATTAATTTAGATCCAGTAACCCTTTGTAACATGGCTTCCATGTTTGGTAAACCATAATTGTTCAGATTTCTAAAGTTTACACACAACCTGATGTCTCCATTCTTTTTTCTTACAGGAACAAGATTAGAAACCCATGTTGAATGCCTAATAGGTTGAATGATGCCTGCATCAATCATCTTTCTTAGCTCATCCTACATTTTTGGTGCCAAAGTAGGATTTATAGGTCTCAACTTTTGTCTAAAAGGTTTAGTATTTTAATTCAAAGGAATTTCATGTTGGAACAAGTCTTCTCTATGTCCCTTTAAATCATCATAAGACCAAGCAAAGACATGTCTATATTTTCTAAGAAGACCTATCAGAGACTTTTTTATTTTAGGAGTCAAGATTCCCCCAATATATACATTTTTTGGGGCTTCCTTTGTTCCTAAATTTATCTCCTCTACACTCTCAGGCTTGCTTAAAAGCTTTTCCTGGGAAGAGCTATCATGGCTATCAAATGCTCTTTCCAACACTACCAAACCCTTTGGGACTTTATTTTTTTTCAACTGCAAGATTTCCTTGCCAAGGAGAGAGTTCTTATTATTTGATGTTTCTACATACTCACCAAAATTTATCTCTTTATCTCCAAAACTTGCATCATAATGCAGAAATCTTAAAATATCCAGATCATCATCAAAAACCTGCCAATTTTCATAATTATCTGGTATGGATGGCCTAGTTTGAATCTCAATCATAGATATCCCTACAAAAGTGATGTCCTCTACTCTTAATGCAATGTTAGCCAATAAATCAGCCATTCTATTATGGCCTTTGTCCATCCAATCAATATAGAAAGCATCAAACTATTCTATCTCATCCCAAACAACATTTCTATATTGTTTTAATCTTTGGTTTCTTGAAACATATTTGGATCTAATCTGAGATACAACTAATTCTGAATCTCCAATAACTTTGAGATTTTTGATCTTGTGCTTTGAGGCTAATCTTAATTCTATCAGTAAGGCCTCATACTCTGCAGTATTATTTGTACAAGTAAATGATAGGGTGAAGGAAAATTTAAAAGTCTTTTTAGTGGGGGAAATCAACAACACACCTGCACCAGATCCCTCTTTAGAGCAAGCACCATCAAAGTACATGGTCCAAAGATCATTTTGACTTGTTATATTTCTTTCCTCCTGAGCTAACAGAGAAGGTTCATATTTATTATCATTACTCTGTACTTGAAATGAATTTATGTCAGTATCCAAAAAATAATTCATGTTATTATCATTGGCTTCTTCCTCTATCATGTGAGGAGTTCTAACTTCCCCGAGTACCTGAATGCTCTTACCAGTGACATTAAAAGTAGCATAAGATAAATCACACTAGATGCTACCTCCCATTGTGGCACTCCATTTTCTTGATAATAGCATTCCATATTATGGAGGAATATCCACAACCAAAACACTCATAGTCACTTGCTTCTCAAGACAAGCATCAAGCCTATTGTAATACCCCAAAAATGGGCTATAAGTTCATTAACCTCCTACATCGACAAATCGAACAAAATTGACATCAAAGTCCTAACCTAAGGCACATCTAACATCATCGAATCATAATTGATTATCTTAAATTCTGCATTGGGGAATATTCCTAGTAATATTTCTAATTATCTTAATTATCTTTAATTTAATGATTATTTGGCGATAAATCACATTTATCCTAAGTTTGATTAATTGAATATTTTCATATTTAATTAATTAGATTTAATATTTGCCACTTAATTATGTAATTAAATTTAATTCTATCTATTATTAATTGTATTATTTAATTTTGACAATAGATCAAAATTCCTATCTTTAATTGATTAAATTCTTATTTAATTAATTAAAGCATGTTGTCATTATTTAATAATATAATTTTTAATAAAAGTTTGGTAAAATAGTTAATTAACCCATAAATTAATTATTTTATTTCAAAAATCAGTTGAGTTGAGGATAAATCACTTTATTTATTTATTTAATTCTTAATTATTATGCATATTCAAAAGAAACAGTTAAACTCCAAATTAGAAAATCAATGCAAGTTATTAACTTTTTGGAACTCAACATCCTTTTGGAGTTCAAAAAGCTTATCTAAACTCTAATTTGAGTTAAAAAGTTGTTTTTGCATGATTTTGAGAATTAACTATCTTTCATGATCAGATAACTCAAAAATCAAGATGAGTTAATTTGAGTGATTTATGGCTTTTATCCATGCACCTCCAAAGCCTTGGATTTCTATAAATTAAAGGCTTCAGCTCTTCACAAATCATCTCATATTTTGCACAATCACACTGGAGAATTGGAATTGAAGAATCAAAGCTCTTGTGAATCGACATCTTTGTGAGATCAATCTTATTTTTGCATTCATATTTCATATCATTCTTAGATAGTTTCATATCAAGTTTTTCATATAGATAGTTTCATATCATTTTATCATTCTTATTGCATAGAAAATATCAAAAAATATAGATTAATTGCATTCAATTTCATATCCATCTTTTGCATTCAAATCCTTCATTTAGGTGTCGTCTAGGTCACTGATCTCGATAATAATCTGAGAACATTAATCTCGCACCTATTAGAAGGCAGTAAATCGCTTGGTTAGATAGCTTTCAATTTTGCACGATTTCAATTATAGCTAACCTCTAATGTTTTACTGAGTGTTGTGTCTACAGATCAAGTACAATTAAAGAAGGTGCTCATATTCAAGATGTCCATGATTCTATTGAAAATTCTAATGCTCACTCTAAAGATGCTGATATCCTTGGTTGTCATATAGATGATGATGAACTTATTGATTATCCTTTTGCATCTTCCACTTCCATCCTTGGACCTCTTCCACCACTACTAAGGGCTTCATGCCTTCCTTCCATCTTGGGTCCTTATGTCCCTTCACTTTCCCCTCCTAGCTCTCCTGATTTGCCATCCATCTTAGGTCCTTACATACCTTCATCTCCCATCTTTCCTCAAGATCAACATAGATGCATACCCTTGAATCCTTTTCATCCACCCACCCATCTAAACCAGTCATATCCTCCTCCTTCTTCCACAAGTCCCAAGTCCTTTGGAAGTAACTTGAATGTTCAATTCAAGAAAAAGAAGCAATACAAGAATCCATCAAAAAAAGATCACCATGTCTCCTCTAATAGACATGGAAACATAAAGTCAAAAGAGATATCTAAGAAAAAAATTACAAGACAAATATGGGTTCCAAAATCCATCATTGAAGATATTATCTCTAAATCATCAAAAGGAAATAAAAAGCCTATGACTATATGGATTCCAAAGTCTCTCTTGAAAGAGTTTGGTGTTGAACAAAAAGTGAAATTGACATTCAAGCTTCCAAAGGCTTCCACCACATCTCCTTCCAAAAATATTCTTCCATTTCATGCACCCAAACCTCAACCTCTACTATCCATTCGCCATATTCCTTCATTCATGTTTCCTCCACCCTCTCACCACTCTTCAGGGTGTGTGTTTACATTGATCTTGCCTTTCTTTCCATCTACCCTGTCACAATCCTTCCATTCATTAACCTTCTACCTTCTATCCTTTTTTCTCATTTGCCTATTCCTCCTATCTTCCAACCTCACTCGCTTTACATAAAACCTTATCCTCCATTTTTCTCTTTCATCTCCCTTTCCCTATCAGCATCTTTGAGCATGTCATTTTGAATCCTTGGCATATCATGGTTTATCCTTTCAAGGAGCATTATCTAGCAAGCTTGCCTTCTTCTAAAAAAAAATTAAAAAAAATAAAAAAAAATTTGAAAATGTGCCCTGGTGAAAACCTGGAAATAGGCGCCTTGGTAGCAAAAGTAAACAGAAAAAAATTTTCATCCTAAGGTGAAAACCACTCCCTTGTGGCACCTTGGATAAGTACCATGATGAAAACCTGGCAATCAGGCATCATGCATAGTTCTTCTACATATTTCATCCATTTCATCTTCTCTCTTTGATCTTGACAATGTTGATCTATACATGAACATTTGGCTATTTTGTGAGTTGTCTGATGATGATCTTGCTTTCAATCCCTTCCTATTTAGCCTTCATATTTATTTTCCTTCATTCATTTTCACCTGTCACTATCCTTTTCCCCTTTGGTCTTGATCTAAGAAAGAAAGAGTAAAACACGGTGCTATGAAGCCTCTTGACATGTCTACTACTTTGGATTGCATCCTTGCCTGCTCTTGCATTATGATTTTGTGCTTATCCTATGCTAGCCTTTCATTGCTTATCCAAATGCGCTTTACATGACAATTTTTTCCTAGCTTGGGTATTCTTGAGGAGTTTCCCCTTGAGGATTTCTTCCCTTCATTTTCCTTCATTCTCTTATCTTCCATCTCTTCCACCAGCTTGCTAATCCCTCTTGTTCTCCACCTTGCTAGACATTGGGACTGCACGATATGATCTTGCTTGGGAGTTTGCAAATGGAAAAAGATGCTATCAAGTATACCAAGTATCAGAACAATTATCAGAACAAGTATCAGAACCATTATCAGAACAATTATCAGAATTAGTATCAGAACCAGTATCAGAACAAGTATCAAAATGGGCCTACAAAATAAGTATCAGAACACCTATTGGGGCTACACCTTTCACTTTAGTTTATGGGTTTGAAGCAGTACTATCTATTAAGGTTGAAATCCCATCACTTAGAATCAAAATGCATGGACTTGTCACTGATGAAGACTATAGAGTGTCTAGGTTACAAGAACTTGAATTACTAGATGAGCGCAGGCAAGCAGCGTATGATCATCTCAGAGTGTATCAGAAAAGAATGTCTAGAGGCTACAACAAGAAAGTCTGACACAAAGAATTTCAGGTTGGTGATCTAGTCTTGAGAGAAAATCCTAAAAATCAATCCCATCGAGAACGCAAGAGGAAGTTTGAACCCAACTGGCTGGGTCCCTTTATCATCACTACTACTTTTGGCTCTGGTTCCTATCAACTCTCAATGACTGAAGGAGAACAGCTCTGAGAACCAATCAATGTTCTCCATCTGAAGAAATTCTATGCCTAAGGCATTCAGTGCTTGGTAAATGTCCTGAAAAAAATCTTTAAAATCAGAAAAAGTCCTGAAAAAATGAACATCTTGGTGAAAACCTAGCAATAGGCACCTTGATGATTCACAAAAAAATAAAAAAATATCAAAAGTACAAAAAAATTGAAAAAATGCAAAATATAAAAAAAAAAAGAAAAAAGAAAAAAGTGCCTTGGTGAAAACTTGGAAACAGGCACCTCGGTAGCAAAAATAGAATCTCTACCAAGATGGTGAAAACTCGACAAACGGGTGCCACTTGTCCCAAACGCTCCATCTATCAGCACAATCTTGGTCTTTCCCAGCTTTCAGTCTTGCTTTAGTTTGTACATATCTCCCAGTTTGTTTCTGCATATCCTAGTTTCAATAAGTCGGTCTGTACACCAATCAGCTCAAGCATCTGTATCCTATCAATGTTCAAACTTGGGGGCAATCAATGTCATATCCTATGGCCTCCAATGTATCTTAGATGTGTCATATCTAGCCAGAGTCCTTTGAAGCTTTATGTGAGTCAGTCAGTCAGTCTTGTCTCCAGAAAGGATTTTGCATCTATAACAACGCAATCAAACTGAAAACTGAAACAATCTGTGCTTTTCATGCTTTTATCTCCTTGTATGCTTACTGATTCGCATTGAGATTTTTGCATATTGTGTCCCTTCGAGCTCTTCGATGATGTCCTTTATAGGATTTAGAGAGTGATGACTAGGGGCATAATCTTTTCTTTATTTTCTACTTGTATGTGACAATCTAACATCTTTAGAAATTCTGGATTGAAATGGTGTCCGACTATAAGAGCCTCTATCTCGAATTGGATGGCCATGCGTACCTCGACCATTGATACCTAGAAAATTCAAGAAAGTTTGATCTAACTATTATCTTTTTGAGTAAGTTCTTTCTCCTACTGTGGAACGCAATCTTGCCTAAGGATGTGAACGATAAAGGGTCACTACGGGTAATTCACATTGGATTTAGAATGATCTCTTGACTGTTTGATGTGTTTGTAATGCAAGGTGTATTCAGGTCATCATGATGTTTATGTTTTGATGCTTGTACAAATTGCTATATCAAAATGGACATGATATTCAGGTCATCCTGGTGTTTGTGCCTTGGTGCTTATATCTAATCCAACATTCTGAAAACAAATCAATATTCATATGTCCATGGTTGTATAACCAATGGGTGTTGTATTGATTCTTGTGCATACAAATTGATATTCATATGTCTATGGTTTCATGGCTAGTGGGCATTGTATTGATTTATCCGGTTACCTAAAAGTTCAATGATGATAACAAATCGACATATGATCAGTGACTAGGTCCTAGGTCTTATGTTGCATTTCATTTTGCATGTCTCTTTGCATTTTGCATGTTTGCATGATCTCACAATGATTAAATGAACTTCAATGCTTAAATGATTCTTCAAATCGCATCTTCAAGTCTAACAAGAGCTGAATCTCACACGAAGGTTCCTCCAATGAAATAGCAAGTAGAATCCTTTTTCAGGATCAAAATTCAAATCTGAGATCATTCATATTATTAATTGCTTGTATAATCAACCTTCAATCATCACAGAAATCCAGTATTCAACTTAACTGATTATCTTACATCACACTATCAAAATTTCAATTTGGTCAACTATGGTCAACTCTTGGTCAAACCTAGTCAAACTTGGTCTTTTGGGACCTCCAAACGATGTAAAATGCATTCTCTGACGTGTATAATCACTTCTCAAATCAATTAACATGCTTCTAAACTATAACGCTGACTTTTCTTGTCAGATTTCAATTTTAATCCCGAAGGGGGCATGGTATTGCATATCATTCAAAGTCTGTAATCAAATTTGAAATCATATCTTTATGGAAATCATATCTTCCTCAGTAAACAAGACAACAATCACGTCTAGTCACTAATTCATCAAAAGTCCTCATCGCTCGGGGCAAATCTATCATCACTTGGGGCATATCAGATTCATCAATCCATATCAATTTGGTATTCTCCTAATCTTGTAAACTGTATTAGTTTTTGCAACCATCAAATAAGGTAAGGCTTTTATTGTTCCAATTATCGGTACCTCCCTAGAGTCCATTGCCTGGCATCTCCCATGAGGAGTATCAACCTGGAATCCCATTGATCTCATAATTTCAGTAGTCATGACAGTATTTGAGGTTCCTGAGTCAATCATGCAATTTTTCAACATTTTATCATTTATGACTAATGTCAGCAAAAAAGGATCAACAACTCCCATAGAGGTGTTTAAAACATTAGTGTCCAAAAAGATCTAAGGAATTTTTGAAATAATTTCTTCAGTGTCCTTTTTAGTTGGACTTTGATCCTTCATTCTAGTATTTATTATTTCCTAGATGTATGTGGTTTGGACACCATTCATCCATGAGAGGGCTTTCCCTTTGTGTTCATTTATCCTCATCATCTCCAACAAAGGTACTTTTACTATGATCTAAGATAATATTTGATTCATGTCAATAGGTGCATAATTTAAAATAGATAAGTCTACCTTGCCTTTTGGGGTATCCTTGACTTCAGGTTGCGTGGCTGTACCCAATGGTTCTCTATTCTTTGATTTATTTTCAAATTGGGAATTTGCGGTAGTAACCATTGGAGTTTAAGCCTTGATCTTAAAAACCTTGATTGGTTCAACAGGCTTTTCAGTGCCCTTTTGCTTTAATTTCTTGGCAACATTAGCAGCCTTATTTTTTGTGGCAGACTGCTTTGCATCTTCTTTATTCCATTTGATAAAAACACCTGCTAGTTTACCAAATGTTTTATCAATAGTCCTATTTCTAAGGACATAATTACTCTTGGCCTGTGTCACCATATCAGCAATGATCTGGACTATCTCTTCATCAAAGGGTCTTCTTAATATAATAGGTTCTTCAACTTGTTCAGAGTTGTTATTTATATCTTCAGTTTCTTCCTCTTCTTCATCAGAAAAAACTTGTTGACGGTAAGCCTCTTCTCTGTTCTGAGAATGATTTACATCCTAATTTTCACTTTCTTCATCAGAGTCAACCTCTTCAACAAATTTAGAAAAGGTCATTCCACAACCTCTATCATCATATGATTCATCTCCCTCCTCTTCTTATTCATTACTTTCAGACATATTCTAAGAAATCACACAATAATCTGAATCATGAGGGGATTGGCACAGAGTGCACCATGGAATTTCACTAGTCATATTGACTAAATTCTTTTGCAAGGGGTCAGGGGTTCTATCATTTGGCTTCATATCCTTCTTTTTTGGGACAATAGGCTTTCCATCCTTCTACTGTGTATTTTAAGGATAGTTTTGCATCCTAGGCTACCTATTGAAATTATTTGGAGGAGGTCTATCATTTCCCTAAAACTTACTTTTACTTTCCCTTGGTTTCAAATCCTTTAAGGCATTAAGGATTTTCTTGAGGTTATCATCTTCCCTAGGTTTTACATTTGCAGGTTTATCAACTTCTTTCTTTCCAAACCTAGAGGTTTTAGGATCCTCTCTTCTTCCTAGTTTTCCATATACCCTCCTATTGCTCTCAATGTTTACCACAAATCTTTGAGCTTCTCTGACAGTCCTAGGGTTCTTATCTCTAAGAAGATATCCCATCTTGGCATCAAAAGCATTTAGATATGTTGCTAGACATACCTTTTCATCCAATCTCATGACTTGGAAGAGTTTGTGCATTTCCTTTTGAAACCTCACATTGAATTCTAAGACTTCCTCCTTCTAGTTTTTCTTTATATTATTAAATTCATTTAACAAAAAACCCTCATTAGTCTTATCACCATACTGATCTTTAAAATTTTTTATAAAATCATCCCAAGAACCAATACAATCATAAGGAAGCCCTCTGAACCAGTCTCTTGCATCCTTAGTTAAAGATTGAACAAACAATTTCATGATGACATCTTCATATTCTATTTCATAGTCATCAATCATATCAATAAAATTCTTTAGATGCTCTTCCCAGGAAATAACATTATTTCCAGTAAACTTAGGTAATTTCTCTCTAATCTTTGCAGGAGTCAAATTAGGATAACTAGCAATATTGTTAAAGAGAAGCTATCTGTACCTTTCAATGTGAACTATTCCTCTTTGTAATGAAGCATCTATTTGAGAGGTGGAAGCTTTTTTATTTTCTGCATTAGCAGCATTTGCAGTAGTCACTGGTGTGACAATGGCACCTTGGGTAGTAGAATTTCCAACATTAACATTAGATGTCATCACAGGGTTAGTTGGAATTGAAGGATAAAAGATTGTCTAAGAAAATCAACTTTCTTTTTCATTTCCAAAGTAGTAGCATCAATTTCTGCCTTTTCTAATTCTTTGGCAATAACCTCTTATTCTCTTCTAGCCCTTTCTAAATCATTTTCCAATTTGGACAAAGGATCTATTGGGATCTTGTCATTTTTAGGCTCATTTATTGTGATCCCTTTTGAGATCTATTTTCCTTTATCCTTAGGCTTCCTAACTTCAGCAATGGGTCGGACAATAGGTTGTTCACCAACCTCCTTGGGGGCCTCTACAAAATTTATGGCCTTCAAGGTCATCAACTATCTTTTGAGCTAATTTGCCCTAATTTGGGCCTATCTTATTTTAGTTTCCTTTTCAGCTTCTCTTTCCTTCCTAATTACAATTTTTCCTGGATACTTCTTTCTAAAATGTAGACTTCTTCAAAAATATCCTCTGAATCTGGAAGAGTAGTATCAGATGGTGAATTTTTAGACATAGAATCTCCTTGCTGATTTCTAGGATTTTTAGGACTTTCAGAAGGAGAAGCTCCCCGGGTTGGGGGATCATTTCTTCCTTCCAGGCCCCTGCTCTTACTTCTTGACCTTCTGACTTCCTTTTGAGATTCTACATCTGGGTTCATCTTTTTCTTATGATGAACTTCATCATTTTTATGAAAATAAAAATCCTCATAGGCTCCTAAACCCAAATCAACTACCTCTTCACACTCAGAGGTATTTTCTTCTTGGTCTTGAGTGAATTTGTGATTTATTTTCATATCTTTCTTCTGTATCCATGCCTGAGACATATCACCACTATTCTGATTTCTTCTAGGTAAATAAGTCCTAGAAGTGCTCGAAAGTTCACCTTCTAATCTACTTTCTGGATGGTCCTTCCTCCAAGCCCTAGTATTTCTTTGACTCATAATTGCAAGTATGTGAAACAATTTCTTATTTTCTTATTATCTTTACTTAGCACTGCTGCAGAGACTTTTAGAGTCACCGCCAACACAAGTTGGGAAATATTTTCAGACACTTAATAAATCAAAGCATTCAAAATTTATCAAGTAATCAAAACAAAGATTACTATAAACAAATGCAAAGCCTAAAGAGATTTTCAGGTTTTGACCAAATCCAAAGCTTGCAAATATTTCTCTATTTTCCAATGGTGCTTTACTGGTTCTAACAAATAAGAAGGCCAGGAGTCTAGCCCCACTTGTACCTACATTATTTGATATTCAAATTTATCATATTATTTCAATCCCTATTCCCCAACAGAGTCATCATTTTATTGGTTCCCAAAATGGACTTTATGCTCTAACAAGCAACCAATACATCTACAGATTTTGAGGATTGTTTAGATCCAAATATTTAACTCTAGAGATGATTGGACCAACTATAGGGTCTTAGTATGCCCTTTGCACTTCTGGCTCTACAAAACCAAGGAGGGTGCTCCTAATCCAGTAACAAAACTTTCTTCACTAATTCACTGACTGGATTTAAATGCAACAGATAAATGACAAGAAAAACCTAAATGATGACCATTCATTCATAGATTCTTCACTATCACTATGTGGTAATTAATTCTGCAAATCATTGAACTTCAAAGAATTTTGACAATTTTATGCTTTAAGATGGAAATACCAGTAGAATCGCTTTAAACACTTATCTCTATGAGAAGAACCTCACTGTTGGCCAGTGTCTTATCCATTGGGCTACACCTCCACTGCAAGACTGTTATACATGAACAAATATACTAAACTATGAAAGATTTATTCCCTTTTGAAAATACTAATCACCCTGTGGTGGATTTTATCAAAGGTTCCTAGATTCACACTGCTTATTGATGCATCCTTAAGAAAAAATTCAAAGAATTTATGTCACATTCAAAGCTTATTTAATCTGATCCTAGATCAGAGATGAGAAATATAGACATACACATAGAGATTATCTATGCAATGAATTGGAACAATTCATAACTCAAACAGAAATACTCAAGGAGAGATATAAATCCTAGATTTTATTCAAATGCTATATTATATCATGCTTACAAAATGCTTTACAGTATAACCTTCTGAAAATAACTTGAACCAAAAAATATTTTGCTTCTATAGAAATAATGTCTAAAAATGGTCTACGATATCCCAGACCCAAGAAACTTATCAGTAAAATTGATCAAGTTCTCGGTGCTTTTACACTGATCCTGGTAATCCTTTTATAGAATAAGGATTGCAAACAAGCTTCAGATCCTCTTAGAAAAGATAAGAAAGAAGTCCTCAAATAAGACAAAAAATGCAAATAAAAACTTTCTTGTTACAAAACTTTCAGATGGATCGTAAAGATGAGCGCCAAAATCTTGCAATAGCTCCCAAGTTCAGTTCAACTTCTGCTAGGTGTTGTATTCATATCTATGATAACTGCTTGATGTCTTTATCCTTGTTAGCTTTGATCTTGAGGGTTTGGAATATTGCCACCTGTTGCCTCTTCATTTGATGCTTCTTTTTCTTATGAACCCTCTAAGGGATATGTTGATTCCCAAGTCATATAGGTCTCTTCACTTAGCCAATGAAAGGCAAGGACTTCATCCTTTTTCGGTAATAATTTGTTCCACTCAGCAACCAACTAGTGAACCTCTATTCTTACATTAGCAAAATGCATCCTAGCATCCTAAAGGAGTTCAACAAGTTGTATGAATGGGGTATTATCATCTGTACATAAAATGGAGTCTACTTTAGATAATACTTGTCTATCTATTTGCTCCGTCCATTGATCTTTATCTTTAATTACCCCATCTACCTTAATAAGACCAAGAAAAATTTGAAAATCATCCCGAAAATATCTCAGCCTTAAGATTTGTAATCTTCTTCTTATACTCCCCCTATTTACCTCAAAATCAAAAAGATCCTTAACAAACTTGTAAGTGTTTGTTAGCTCTATATCCACAATACATTTATCCTTAAATTGATAAAAAATTGACTTCAGACTATCTTTCCTTGCAGCCCATTTTTCCAAAATCTTGTCCACAGTAACTGATTCTTTCTGAAAAGATGCTAAAATGTCTACCAATTGTTTTGCAATTTTGTATATCTCTTTAGGTTTCACCTTTGCAAAAAAATGTGAAACCACATCCTTTATCTTCTTCTCAAACCTCTACTTTACCTTTTGATCAATGTCATCCTCATCCATGGAAGGAGGAAGAGGGAAAGGAGGAAATTCAACAATAGGGCTTGATGAGGAAGGCCTGGCAGGGGAACAAGCTATTTGCATCCACTTTGATAGTTGTGTTGGGCCATGCTCTCACAATATTTTCTTTAAATTTTCAATTAAACTATATCTTTCAAGAATCCCCTATTTCAACTCAGCATAAACCTTCAAAACTGTTTCCAGCTTTGCAGTGAGTTCTTCATTCTCCTTGGCCTCTTTTTCTGCCACCTTTGTTGTCAATTGTGTTGTGGCCATTACCATACTTGATGCTTCCACTAAAGAAGTATTATCAACCCTTCTTACAATTAGACTCCCTGAAAGATCATCTCTGACAATTTGTTTTCCCTTGTTATTTTCATTCTTTCTTAGGGACCACATTACTAAAGCTTGGTGACTATCACTGAAAGTGACACCTTTAACAGCCTGTTTTGCTTCTTCTTGACTTTTGTGGAAAGGAGTGGTTTGTTTTCTGACTGCATCAAAAACCACCGCATCAGCTATATCCCACTCTGGAAGGATTAACACTCCTGATACTTTTAACATATCTCTTCCCTGGATTCTCTTCATGTTTCTTCTCACAGATTTCTTGAAACTGGTCGATGTTTAATTTCCAAAGAAACTATATGAAAGCCCTAGTTTTAACAAAAGTATCATCAACTAAGAACTCATAACAAGCCTATTTAATTATTGGATCCAATTCTATGCCTGCCAATTCCCCTGATGTTAGATCTAGTTTGGGCTCCTCTGGTAGCTCTGGTACTCCTTCATTTATTTCTTCATAGGTCATAAAAATTTGACTTAAAGCATCTATTTTTTGTACTTGCTCTGCAGTCTCTTGGTCATCAAAAAATCTTAGAGGAGACTATGATGGAGAATAATCCTTTTCAACATGAACGGGTCTTTCTTCTACTCTCTATTTCTTTGATGGGGGTGGAAAATCAATTACATCCTCAAAGGCTTGAAGATGAGGAGAGTCAGGGACCTCTACACTCTCCTTTTGTTTCTCAATTTGTTGTGAAGTTGATGCGACATCCCTTGTATCAATTTGCCTTTGCTGGCCTTGTTCTAGTATCACAACATTGTAACCAGTCTTCTTTTGCACCATGGACCTCCCTGGGTGTAACCCTTTTGCAAATACAGGCTTACTTAATAATTGTTTAGCCTTTTCTGGGTCATCCTTCATAACCTTTTCCTTCTTTTCATTTAGGGTCTGAAAAACACCCTGAAAACAATTCATAAGAGTATCTATTTTCTTCCCCATTGGAGTTATGCTTTTCAGGGGATCCCATCCAGAATCAAATTGTTGGATAAAATATAATGTCTTCTTGTACACCAGCCATTTTTCTTTCCTAACCTCTTGATCCTGCAACTTTGGAATATTTTTGACAATATCTTCAGGAAAATTAAAAATTTGGTTAAGCATGGCACACTTGGCTTTCTTCTTAAACATTTCATTATAGAACCCCTCTGGGTCTGCTGCTCTACTAATGGCAGTGGCCATATGGTATGGAGCCAAGATTTTATCCATGTGAACCCATCCACCCTTGGTAATTATGAATTGGTGGGCAATGGTAACATTTGGAAATAAAGTTCCCTTGCCTTTTCTAGTGAGGGCATACTCTTCAATATCTCCCAATTGCCTAAGAAATTTTGCAATTCCAATCCTAAGGGGTACATGATAAGGCATTATAAAAGGGGTCCCCCTAAAACCATACAACCTGATGACAGTTGATACATTTTAGAAAATGACATCACCCCAATTGTGAATAATATTCATATTCTTAGCACACTGATTTGGCCTAATGAGTTGTACCTATACTATTGGGATTCTTGGGTTGCCTAAGACAAACAACATCCTCAGTCTGGTTGCAAAATGTTTATCAAAATTTATGAAAATATTATCCTTTCTATCCCAAGTCATTATGAGGCTCCATAATTGCACTGGCATATCTTCACCATCCTTCTGTCTCATTAGTTCCATTTCTTGCCCAGAAAAGCTTGCTCCTTTAAACAAAAACATGTAAATTATGAAAGAATACCAGTAGAAGGGTCTGCTATCTTTATCCTTTTGAATCTTTACTAATCCATTATGGATTTGTTCAGCAATGAATGAAGAAAAATTAAAAGTAATAGATAGATGTCAATGTAGAATTTGAATCACCATGTACATGAAATGTATTGGCATCCTCTCACTAACATCCTCTCCAAAAACTTGAAATAATGACCAATATGCACCCTTAGCTCTAGAATCAAAATATTCTATTTTAAAAGGCTCCTATGTGTTCTGTCCCATAATAACCATTTTCCTAATTTTGGTGTAGAAATCCTTCAACAATTTGCTTCTAAAATAGTTCCTTTATGCATCATATACTTGCCTTAGCTTTTCAAAATCAATATTCTCTAAATTTTCTGAGGATTAACTTAACCCGAACACCTTCCTGATCTCTTCAGTAGAAATTTTGATCAATAGTATTCCCTTTGCATCCCTAACCTCCCTAGTGATTAGGTCATAACTCTTCACAACCTGGATCCTCAAATCAACATTTGAAAAGACACCAGGTACCATAATTTTTCCCAGGTTAGACTGCCATATATTTCTTGGAGGGTGAGGGGCAGTTCTCTACTAAAACCTGCTTTGAATAGATCTAATCTAATAATATCAGAGTTACCACTTGCATTTGTAATACCCCAAAAATGGGCTATAAGTTCATTAATCTCCTACATCATCAAATCGAATAAAATCGACATCAAAGTCCTAACCTAAGGCACATCTAAACATCATCGAATCATAATTGATTATCTTAAATTCTGCATCGGAGAATATTCCTAGTAATATTCCTAATTATCATAATTATCTTTAATTTAATGATTATTTGGCAATAAATCACATTTATCCTAAAGTTTGATTAATTGAATATTTTCATATTTAATTAATTAGATTTAATATTTGCCACTTAATTGTTTAATTAAATTTAATTCTATCTATTATTAATTGTATTATTTAATTTTGACAATAAATCAAAATTCCTATCTTTAATTGATTAAATTCTTATTTAATTAATTAAAGCATGTTGTCATTATTTAATAATATAATTTTTAATAAAAGTTTGATAAAATAGTTAATTAACCCATAAATTAATTATTTTATTTCAAAAATCAGTTAAGTTGAGCATAAATCACTTTATTATTAAATTAATTCATAATTAAAACATGCACAATCATAAAAGCAGACAACTGTCAATTATCAATTAAAGCTAAACTCTATTTTGAGTTAAAGCTTAGCTTTTGCATGTTTTTGTGACTTAATTATCTGTTATTATCAGATAACTCAAAAATCAACCTGAGTTATTTGAGTGATTTATGGCCTTTATCCATGCACCTCCAAAGCCCTGGATTTCTATAAAATCAAGGCCTCAGCTCTTCATAAATCATCTCATATTTCTGCACAATCATGCTAGAGAATTGGGGGCTGAGGAATCAACTTGCAAATTCAAAGCTTTGTGAGATCAATTTCAATTGCATAGTTTATATATCTTAGCAGAGAATTTCATAGTTTTCATATCATTGTTAGAATCTTCATTGTTAGATCATTTAGCATTCATTTCATATCAGTTTTCAATAGCATTCATAGCATATCAGTTTATCATTCGTATTGCATAGAAAATATCAAAAAAATAGAATAATTGCATTCAATCTCATATCTAGATCAATTGCATTCAAATCCTTCATTTAGGTGTCGTCTAGGTCACTGATCTTGATTACAATCTGAGAACATTAATCTCGCACCTATTAGAAGGCAGTAAATTGCTTGGTTAGATAGTTTTCAATTTTGCACGATTTTGATTATCACTAACCTCTAATATTTTACTGAAGTGTTGTGTCTACAGATTAGGTACAATTTTCACACACACATTTCTGGCGCCCACCGTGGGGCCCTGAAATGGGTTTCCCTTCATTTCTATCAATTTTCTATCTTTTGAGGATACACATTTCAAGGGTCCTCGTATACTCTGTACACAGTGATTTTTATCATTCTATCCGTACTTTCATACTTTCATACATCTCTGTACGAATTCTCACATGAGATTTCACTTGCATCGCATGAAATTTCACTGGTATCATTTTTGTGTGTGAAAAATCACTTTCTCACGCGAGACTGCAGTTCCTCGCGTGAGACTTTATCTTTTATCACGTGAGACTCAACTTCCTTAGGTGAGGCTTCATATTTTTTCACGTGAGATTGTACTTCCTCACGTGAGACTTCATCCTTCGTCACACGAGATAGTACTTCCTCGCGTGAGACTTCATTCTTCACCATGCAAGACAGTGTTTCCTCGTGCGGGACCGCATTCTGCCTCGTGTGAGATTTTGCTACAAAGACACATAATTTGCAGATTTGTACTTTCAGATTATTGATTTCTAACACTTACAGTTTGCTGTTGATTGGTCTTGATTTTATACTTTCGGATGTGTGCTAAATTCTAGATTGTAGAGCATTGGACCTAAGGTATTCTTCTCAAGCTGATAATATTTCAATTTGGATCCTAAAATAAATCTCTTATGTGTCTGGCTTGTGTGCATCTTTTCATGCTTTGATCTATTTCTACACACTTGCATAATTGATAGTAGGTTGTGACCCCTTAAGGATTCATTAAGTAGTCTTAGAATACTTGTGATTGATCTTGATTGCTATCTTGGGTTATTGGACTCGCTAATCTGCCAGCCCCTCATTTCTACCTTGTGGTTGCAATCTCAGCACCATAAAGGGGAGGGGTCAACAAGACAGAAGCATTAAGTGTTCCACTTGGCAACCCTTTTGTGCTTTTAGGAACTCATTTTTTTTCTAAGTTGGGGACTCATTTTCAGCTTGTTTGAGGTGTTAAGTGTTCCACCTTGTGGACTCATCTCATATTCGCTTTAAGTGTTAAGTGTTCCTCTTTCTTCTTTTTAGGTACTTTTGGTAGATTTGCTTTCAGGAATATATTTGTGCTCACATAGTAATTAGGCCCTATGAACACTATTCATGATTCTTGAGAGATTGGATTCCTAGCGAAATCCTTCCTTGACGACGGAATCATTGTAGGTGGGGAGGATACTTAGTGCGTTTCACATTCAACTTGGTTAGTGATTCTTCTCTTATTGATCGACACATTCTCTCTCTAGAGAGGTTGATAGATCATGTGGGGTTGATATCACGAGCTTTAGTGAATCAAAATTGGTTAGTGCATCTTCTCTTATTGATTGATATATTCTCTCCCCGAAGAGGTTGATAGATCACGTGGAGTTGATATCACAGACGTTGGTGGAACAAAACTTTGTCTTAGCATGTCGGATTAATCTGCTTGCTTTGTTTGGGTTAAAAGTGAAAAGGTGTCAAAAACCTTGGATCTGGAGCCAAGTCCCCTTGTGGTATAAATCTGTGAGTCACCTTTAGAGAGGGTTAACCGTAGCGGACAATCCCTTCACAGGGAAAACTGCGTTGACGGAACCTCAAGCAGTAATAGCCATTTTCGCCATGGTAGTGACAGTCGCTATATAAATTTCCTTGTGGAAGAAATCTCCATGGGTATGGTTCATTGTTGGGTTGTCAGATCTCCCTAGCAGCTCTTGAAGATTAAGTTCTCGGACTATGTCAAAACCCTGGTGCGTCGGGATTGGAGTTCACCCCTTTGAATCATAAAAGTTGCAAAGTCAAACCATTACTAAAAACCCTAGAGAGGCTAATTTTTCATTCTCAGGTATATGTGTGTTATTGCAAAACTTTTCAGAACATACACAATTAGTACTCTCAGGGATTAGCACAATTTGGTCACTTGATTGTTCATGCGCAAGGTTTCTTTTGCCCTTGTTCATTATTTTTAGACGTGCTTGGAATCACTTGCTAGCTATTTTGTATGCTTGTTTATCTACTTGGCTATTAAAAATGATCAAATCTGGTATAACCTTCAAAATCTAGACGGTACAAATTTGCAAACAATTCAAATCTGAAAACTCAAAATTTGCAAAATCTGAAGTAAAATTCTTTTCTAGAGTCAAAAGTCATCTCAGGAAGTCAAAAGTCGTACAAGTTTTGTCAACTATCATTTCATTGCTACCCAACTATTGTATGAGTTTAGCAACTATCATTTCATAGACTACCTAGTGTCGTACAAGTCTGTAGAGTGTCATTTGGAAAAATTTGGGAGAGTTGTCAGAAATTGTCAAATTGCAAGATATCTAATGTTTCCAGCCTAGTTCCAGAATCTGTCAAAAATACCATTGTGTCAGGAACAGAGCAGTAGCTATTGAGCATTCTACCATTTTAAGAGTTTGATCTTTTGAATCTGATCTAGTCTTCTGTTTGATCAATTTGAGTCCTTTTTATCTCGTGTCAAAACCTTGTCATAACTATTAATCTTCAATCAATCTTCAAAAATAGACTAAGTGTTGAGAACTTGTGTCCACTATCTTTTGGGTGATCTATCCCATACATCCAGGGCACAGTTCCTTCACCCACATCTCATCAAATCTTCAAACTATCATAATCTTGACAAGGTTGCATCATCCGATTTTCTTGAATCAAATTGTTCTTCAGTTGTCTTCATCTTTTTCTTCTGTTTCATTCAAAGTTAATGGTGGAGACCAGAGCTTCTTCACACAAGAAATCAAAAGAAACATCTCAAAACTTACTTTTGACCAATACCCCAGGTCTAGCTCTTGAACAACTCATTAAGTCAGGTATCTATGAAGATGATGGTCTCGGTAACTTTCAATTGAAAACTGGTTACATACCTCCTTTATCAACTCACAGAGGTAATCAGCAAACTCCTCTTCAATCTGTTCCAGGGAGCCCAAAAACTCCTATCATGTCTCAAATAGGGATAAACCATGGTTCTCTAGGAGGAGGGTCCCAAGGACATGATTCTCAACATAATGCCGACCAAGAACCTACCCCCTCTAAAATCCATCGATGTTAGAATGACGATGAATTCAAGAGAATGATGAGGCATTTCTTGAAAGTGGATAGAGAGGCATACTTTTTACAATTAGCCCAGGAAGGGGCTAAGCTTCCTCCCAAATTTAACGTTGATGATATAATCACATATGAGGAAGAAACTCCACTCACAGCTATGACAAAATAGATGCATGCTAAACAAGTCAAATTTAACAATCTTAAGAAGGAGAAGGAACCCAAGGAGTTCTCCATGAAGGCCCTATGTCCTTTCCCGTTCGACAAAAACTTGTATATGCCGCCATTCCCAAAAAGAGTGGAGATTCCAAAGTATGACAAATATGACAGACACTCTGATCCTCAAGATCATGTCAGAGAGTTCTGTATGCAATCCATGAAATTCATGCATGAACCAACTTATCTAATGTGTCTTTTTCCTAGATCCTTGGGAGGAGCATCCATTCAATGGTTTTCAAGATTACCTTCTACGATCAAAACTTTTGAGGAATTGATTAAATTGTTTTATCAATAATATTCCTACAATATTCAACATCTGATTACCATGATCGATATCTGTAACCTCAAGCAATATCTAGGGGAATCATTCCTAACTTTTCTCAAGAGGTGGCGAAAGAAGTTTTCTCTATATGCTAGACCAATTCCCGAAATGGAGAAACTTGAAATCTTTATCAATAACCTTGTTCCAGAGCTCAACTATCCATTACAAATGCAAGATCATGTATCTTTTGATAAAATGGTGGATAATGCAATCAAGATTGAGAAAGTACTTGTCAAGAAAGGAGAAATCACACTTCAAAAGGACAAGTCTGAATCTGGATCTAGCTCAAAAGATAAAAACAAGAGCTGGAATAGAAACAAAGGTATCATCTCTGATGGTGTTGTTGACACTATCTGCACCCCATCAAAGGCACTGGCCTACAATCTCACCCTTGCCACCAAAGCCATTGAAGCTTCAGAACAAAAATTTGCTGAACCATCTCCAAAGAAGCCATTCAAATATGGGATAATAAATGAAAGTTTACTCCCCTGGGAGAATCTTTGGAATCTACCCTAAGAACCCTGATAGCTGATAACATGATCTCTTTACCACCAATCTGAAACCCTAATCCAGATCCAAAACCATATTGGTGGAAAGATAATGAATACTGTGCTTTCCATCAGACTAAAGGCCATAGAACTAATGGATGCTTCCACTTGAAGCATACCATTCAAGACTTGATAGATCAAGGGGACATCACGATTGATAATCCTACCAGCAATAATGATCACACAGCATTTATAGAATCATTTCCACAACATGGCAAGGGAGTTTCCACTTCTCAGCCTAACATGGGGGCAAAAGTCAACTATGCCTACCCTGGAAACAATGCTGTCATCAATATGGTTGAACCATGTCTCTTTGAGAGCTGTAATGTCATCATGATTGTATGAAGAGATAGAAATCATTCCTCAGCTAATGCGGTTACCAGATCACAAGCTCGGGCTCATCTGAAAGGACAAACACCAAGTTCATCTAATGTCCCTAAGATACCTTTCAATCTCACATCTGCTTCTAAACAGAAGGCTGCCTTAAAATCTTCCAATCCAAAGGATACAAGACCTACATCTTACAGCATCGTCCAACAACTCTAGCATACCAATGCCAAAATCTCTATGTTTGAGTTACTTCGAATATCTCCAGCTCGCAGAGATATCCTAGACAAAGCTTTGCTCAGCTCTAATGTTCCTGATGATCTAGATCTAAACAGGTTCCAGACTATGGTTGGTCATCTAACATCTCTACAATATATCTCCTTTTTAGAGGAAGATGACAACTCCCTAAGTCACCCACATAATCAGCCCTTACACATAGAAGTCTTGATCCAGAATCATCGAGTCAAACGTGTGTTGATAGATGGGGGTGCAGGCCTCAACATTTGTTCTTACAACTTAATCACATAGTTGGGATTCTCAGAGATGGATATTGATCCTCGAAAGAAGATCACCATAAAGGCCTATGATGAATAGGAAAGATCTTCTAAACGCACCATTGTCTTACCCATCCAAGTGGGTCCGGTCATCAAAGATACCACATGTCAGGTGCTTGATCTACCATTGGCTTACAATATCCTTCTAGGGAGACACTGGATCCATGAAATGCAAGCCATTCCTTCTACATACCATCAATGCTTGAAATTTCCCTATGATGGAGTGGAGGTTACTATCCCAACAGATCTGAGTACAACTTGCAATACATTGAAGGAAAGTGCCGATAAGCTTGTTCCAAATAACAGAGAATCTTCCATCAAGCAACAAAATGTGGCTTCCACATCCAAGATGGAAGACATTGCTAAAGAGATCAATATCAAAGAAAATGGGATGGGAGAATACACTATAGAGCTAGTCTTGTCTCTGACATCTCTCCCAATCTCACCCAAGTCATATGGACAATCTTTGAAGTAGTCTAAATCAAAACCTAAGGAACCTATGGAAGCATACAAAAGAAATTTTGTGGCAGAGCAAGTATCCAAACAAGAATTTGAAGAAGATGAAGCTGTGCTTGCATGGCTATACAAAGAGGATTCTGAATCTAAAATTGTTCAAACTAGTGAATCTATAGCACCTACAATCCCTTCTAATTCATATGGTCCAGGGAACAAATTGATAGCCAAGATGGGATATTCCGGTCAAGAACCTCTAGGAATCAGAGGAAAGGGTCTTGTGACACCCATTTCACATATTGGTAGAGCCAACAAAGATACTAGTGGCTTAGGCTTTAAGAAGAAACCCTATCATCTCAAAGGTGGTTGTTCTCATGTCATAGAAAAAATTGCACCAGGAGAACCCCTTCTTAAGAAAGAAGAGATAGAACCCTCAGATGATGATTCAGATAGTTCAGAACTCATCCCCTATGTAAAATTGCCTAAAGAGATCAAAGATCTTCTTGATGATAAAGATGATCCTATCAAAAGAATTAATGTAGTAGAAACACAAGAACCTACTGTACCGCAAGAGATGGTTGCACCACAAGAACTAGCCAATCTCGAAGGTGATGAAACTAATCCAGAAGTAGAGAGTAGTTATTCTGACACTGATTCCCATGAATATGAATTCAAGTCAGAGACTCAGGGTAATCCTTCTTGGGGTATTCATCCTGATTTCACATATTTTCTAAGATTTCCTAGAGATCCTAAATCAGAAGCTAAGTCAAATGACTATGAATGGGGTGCCATTCCAGAAGAAGATGAGCTTATAATAGAGAAATATATTGATGTTATTCACCAATATGTATCTCAACCCAACGTAGGTCTAGAGCGAAACAATGAACTTAACGTGTCTGATCCACCTATGGCTGAAGAGGACTCCCATGATGATGTTGAGCCTATTCATGAATTGAACATTTTGAGCTATAATATCACCTTTCAACTTGAGCGTCGGGTTAGGACCAATGATGACATATCCATGACTATGAACACCATATCCCAAGCCTTTCCCGCTTTGACTATCCAATGCCCTGATCTTATTGACCAAACTTCCACAAACCCAAACCATGGTATTTATACCTTCCCGACTGACTATGCCCTTGCCTGCTACCTTAATGTAGTTGAGCCTATGAGTACTTCCATCAGTGAACCAAGCGTCAGCATGACCAAGTCGGACATCAAATATCTTAGTCAAAAAAAAAAGAGTAAAAGGAAAAAGAAAAAGAGTTCTGAGGGTGAAAACCACTTTGTGCCAGTCTCAGAACTGACAAAAGTAAAAAGAAAAGACGTATCTAAAGGTGAAAACCTCTCTGAGGCACCTAAGGATGAGATATTTGATGTCCTTCTGAGTCATTTACAGGATAGATCTCCAGTTCTGATTGAGCCCACTCAATCCATCAATTTGGGTACAACAGAGGAACCACAATTGGTACATGTAGCACAATCTCTATCAGAAGAAGAGAAACAAAAATTCACTACATTCTTATCAGAAAAAAAGATCAACTTTGCATGGAAATATTTAGATATGCCAGGATTGGATCCCAATCTCATTATGCACCATCTATCCATTTCTCCTGGAGTAAAACCAATCAAACAAAAATTGAGAAAGATGCATCCTCATGTTGCACTCTTAGTCAAAGCAGAACTAGAAAAACTCCTAAAAGTTGGATTCATCCGTGTCATAGACTATGCTGAGTGGATCTCTAACATTGTACCTATTTCAAAACTAGATGGTTCTATCAGAGTGTGCACAGACTTTAGAGATGTGAACAGAGCATGCCCTAAGGATGATTTTCCACTACCTAACATTGATATGATAGTGGACATGACTGTGGGCTATGAAATGTATTCCTTAATGGATGGCTTTTCTGGGTACAACCAAATCAAAATTGCTCCAGAAGATCAAGAGAAAATAGCTTTCACATGTGCGTGGGGAACCTTCTATAAGATTGTTATGCCATTTGGACTCAAAAATGCTGGAGCTACATATCAAAGAGCAATGACATCTATTTTTCATGATATGATGCATAAAACAATGGAGGATTACGTGGATGATACCTTGGCAAAATCCATGATTAGAACTAAACATCTAATAGACCTGAGTATGATCCTAGATAGAGTGGAACAGTTTAGTCTCCGACTAAATCCTAAAAAGTGTGCTTTTGGTGTCACTTCTGGAAAGCTCTTAGGATACATAGTTTCAAAGAAAGGCATTGAAGTTGATCCAGCTAAAGTCAAGGCTATAATAGAGATGCAACCTCCCACAAATATTAGTCAAATGAGGACATTGCAAGGTAGAGTATAGTCCATCAGAAGATTCATATCACAGTTAGCTGACATATCACAACCTTTTACAAAAACATTACACAAAGGCGCGACCCTTGCATGGAATGAAGAATGCGAGAACAACTTTAACCATATCAAGAAGTATCTATCGAATCCACCTATCTTGATGCCTCCTATTCATGGGAAGCCATTGATCTTGTATGTCTCTACAATAGCCACATCACTGGGGGCATTGCTAGCGCAACATGATGAAGACAAGAAAGAAAGATCCATCTACTATATCAGCAGAACTTTAGTGGCCTATGAGCAAAACTACTCAATGATAGAGAAGGCATGTCTAGCTATGATCTTTGCATCACAAAAACTGAGACACTATATGTTAGCTCATACCACGCATCTAGTAGAAAAAATTGATCCACTGAAATACCTACTAAGCAAGGCGGCCCTCACCAGTAGACTAGCTAAATGGGTCATGCTTCTAAGCGAATTTGACATTGAATATGTTGAAAGAAAAGCTATAAAAGGTCAAGTTATTGCTGATCAACTAGCAGATGCACCCATGTTTGATGATACACCCATGCAAATGGAGTTTCCCGATTCCTCTATCATGCACTTCTCTTCTAGAGAATGGTAGTTATTCTTTGATGGCTCCTACACACAAAATGGATCTGGAGCAGGCATATTGTTCATCACTCCTCAAGGATACTCGATACCCAAAGCATTTAGACTAAATTTTCCTTGCACAAACAATATTGTTGAATATGAGGCACTTCTCAATCGTATGAAAATGGCAATATAGTGGAGAGTTACAGAGATGCACATCCATGGAGACTCACAAATGGTTATCCACCAAGTCAATGATGTGTACCAAACCAAAGATGAAAAGCTCATTCCTTACAAGAGAATGGTAGATGATTTAAAGAAATACTTCATCTCTATCACATTTGAGCAAATACCCAGAATGGAGAATAAGGCTTCCGATGCAATGGCAACATTATCTACTCTCTTACAGCAACCCAAACATGAACTGCACTATGAGTTCCTGGTGGAAGCCCTATCCTATCCTGCATATGAATCCCCTAAAACCCGCATGATCTGCACTGTTGTAGGCTATGACTCATCTCGCTACAAAAATCTATTCTCCTATCTCCACGACCAAATCATCCCTGAGTCCTTTAACCATTTTGAGAAACAAAACCTTATCCGATCCGCATCTTGATATGTCATCATTGGTAGTGATCTGTACAAATGAGGTCTAGATGGTACACTACTTAGATGTTTAGAACGGGAAGAGTCTCAACGTGCATTAGAGGAAGTCCATGAGGGTATATGTGGGTCACACTTGAATGGTTTAACATTAGCTCGCAAACTTATTAGGGCTGGGTACTATTGGCCTGAAATGGAGAAAGAGGCTATTAAATTTGCTAAAAACTATCAATAGTGTCAAGTACATGGCAACTTGATTCATGCTCCAGGGAGAGATCTGATTCCCTTTACTACACAATGGCCTTTTCAACAATGGGCATTTGATCTCATAGGTGCTATCCATCCGCACTCTTCTAATGGACATACCCATATAATCACAACTATAGATTATTTTACAAAATGGGTAGAAGCAGTTCCTCTAACACAAGCAATGGGGAAACAGATCTTTGTGTTCATCCTGAACTACATCATTTGTAGATATGGGATCCCTCACTCTATAATCACAGATAATGGGGGACAATTCAAAAACAAGGATCTAGATGACTTATGTGCTAAATTCAAGATTACACAACATTGGTCTTCTATTTACTACCCTCAAGGGAATGGACAAGCTGAGGCTTCAAACAAAAATCTCATGAAGATCTTGCACCGAACAGTGAATAAAATAGGAAGAGACTGGCATCTCATGATCAATCCAGCTCTCTGGGCATATAGAACTAGTATCAGAACACCTACAGGGGCTACACCTTTCACTTTAGTTTATGGGTCTGAAGTGGTACTACCTATTGAGGTTTAAATCCCATCACTTAGAATCAGAATGCATGGACTTGTCACTGATGAAGACTACAGAGTGTCTAGGTTACAAGAATTGGAATTACTAGATGTTTGCAGGCAAGCAACGTATGATCATCTCAGAGTGTATAAGAAAAGAATGTCTAGAGGCTACAATAAGAAAGTCTGACATAGAGAATTTTAGGTTGGTGATCTAGTCTTGAGAGAAAATCCTAAAAATCAATCCCATCGAGAACGCAAGGAGAAGTTTGAACCCAACTAGCTGGGTCCCTTTGTAATCACTTCTACTTTTGGCTCTGGTGCCTATCAACTCTCAACGACTAAAGGAGAACAGCTCCAAGAACCAATCAACGTTCTCCATCTGAAGAAATTCTATGCCTAAGGCATTCGGTCTATGGTTAAATATGTTGAAAAAATCTTTAAAATCAGAAAAAGTCCTGAAAAAATGAATATCTTGGTGAAAACCTAGCAATAGGCACCTTGATGATTCACAAAAAAATAAAATAAAATATCAATAATTCAAAAAAATCAAAAATATCAAAAATTCAAAAAAATTGAAAAATGAAAAAATACAAAAAAAAATGAGAAAAAGAAAAAGTGCCTTGGTGAAAACCTGGAAACAAGCGTCTTGGTAGCAAAAATAGAATCTCTACCAAGATGGTGAAAACCTGGCAAACAGGTGCCACTTGTTCCAAAATGCTCCATCTATCAGCACAATCTTGGTCTTTCCTAGCTTTCAGTCTGCTTTAGTCTATATATATCCTGGTTTCAATAAGTTGGTCTGTACACGAATCAGCTCAAGCGTCTGTATCCTATCAATGTTTAATACTTGGGGGCAATCAATGTCATATCCTATGGTCTCCCATGTATCTTAAATAGATCATATCTAGTCAGAGTCCTTTGAAGCTTCATGTGAGTCAGTCAGTCAGTCTTGTCTCCAGAAAGGATTTTGCATCAACAACAACGCAATCAACATCAAATTGAAAACTAAAAACAATCTATGCTTTTCATGCTTTTATCTCCTTGTATGCTTACTGATTCGCATCGAGATTTTTTGCATATTGTGTCCCTTCGAGCTCCTCAATGATGTCCTTTACAGGATTTAGAGAGTGATGACTGGGGGCATAATCTTTTCTTGGTTTTCTGCTTGTATGTGAAATCTAATAACTTTGGAAACTCTGGATTGAAATGGTGTCTGACTATAAGAGCCTCTATCTCAAATTGGATGGCCATGCGTACCTCGACCATTGATACCTAGACAATTCAAGGAAGTTTGATCTAACTATTGTCTTTTTGAAGTGAATTCTTTCTCCTATTGTGGAATGCAATCTTGCCTAAGGCTGTGAACAATAAAGGGTCACTATGGGTAATTCACATTTGATTTAGAATGATCTCTTGATTGTTTGATGTGTTTGCAACACAAGGCGTACTTAGGTCATCACAACGTTTATGTTTTGATGCTTGTACAAATTGCTATATCAAAATGGACATGATATTTAGGTCATCCTAGCATTTATGCTTTGATGCTTATATCTAATCTGACATTCCGAAAACAAAATCAATATTCATATGTCCATGGTTGCCTAGCCAGGGGATGTTGTATTGGTTCTTGAGCATTACAAATCAATATTCATATGTCTATGGTTTCATCACTAGTGGGCATTGTATTGATTTATCCAGTTACCAAAAAGTTTAATGATGATAACAAATTGACATATGATCAGTAACTAGGTCCTAGGTCTTAGGTTGCATTTCATTTTGCATGTCTCTTTGCATTTTGCATGTTTGCATGATCTCACAATGATTAAACGAACTTCAATGCTTAAATGATTCTTCAAATCACATCTTCAAGTCTAACAAGAGCTGAATCTCACACGAAGGTTCCTCCAATGAAATAGCAAGTAGAATCCTTTTTCGGGATCAAAATTCAAATCTGAGATCATTTATTATGTCAAAATCACGATTTAAAATTTTTGGACCCAGGACGGTCTACTACTTGCATAATCGACCTTCAATCTTCACAGAAATCCAGTATTCAACTTAACTGATTAGCTTACATCAAACTATCAAAATTTCAAACTTGGTCACCCATGGTCAACTCATGGTCAAACCTAGTCAAATTCGGTCTCCAAGACCTCCAAACGATGCAGAATGCATTCTCGGACGTGTATAACCACTTTTCCCATCAATCAACATGCTTCTCAGCTCTCAACACTAAATTTTCTTGTCAGATTTCAATTTTAATCCCAAAGGGGGCATGGTATTGCACATCATTCAAAGTCTGTAAATCAAATTCTATCAATCAATTTCTATCAATATCTTTCATCAGTGATCAAGACAAACAATCACATCTAGTTGTTGATTCATCAAAAGTCCTCATCGCTCGGGGCAAATCTATCATCACTTGGGGCATATCAGATTCATCAATCCATATCAATCTGGTATTCTCCTAATCTTGTAAACTATATCAGTTTTTGCAACCATCAGATCATAGTGTTCTTTCCTTGGTTCTTCGGCAACTAAAGGGTTCGGATGTGATACCTGCTAGTTCTGTTAAGACAATTGAGTCTAGAATGGGTCACTCACTTCTTATCAATCCTAAGGTTCAGAATCAGGTGTTTTGACACTTTTTCGCAATCATAGGTTCATTTGCTGCTATAGTAAACATTATCTCTGGTCATTCAGGACCTCCTATCTCAATATCTCTCAATCGGTTTCTATCTTGAAATCAGTTTATCTTTTGAATCAGTTTCATATCTTTATCAAACACATACTATCTTTGAACCACTGCGCTTCGCATAGTAATTCAAAGAGGGGCAAAATGTAATACCCCAAAAATGGGCTATAAGTTCATTAATCTCCTACATCATCAAATCGAATGAAATCGACATCAAAGTCCTAACCTAAGGCACATCTAAACATCATCGAATCATTATTGATTATCTTAAATTCTGCATCAGAGAATATTCCTAGTAATATTCCTAATTATCATAATTATCTTTAATTTAATGATTATTTGGCAATAAATCACATTTATCCTAAAGTTTGATTAATTGAATATTTTCATATTTAATTAATTAGATTTAATATTTGCCACTTAATTGTTTAATTAAATTTAATTCTATCTATTATTAATTGTATTATTTAATTTTGACAATAAATCAAAATTCCTATCTTTAATTGATTAAATTCTTATTTAATTAATTAAAGCATGTTGTCATTATTTAATAATATAATTTTTAATAAAAGTTTGATAAAATAGTTAATTAACCCATAAATTAATTATTTTATTTCAAAAATCAATTAAGTTGAGCATAAATCACTTTATTATTAAATTAATTCATAATTAAAACATGCACAATCATAAAAGCAGACAACTGTCAATTATCAATTAAAGCTAAACTCTATTTTGAGTTAAAGCTTAGCTTTTGCATATTTTTGTGACTTAATTATCTGTTATTATCAGATAACTCAAAAATCAACCTAAGTTATTTGAGTGATTTATGGCTTTTATCCATGCACCTCCAAAGCCCTGGATTTCTATAAAATCAAGGCCTCAGCTCTTCATAAATCATCTCATATTTCTGCACAATCACGCTGGAGAATTGGAGGCTGAGGAATCAACTTGCAAATTCAAAGCTTTGTGAGATCAATTTCAATTGCATAGTTTTTATATCTTAGCATAGAATTTCATAGTTTTCATATCATTGTTAGAATCTTCATTGTTAGATCATTTAGCATTCATTTCATATCAGTTTATCATTCTTATTGCATAGAAAATATCAAAAAAATAGAATAATTGCATTCAATCTCATATCTAGATCAATTGCATTCAAATCCTTCATTTAGGTGTCATCTAGGTCACTGATCTCGATTACAATCTGAGAACATTAATCTCGCACCTATTAGAAGGCAGTAAATCGCTTGGTTAGATAGTTTTAAATTTTGCACGATTTTGATTATCACTAACCTCTAATGTTTTACTGAAGTGTTGTGTCTACAGATTAGGTACAATTTTCACACACACAGCATTGATTGTGCCAATTTTGGCCTACCTAATAAAATTTGTTGTGTCCTATAAACCCTCCGCTACTTTTACCCTAGGGTCTTTGGGAATCAGACTCTTGGTTTTCACTAGGTTAGTAGTAGAGTTAGGAAGTAATTACAACAAATCCTCATGCAAACCTCTTTCACTATATTCAATTTTATTGGACAATTCTTTCCTTGGTGCCATTTTTAGGGTTTATCTTAAAGAAACCTTTGCAAGATATACAGACTAAAAAACTATGATTCTTTTAGTAGGGAAGCAATTTGTATAAGTATTTCACCAACCTCTTTCTGGGAAATCACTAAGAGACAATAACCACTCCTTGTAATTCTTCATGCTTGAGTCTCTACAATTTTTTTATTTCTTTATGCTTTTGAGAGTGTGCAGAATCTTGATATATGTGCAATTGAATCAGTCATTTCATAAATTCATTTAGCATGATTCAACCATTACTCCTCTAAAAAAATGAACTGTCACTTCTTAACGGGAACTTCAAATTTGCATCACTTTATCTCCAATTTGAATTAGAACTGTCGATCTTTACTAGAAGATGATCTAACAGCCTATTTCATGATTGCATAGCTTGAAAATCACTCATGTGAACATACGACAAGCTGTCACTTAGTCTCTTTATTAGCAGCAATCCCCTATAACTCTTATTGTTAAAACAAGATGTTAGTCGCATGATCGCATAGCTTGAGAGAAGCTTATGCGAACATGCGACAAACCGTTAGCCTTCTATCACTGTCATCTTTTCCTCAAGTTACTGGTCCCACTTTTCCTTTCTCAATAATGAGATAACATGTCAAAAAACCTTAACAGGTGGACCGATTTTTCTTTTTTCCTTTCAGTGTCCCCACTTACTGATAACTGCCACATCAGTAGGACTTTTCAACCAACCATTAGCAGTCACATGTGAATAGCTAGAAAATGGACCCATCAAGAATTAAACTAAGCTTTATGAGAGATTGACAGTTATTCGCATGATCGCATAGACCTCTAAGATTCCATGCAATCATACAAATACCATCGGATCTTCCCTTCATTACTTTTAGCTTTGAAGATTTCTCTGACACTGGTCCCACTATCCTTTACAAATAAAAGGCCGCCACTTGTGAAATATTTGTCAACGGTCCCACTGTTTCTTCATTAAGCTTTTCTGTAAGATCGATGGTTAGTCACATGATCACATAGGTCTATAAGATTCTATGCATTTATATGACTGTCTTTAGATCTTTTCTAAAGATACCAAGCTGAATGAAAGCCGAAACATTAGAATATAAAGTATTTAGGACTTTGGATATATCATAGCCACCAGTCTTAGGAAAAATTAAAACCTCTAGTCGTTGAGACTTAGGAAAACTTTACGCACATGCACTTTTGGGATTTTAAGTGACAAAAAGGTAATGCTCAAATAGATTTAAAAGAGAGCAACTTAGGGCTTTTTTGAAAATGGCATACTTTTAGGGTTTTTCTTAGGTTTAACTCTTAATTAGGGCTCACTGGATATTGAGGAAGAAAAACTAATTTTGCAAGATCTTTTATGGGTTTTTTATAGCAAAATTATCATACTTTTATGAAAATCTATCCACACTTCAAATTTATAAAATTTTCACAAGACTCATGTACTGAAAATTTGAAGTGCCAATGGAAGTCTTTCCTCACCAATTGAGGGTACAAGGTGAATGACCACGTGTTTTTTTCCCTGATGTTTTCAACTTTGGTTAATCCTAGAGATACTACCCTAGCGGCTAGTAAGTACATGACATAGGATGTCATGTAGAAGTGGGGGTCTATTTTCACCCGAATCAGTTGGTCATCCAGCTGGTCACTTAGAATGGAGGCCCAATCAAACCTTACTTTCCATTCTTTTATCTTTAGGATTAGGAAAATCATCCAAGGCTCAAGTTGGTGGAACTTGGGAAGCCCGTACACCCTACTTATCATTGTTATAGTTTCCTGGATATCCTCTTTCATAAAGCCACTCCTCATATCAATTCTATCTAGACTATTCTTGGGCAATGGCTGCATCAAGAACTCATTGTTCATGATGTTATGCACCCTCTGTGTGTCCTTGTTGTAAAATTCCATCCCCTTGTTGATATTGGTTTTAAAGAACTTATCTACCCCTTTGGGCAGATGGAAAACATCCTCAATGTTGTCGGGTCTCAAGTCTAGGACCACTTCTTTGATGCTATTCTTGACCATGTGCTCATCTGGCACATAGTTATTGGCCAGTGTGTTGATCAGATCCACTGACTCGATGGAGACTGGGTGTGCTATCGTATTCACTAGGGAAAAGTGGACTAATGAAGTGCAGTCATCTAAATAGTTGACTAGCTGAGAACATTTGTTTAGGTACTCATTCCATCTTACATTCCTGATATCTGTATCGATTACCCCCGTGTGAAAGTCAGTCACCTTGGATGGTGGATGGTATCCTTTGAACTAATATTTCATGGCTAGTGATGCTAATACCTTCTCAACCATATCTGCAGAGAGGAAAAGACATGAATGAGTAACATGATGAGAGAAAAAACCCAAAAAACAAAGAACATTACTAATTTCAAGCTCGAAAAAGGAGAGAAAGGAATTTTTGGCCTTTTGGACCATCAAGGGTGTCGCATCACTGAAAGGCCGAAAGGGCCGAAACTGCTGAATCAGGCTTCTGCCATGCTCAAAGAATTTCGGTGAATCAGAGGTCTAAAAACCCCGGAGGCTGAAAGGGTTGACAAATATGAAAAGGCTGAAAGGCCAGGGAGGGTTCCTATCTCACCAAAATGATGAATCGGGGAGTGAAACTTTTTCGGCATGTGAAATGGCCGACACGGCTGAAAGTCCTAAAAACAAGGAGGATAAGGTCTACTTTAGTGTTTCAGAGATGTGAAATGTTTCGGTGTGTGAAAACACAAAAATGCCGAAAAGTGATCTAGCACTTAGGGATTTTGATCGATGTGTGAGTCCTACGAAAGTTTTGAACCCCAAAGGTCTGAAACTAGGGTTTACAGTGAGACTCAAAAAGTGAATCCAATGGTGAGTTTGACCACAAACTCACCAAGGGATGCAAGTTGAATACCTTGACAATCCCTAAGGCCAAAAAAGTGCCAACTCTAAGCAACCTAGACCTAAGGACAAGGCCAAAAAGGCCAAAAGATGAAAAACCCTAAACCTAGGATGAACCAAGAAGGACAAAAGCAAAAAGACACTAAATCTATGACCAAAACGAGGGGAGAAAAGACCACCTACCTAGGAGGCAAAGAACCTGATGATGACTCACAAGGAGAGGAGATCCAAGTGATGAAAAAGTGACAAGCGGTGAAAAAGTAGGCAGGAGGTGGAGGAGCAAGCACAAAGTAAGGGTTTGAAAACCCTCACACGCCTTTTATAGGCTACGCGGGGTTGCTGACGTAAGAACCCTACAAATTCAGCCTTTCGACCTTTTCAGGGGTCTGAAAGGCTGACAAGGCCGAAAGGATGACTCCCACAAGAGTTGGACTTTTGGTGTTGCGGACATCTGAAAGGTCTGAAAAAATTCTAAACCTGAAAGGCTCAAACACACTCCTTGCTCCACCAAGCCTTTCACACTTTCAGACATCCAAAAGTGCAAAAGGGTGAAAAGGCCGAAAAGGCTGAAAACTAGGAAAAAACCTAAGGACAAACCCTAAAGATGATAAAAGGAGAGAATCAGAAAGAAAAAGGGGGACCCATGAGGCCATAAGGGCCATTAGGGGAGTGTGTTTGTGGGACCACAAAAAATAGCCCAAAAAAAGAAAAGGAAAATGACTGAAACTTCCTAGAGCTAGTCCATCTAGAGATAGTCCAACTTCGCAATGAGCTAGGTATGGAGATCTTCAGATTGAGTATGTTTCTTATCATCGCCAAGGTTGAGGAAACCATAACTCCTGCATCCAGTGTGTGAGAATGTGCGTTCAAATTTTCTTGAAAACATTTTTCCATGAGCTCTCGATGATAATCATCTTGTCGTTGTCAGATCACTACCTACTAACCCAAAGTCATCCATCAACCAATTTAACCTTTCTCTATTTCTAGGTAGGCGTTAATAGCCCTGATAGAGATTGTTAAAGTCACCATTTCCTGACTGCAAATGATCTTTGATAAAAGTCCTTAGACTTCATAGGAGGGATCTTAGACTTGATTTGCTTTAATTTTAAGTCGATCACTTTGAAATCATTTGTTTATCAACAAATTTTATCAATGTGGACTACTTCGATGCTCCTTGTACCTTTGTAAAAACATTGTCCATTTCTCTTTTTCTTTTTTTTTGACAACCGGAGCAGCACTTAGACTATGCTGTCCTGGTTTTGAGCATTTCCTAGTTTATCTCATCTTTATGTGTTCCTCCTTTTTTAATTTCTTGCTCTTTTCTTTTAGTCTGCATTTCAGCTAGAAAAGGGTTCTGACCTTCAAGCTTCCTTCATGACCATGGGCATCTCCCAATGCAGATTAGAATCCTATTTAGAAAAGCTCATGGCTTGGGTTCTCCTCTTAAATGTGCTTAAGTGTTGAGGATGGTTATTTGTAGTACACTCTCCCAAAGAGTCTGAAAAGAAATAACCTTACCTCCAATCACTGTCTTCAGTTCACTGCAAGATGGAACCACCTCTGAGGTCTAGACCATGAGAAGCTTCACTCATTACTCAGACTACTTGAAAGGACCACTAAAATTGAAAGCACTGACCTCCTACAACAATGACCAAAAGAAAAGACACTGATGAAAAGACTGACCAAGAACTAAAAAAAAAGACACTATAGTACAAGTATATATAGTAAAGTACAAGGGGCCAGTTAAGACCCAAAATAGCACTTTAGAAACTGGCCATTGACTGGTAGCAGGACCAATTCTCCATCAAGAGAACTAATCTGAAAGGTATTCTCTCCCAAGATCTCAGCGATCTGGAATGGGCCTATCCACAAATGTTGGAACTTGGTGTGGTTGCCTAGTTTTTCTTTTGCTTTGTCCCACATTAAGACCAGATCAGAAATTCAGAAACTTTTTATGGTTGCTCTTTTGTCAAACCATCGCTTGATAATAGCCTTGTGTTTGGCTACATGTTCCAAGGCCATAATTCATTTTTCTTCAAGGTTTAACAAATTCATGAGGTGAATCTGCACCCAATCCTCACCCTTGACATATTGATCCATGAATCTCAAGATTGGTATTTTAAGGTTCATCAAAAAGACGGGCTGCAAACCATACACCAATTGGTAGGGAGAGGTCCCTAAGGCATTCTTGACTTTGACACGATCTGTCCACAGACCATATTTCAACTGGGTGTGCCAGTCTTTGGGATTGCCATTGAATAGACATTTGATTACCATTGTTAGGTTCTTGTTGGTTGACTCAGCAACTCCATTCCCTTGTGGGTAGTAATTGGATGAGAATTTTAGAATTACCTAGTTCTCGAAGGCCCATTGAATGAGACTTGCAAATGAAAAGTAGGGGCATTGTCACATACCAGAAAAAAAGGCATGCCAAACCTTGTGATGATGAACTCTTCCAGGAATTTGGTGATCACCTCAGTGGTACAATTTTTCATAACTTGTGCCTTTGTCCACCAAGTATAGTAATCAGTTGTAGTCAAGATGTATCGATGCCCTACTGAGGATGGAGGATTGATCATTCCCACAAAATCAAGCCCCCATTGGGTGAATAGATGCACTTCATATACTGGTTGTAAGGGCATCGCCGGGTGTCTTTCTCGAATGGCGCTAGTTTTGGAAACATGGCAAGAGAATACATGCTCATGGGTATCTTTGAGAAGAGTTGACCAGTAATAGCCAAATCTTAGTATCTGATGAGCTATAGCTTCTACCGATCCATGTCTAGTACCATACTTATCATGAAATTCTGTGAGAGCTAGTTCAACTTCTATTTGATCTAAACATTGTAAGTACAATGCATCATAATTGCATTTGTAGAGCCTCCCATTTTTTAGCATGTATGAACTACTCTTATTCTTAAGTGCTCTCCACTAGGAACCATTCAATCCATCTAGGCAACAATTTTGTAGCAAGTAGTAGACTATGTCTTGGTACAATATGTCAGTGACTATTCCTTCATTAGTGTACACCTGGCACACCAAACCTTGTTCCATTTTAGCCATCATCTTGGTGAGGCCTTGACCTCTCACCAATTTCATCAGTTGGATCTCAATATCAAATTCTTGTAATATTTCCATCCATTTGCCTCTTCATTCTCCGAGTTCATTTTGCATTAGTAAGGATTTGACTGCTGGATCTGGAACAATAGTGACGACCTTACTCCAAAGTATGTAGTGTCTAAATTTCTTGATAGCCTTGACCAAGGTGAAAGATTTTTTATCCAAATTAGGATATTCATGTTTTGCATTCTTCAGTGGGTAGCTCATGAAAGCAATCAGCCTTTCATCTTCACCTTCTTTTCCCTATGTGAGGATCCTTACACATGAATGTTCCAAAGAAAATGAGTAGACTTTAAATGGTAGAAGATAATCAAGACTGACCAAGACTGGAGTAGTGGCAATGGATATCTTGATCTCTTTTAAGGCCTCTTTAGGTGGGGCATTCCATTTGATTTTAGCATCCTTCTTCAGCATATCATTTAAAGGACGCACTATCTCTACAAAACCACTGATGAACTTCCTGAAAAAGTTGATTTTCCTAAAAAAAGACTTCAATTCCTTCCTGTTGTTTGGTGGAACCAATTTGATGATAGCCTCAACCCTTTCAGGGTCAATTGAGATGCATGTCTTAGATATAATGTGTCTGAGAAGTTTTCCTTGAGTCACCCTGAAGACACACTTCTTAGGATTCAAAGAAATCCCATAACATCGACACCTCTTCAAAACTCTTCGCAAATCTTTGATGTGGTCCACCCAGTTCTTGGAAAATATCATGAGGTTGTCTATGTATATAACAATGCATTTGTTGACCAGACCCTTGAATGCCTCATCCATAGCCTGTTGGAAAGTAGCTCCTACATTGATAAGACTGAATGACATGCGGTGATAGGCAAATGTTCCCCATTTTGTAGTGAAGGCCATTTTTAGGTGATCTTATTGCTTCACCATGACTTGGTTGTACCCTAAGTATCCATCCAGAAAGGACATCATTTGGGAACTATTTACCAGCTGTAACACTTCTTCTAAGGAAGGTAGAGGATAGTTATCCTTTTGAGATGACCTGTTCAAATTTCTAAAGTCCACACAGAGCCAAACTTTTCTACTTTTCTTCCTTACAAGGACAAGATTGGTGACCTAAGTTGAATGCCAGATGGGAAAAATTATCTTGGCATCAAGCAACTTCTGTACTTCCTTTTGAATTACTAGCTTGATCATGGGGTTTACTGGTCTTTGCCTCTGGCAGAAAGGTTTAGCATCAGGGTTCAGTAGGATTTTGTGGACAATAACACTGGGGTCATAGGTTTTTAGATCCTCATAGCACCATGTTATGATGTCTTTGTATTCAGTGAGTAGTTTGACCATCTATTTCTTTTCCTCTAGTGTGTCAAATTTTCCTATACAAACCTCCCTGGGTTCGAGCTCTATTCCTAAGTTGTAGAGTTCACAATCATCTCCATCTACTACTAGCATTTTCCTCTCTCCTGAGCATGTTCATCTTTGTCAAAAATTCTCTCTAGAGCTACCATACCTTTTGGAATGGAATTGGTTTTCAAGTTCAAAATCCCTAAGTCATCAGACTCCTCCATTTCATCTTCCTCCATTTCATCTTCTTCTTCACCAATGCTTTGCTTGTCAAAGATCCCTGCGTTCATAACGAATTCTAAGATTTGTTGATCATCTTGAAATACCTAGAAGTTTTTTATGTTGTCAAGAATGACCGGTATAGCCACGAGTTCCATAAAGAATTTCTTCAATTTGGACTTCTCTAGCGGTTGTAGGGAGCTTGCAGACACTGCTAAAGCATCGATGACAATATTCTTTCTCCTTGGGATGCTTCAAATGTTAAAGGCTTCAAAGTCTTCAATTAGGTCCCAGATGCAGTTGTGATATAAGACTAATCATTTTTTGGTGTAGGAATACTTGCTCTTGATCTACCGGACTATCAATTGTGAGTCACCTTCCACTATTATTGCTTTGATTTTCTTTTCGTGGGCCAAGAGGAGACCATGGGTTAGAGCCTCATACTAAGCAACATTGTTGGTGCAGTAGAATTGCAAATGGTAAATAGCATAATATGAACCCCCACAAGGGTTAACTAATTCGATCCCAGCTCCCACTCCCACCTTACATTTGGAGCCATCAAATCGAAGCTTCCATACTGAATGATTTTTGTTGGAAGATGTCTTGGCTTGGGGTTCTAGGATTACTTTCAGTAGTGGGGTCTTAGTTTGGGGTTCTTCAAGGGTCATGAGTAGACAAAAGTATTCTTTACTTAGGGTTTCCATCTTTTCCTCATCCAAAATTTCTCTTTTCGAAAGTGGAACCCACTTTAGTTTTTTCTTTTCTTTGACATCATGACAAACTTCACGGCATGGAAGTAGGAATCCATCATCATAGGAGCTCCATTCCTCTTGTACAAAGCACTCAGTTGTAAGACCTTGAGATTCTTCACTGAGTGGAGATCCCTCCTCATTTGAAAAATTCATTGCATTCTCAAGAGGTTTGGATATGTTTGATATCTAGTTAATAACCTGGACCACCGCCTCTTGACAGCTTTGGCATGTGAACTCCAAATGGTTTGTCTGATGAAGATGATAGTACCTAGGTAGCATTAGTATGTTAGGATTAGTGTCTGGGCCTAAATGTCTCATATTCTTTGTCATACAACTTATGAATTCTATGAGAATATCTTTAGAGATCTAGACATCTATCAAACCTTGAACGAGGCTATCGTCAGAACTTTCTTCCTCCTTGAGTTGAAATGTGAACACCTTGTCAAAAAGGTACACTCCTAGGTTAGCTTGTGAGAACAAAAATTCATTTAGGGCATTGTACTCAATTATCATTTGTTTGATCTTAGGCTCTACATCTATATTGATCTAGTTATTGAGACCCTTCCATGACAACCAAAGTTGGGTAAAGTCTGTGGAGAACCAACCCCTCAAAGATCGGGTCCATTCTCAATTGAGCAGCATGCCATAAGTCTCTAGGATGTCTACTACATGAACATAGATGTAGTCTTGGATCTTGGGGTTGGCTATTAGTTGAATACATGTGTCCTTCAAGACCCGGATGACTTTGACTTCCATTTTATCAAGCTGGATCACCACACAATTGGTTGGCTAAGGATTCATTCCTAACTTCTGACATATGGACAATGGCATCACATTACATGAAGCACCCGAGTCGATTAAGCATTATGCAAGTTCTTTCCAAATATTTTGAGGCTAAGTAGGAACGGAGGCACTTCTACCCTATCTTTGAATATAGTCAGCATCGCCTATGTGACATTTACGTTAGACACATTCTTAGCGTTATTGTTGGGTGAAGCTGATTTGGAATGATCCAAAGACTTCAAGAGAGCTTCTCTTTGAGTGGGACAAATCTGTAGCATATCATACATTGACATATTTGTTCTAACTTTCTTCAGTTCTTCTACCACACTATATTTCTCGTTGGCCCAGACTGGATTTCTCAACACGGTAGGTTGTTGTTGTGTTGTCTGAACAAAGGTGGCATCAGGACCCTTTGGAGGCATAGGATTATTGTTGGCCCTTGGATCAGGTGGAGTGGGCCACTTACTTGGAGGAATTCCATTTGTCAAAGGCTCCCTCCTGCTCCTCAAGTTATAGGTATTTCTATTGTTGTTTTGGAAGGCATGGACTTTGGAATACCCCGGTTGGTTTTCTTGATTGAATGGGAAGATGAACTCTTCCTCTGAAGCATTAGTGACTGGAGTTCCATCTGATGAAGATAGATCATATGAATCAAATGCCATGGCACTAAAAAGGGCTTGGGAACTCTCAGAATTCTGAGTTTTTTAATTATTAGACTCCCCCCTATATACATAATCTGGTTGATGCATGCTAGGGACTTGGGTGTAACTGGCTTCTGACAAACTGAAGAAGTTGGCATTGTCCATGGGGATACTACTATTGTTTGGACACATGTTCCAAGTCCTATTTGTCCTTTATTTCCCAAAATATTTGTCTTGAGAGCCATTCCCATAACCTCCTCCATTGTTATTATTGTTGTTGATGTAATTGCCATAATTACAATTCTAATTTTGAGAGTAAGTATTCAGGACAACAGCAGACCGTGGATAATTTCCTTGGTTTGGATTTGGGTTGAGCTTCATCCAGGTGATCTCCTCGGTCAACTGGGACAACATCTTCTTCATGGCATCTAACTTGTTTACTAGAGCTTGATCTGGTTCATTTGGGACAGCAACCTTTTGTTCACACAAGGCAGCCCTCTGTGTATCATACCTTGGGTATGTGATGGCCAACGGTGGAGTAGCAACATATGGAGTTGGTACCAGATTGATCCTTGGGGTTTTTTGCACTAGAAGTTGATTGTTTGCTATGAATGGACTAGTTGCAATAGCATTCCCCACTATTGGTGGGATGCCATAACTCTCACCTACTTGCAGGTCCATTTGTTGAGTGAACAAGATAGCTTCATTGCACACTTTCTCCAAAGAGTCAATATCTCTTGGAGGCAACCTTTTTAAGAATATAGATGTTAATGGGTCCAAGGCATGCAAGTACACTTGTATGGAAGCACCAATTGGTACCGTGTATGGGGCCTCAAGCTTTTGGTACATCTTGTGAAAATGGTGATTGAACATAGTGATAGATTCATTGAGATCTTTTCTCACCGAGATGAACTGGTGATGAAGAGTTGCCAGATCCACATATAGTTTGAATTGATTTAGGAACTTTGTTTCAAATTCGTACCAGGTAGTAATGGATCCTTGTGGAAAATTTAGATACCAGTTATATCCGTACTCCCCTAGTGTGTAAGGGAAGAGGTGGCACATGACATCTTGATGAGCAATCTCTTTTCTATTGCATAATTCCTTGAATGCATGAACATGTTCTTCCACTATCCTGGATTCTCCATAGATGAAATGTGGGTAGAATTTCTCAGGATTTTTGGGTAGCTGATGGAGCTATCCCTCCAAATTCAGTGGTGAACTTTGAGCATTTGCAAAAAATGCCATTGGGGCTGGTGGTGGAGGAGCAGCAGGAGGGGCAACAATTGTTGGAATTGGAATAAGATTCAGATGATCTGAAGTATCCTCTCCATGCTTGGTTTTGCTACTGCGAGGTCTGTGAAACTTTGTAAGTTCAAGGAACTCCCCTTTGTTGGGTGAAGATCTAAGGACTCGATGAAATCTCTTCGGAGAGAAATATTCAATATTTTGTGGTGTCCATTTTGAGGGACCTCCTTCTAGCACCACTTCTGTTGAGCATCATTTTTACACGAAGATAATGGCTAGGAATTTGCGTGAACAACTTCCCCTCTTGGAAGATTGATGGAATCAATCTCAAGGTTCCTTCTAGCTGGGTCTCAACCGCTTGGATATCTCAATGGAAGATAAATGTGTATTTGTTAATGAGGAGGCCTTTGCTAGTTCTTCTCTCAAGGGAAACTATAAAACAAACTTTATAAAACCAAGATATCTCTTTTTTTGCCACGATTTTCAGATTTAAGGATGAAAGCAATGCTAATTTAATTGATCTACTGAAAGAAACTTGCAAAGAGGGTTAGAAAATGTGGGGTAACAAGAGATTTGAAAGGAAATACTAAAAGAAATCTAATGGATTTATGCTAACATCACACCATCATGCGAATTAAATAACCAAGAAGATGAAGAAACCCACAAAACAAAGATCATATCATGTCAGAATCTTTAGCCGAATGGATGAAATCATCAATGGAATCGAACAAATGCAGATGTATGATAAGTCAAAACTCATCAGATCACAAAGCCACTCTAGATGTGCGCACACATGAGATAGGTTAATCTTCAAGCACCAAAGAATGATCTTCTCAGAGATTCATCACAATATAGAAATGTAATATCAACAAACACCAAACTAAAAGATTGCAGACCTAAAATCATTAAACAACCAATTGGCTCTTTGAAATAAAGAATGAGCAAAAACCACATTTGCAAATTTCACATAGATAGAAGATAAATCACACCATGAATGAAGCACCAATTGTATTTTTTGTATTAATCATCAAGTCAACCCTCATTACATCATTTTATTACAATTTATAAATCTCTTCTTTTATTTTTGCAACTAGGGTTTCACTGCAATTGAAACTTGAAAGTAAATCTAAACTAAAGCTTGCATTAAAGAAACAACTTCTAAAGTTTAACTAAACTATCCTAGCATAGAATTAAACCTCGTGCATTACAAAGATTTGAATATATCAGGCATTAAATAACTAAAAAATGGAGCTGGAATTTGTGCATGCACTAAATAATCTTCATGTTTTTGCCCTTGATCTTTGACTCTGACTTCTTCACATGGACCCAATTGGAAGAGATCCCAAAATCATGCACAAATGATCCCAAAAAGGAAGCCCAGATGACTAGAAAGTGATCTCTGACATAATTGAAGTTTACTTTTAGACATGCCAAAAAATGCTCAAATCCAAATAGTTGGTCCAAAAAACTCATGACCGACAATCGACAAAGTGCTAAATCCTTCATCTCTACTATTTTGGACTTGTAGGTTGCCGAAAAAATCCTTATGGCCAAAATGCCAAAAACCAGGCACTGCAAAATTGACTAAGTGTCAAAACTAAATTTCCTATACACAAAATTTGGTAGATTTCTAACTGGAAGCTATCTAGCTGGGAGGCACTTTTGGGTGTACCTTCTTGAACCTATTCATTATTTCTAGCACCTCATCGAAGTCCAGCATTTTAATCTCTTGGAGGATTTCTTTCTGCCTATCTCTGAAGTCAATCAGTCCCTTAGCAAAAGCCTTTATCTCCTCTTCTTGAGATAGCATTTTCTGGATTTCCTCCATTTGGTAGAACATCTGTTGGAGGTCCTCTTTAGACTTTACCCCTCAGAATATGCCCAGGTATTGATAGATGATGTCATTTATTGAATACATGGTTTTATCATCATCTTCATCAAACAGATCCAAGTCCAATCCCTCAAAGAAACCTTACAGTTCCTTTGCATAGAGTGTGTTGTTATCTCTCCTCTTGTTCAGTCTCTTGAGAACCTTCTTGAATATGGCTAACATCGTAGTTATCTCTTGGATCTATTATTCAAAACTATCCAATTCCTCCCCTTCATAGATTTTCATCAAAACCTTGAAGCATTGCTTTCTTATCATTGTTAACTCATCCAACACTTTTTCCCAGCTAAGCATGGTTTCTTCTACACCATTTTCTTCACTCATGATCTCCACTAAAGAAGTTATTCCTGCCAAAATGTTCCAAAAGGGCCTTAAGATCATCCTTAGAGATAAGCTAGCGAACTACTCAAAATCTAGCTTCCATTCGGTACAAGACTGCACAAAAGAATGTAGAACATTTGTATCTACATCCCCCCTTTTCTCCAAAATTTCTTGTAATGAGGCTTTGGGGTTGTTAGGGTAAATTGGACCTGCTATCTTTAGAATGAATTTCTTCATAGCCTCATTTTTCTCTTCTAGAGCTCTTATCCTTTCTTCATCTTTATTCATGAAGCCTAGAGCATGCTTTAAGACCAGAGTAGCCAAGGTTTTGCTACCTTCCCTAGTTGGTTTCCCCAAGTCCACTTCATCCAACACATAATCCTATAGAGTGATCTCATTTACACTAACATCCATCTTAGGAACAACCACCTGTGCTTTCCACCTCCCCGTTTGGTCTTGTGTTACATAAGACATTCTCCTTGCTTGGGGAACTAGTGCCATTTGGTGGAAAGCATGCCCTAGCATGGTCATGTCAACCTCATCATCAGTGTACACTCTGACCCTTGGCTGCACTTCTTTGGTAAACCATGTGGGTTTTGAGAATGCATTCAATGGCTCATAGGGAGCAGCCAATGCAGAAGAGGTTGCCAAGTGTTATGTCCTTTCTTCCTTCTAAGTTTCTTCTTCTTCCTCTTCTCCTGTTTCCTACTTATGTCCAGTGTCTTTTTCATGTTCCTCCTGATTAGCTATTTGTTTCTCATCAGTCATTTATTCTTTGGTATCTATTTATGGCTTATCTTCTTCAGTAGGTGATTCCTCTTCCACCTATGACTCTCCCTTGTCATCTAGCTCCTTGGATCCTATATGAATTTCTTCCATATTCTCTCCATCAGTGACCTCTGCGACATTGACTCAACATGAACTTCAGGAGGAATATTAAGTGGGGGAGGTGTAGGAGACACAAGGGGAGTGGTTTAATGGGCTGGTGGAGGAGGAGTCAAGAGGGGAACTTGAGATGAAGAAGGTTGCTAAGGCAATGGAGTACTCTGTAAGGGAGTGGAAAGTGGAGTAGTGGGAGGATCTTGAAGTGGAATCGTAGGAGGAGTGGAAGGATGAGGTGGAGGTGGAGGTGGAATGGATGAAACCAATGGTACCTATGTAGTTTCTCCTTCTTTTGAAGTGACCCCAATAGAAGAGTCCTTTTCTAGCCTTGTAGTTTCTCCTTGGTCCTCAGTCACCTCAACATCATTTTGTTCCTAATGTCCCTATTGTATATCATCTCCCACACCACCAAAAAGAGTAGTGAAATGCATAGGGGCTTGTTGCTCAGCCTCCTTGAGCCCATGAAACCCTACAAAATCTATGATGTTGAATTCATCATCATCGAGGGAATCCAAATTTATTGGCTCTACCTATGTATCCGCTTCAGTTCCCTTAGGATCATCCTCTATTATCCTTCTTTTCTTCAAGAATCTCATAGACTGAGTTCTCCTACTGAGGGGAACTTCATCCAAATCATCTTCATCATCTTCCACCAGGGTATCCATCTAGGTGGGCATTGAGCCTCTCTTCCTCTTGTATACATGACCCTTGGTCACTCTAGATGGCTTGGGCCCTATGATCTTGAATTTCATTCTCTTCACCAAACTTGGAGAGTTTTGGTCGCTAGGTGAAGGTGCCTCTAGTGGTGCAATGCTTTTGGTCATCTTGGTTTTCACCTTCTTGGAGTGCATGGCCAGACCATAGGTGGTGGGATGCTCATGTTGATACACGGTTCCTAGCTTCAAAGGGGTAGCCTCTTTGAATTGTGGTTTTAGTATCTTTTATCCCTTCTACTTCTTTTCTCAAGAGGGTTTCTCTGGGAGTTGCTTCATGGGGAGTGGCTCCATTGGAAAAGGATGAGCAATCCAAGACTTCATTAGCTTAATCACATATCAGGCTTTGAAATCCATGCTATCATTCTCATCTCGATCTACATCTACATTTAAGATGGCCCTTGTGAACACCTTATTTATATTATATATAGAATCCAAAACTTTATCTAAATCAACATCTACCACCTTCTACAAAATCCTCAACAATAGTGCACCCTGTGCCAGCTCTAGACTCATCCAGCAATAGTCATAGACTCTTACCTCATAATCATCTACACAATTGGCCCAATGATCTTCAACATGCAACTCGTGAACAAAGTGTCTTCCTATTATGTGGCTATTGTAATCACCTAAAATTGGGCTAACAGAACCTAGGGACCTATTTGCCCTTAATTTGGTATGTAACCTTAATTATGATAATTTGATCTCTAATTATTAGTATAAATTCTCAAAAATTCATTAAACCCCATCAATTTCTAAATCAAGCATTTATCACCAAAGTTCAAGCAAAAATCAAGGTTATTAACTCTAGGCCTATTTAATTACTTAAACCCCATCAAAAGCAAAGGCTAGAGTTATTAATTATGGAAAATACATAAATATCTCCTAAATCAAACAAACACAACAAAAACAACTTAAAACAAGGAGGCTTGCACATGGATCAAGGATCAAGCCAAGATACATCTCAACCACTCCTCATGGATGCATCTCGACCGCTGATTCTCTTCCAAATCTTATAAAAGAGAGCTTTCAAAGGCTTTCCTTCTTCTAGCTCCTTAGATTTTGAAAGGCTTCTTTTAACACACTACTAATTGCTTCCAATTCTAATGTTTAGACTCTCATTTTCTCATGGATTTGAGGCTTCATGATCCATGATTATGAACTCTCATGCTTTGGAGAATTTGTGAACTAATGCTTGGATTGATAGTTGTTTTCCATGATTTCAAGCTTTTATTAAGTAGAAAACACTTCAATTTGGGTTTTAATGGAAGAAATTAGGATTTCATGCTCTCATTTAGGTTTTTTACATGCACTTTGAATCTCTCATTTTAGTGTAGATTGTCACTATTTTAAGGGTTAAATCTGAGAACAGCTAACCCCTATTTCATACTCACATTAATTAGAGAGCAATAGGATGCTTTTGCTTGTTAGCATTTTCAATTGAATCTTCATTTTCCTCTAACAAGTGATGTTATTATCCTATTGAAGTGTTGTGTTGTAGGTCACAAACTCATGAACATCGTGTCTTCCTATTATGTGGCTATAAGTACCAATGGGGTCAAAGTGAGGCCTCACCAGATTGTAGGTTGCCAATGGGAATTCATCCCAGTCTCTAGTCAATGACTTGCAAACTTTCATGTCTAGTACATAGTGGGGACTGATGGAAATAGGAAAGTCCCAGCAATGTTTCTTCTTGTGCTTCATATGCTCATGGGCATCAGACAACTGTCATGATATATCTAGTAGAACTACCCTGTCAGAAGGGTATCTTGGGAGCTTCTTGGGTGCTAAGGTGCTTCTTGCCACCTAAATGTATGTGAATGTCTAGAATTGTATATAAAAAGCCCCAATGGCCTTTACTTTAGCCCCTGCCTCTATTGACAATATTTTAGCATAATCACCCTTAATGGAGCATATGATTGCAAAGGTGAAGGCATCATTAGCTATTCTAAATTCTGGGCTATTGTGCGTGAAGAAGTCTTTCCTTACCAATTGAGGGTACAAGGTGAATGACCATGTATTTTGTTCCCCGATGTTTCCAACTTTGGTTAATCCCAGATATACTACCCTGGCCGCTAGTAAGTACATGACATAGGATGTCATGTAGAAGTGGGGGTCTATTTTCACCTGAATCAGTTGTTCATCCAGCTGGTCACTTAGAATGCAGGCCCAATCAAACCTTGCTTGCCTTTCTTTTTATCTTTTAGATTAGGAAAATCAAACAAGGCTCCAGTTGGTGGGACTTGGGAAACCTGTACACCCTACTTATCATTTATATAGCCACCTGATATCCTCTTTCATATAGCCCCTTCTATCAATTCTATCCAGTCTATTATTGGGCAATGGCTGCATCAATTACTCATTGTTCACGATGTTGTGCATCCTCTGTGTGTCCTTGTTGTAAAATTCCATCCCCTTGTTGATATTGAAATTAAAGAACTTATCTACCCCTTTGGGAAGATGGAAAGTATTCTTAATGTTGTCGAGTCTCAAGTCTAGGACCACTTCTCTAATGCTATTCTTTGACCATGTGCTCATCTCGCACATAGTTATTGGAGTGTGTTGATCAGATCTGCTAATTGGATGGACACTGGGTGGACTACCGCATTCACCATGGAATAGTGGACTAATGAAGTGTAGTCCTCTGAATGGCCCATTGGATGAGAACATTTGTTCAGGTACTTGTTCTAGCTTACATTCTTGATATCTCTATCAATTATTCCTGCATGCAAGTCAATCACCTTGGATGGTGGATGGTATCCTTTGAATTAATATTTCATGAATGGTGATGCTAATACCTTCTCGGCCATATTTGTGGAGAGGACAAGACATGAATGAGTAACATGATGAGAGAAAAAACCCAAAAAACAAAGAACATTACTAATTTCAAGCTCAAAAAAGGGTAGAAAGGAATTTTTGGCCTTTTGGACCATTGGGGGTGTCACATCACTGAAAGGATGAAAGGGCCAAAACTATCAAATGAGGCATTTTCCATGCTCAAATACTTTTGGAAAATCAGAGGTTCAAAAACCCCAAAGGCCGAAAGGCTGGGGCGGGTTCCTATCTTGCCAAAATGATGAATTGGGGAGTGAAACTTTTTTGGGGTGTGAAAAGGTCGACATGACCGAAAGTCCCAAAAATGAGGAGCATAAGGTCTACTTTAGTGTTTCAAAGATGCAAAATGTTTCAATGTGCAAAAACACTAAAATGCTGAAAAGTGATCCAGCACTTAGGGATTTTGATTGATGCGCGAGTCCTGCAAAAGTTTTAGACCCCGAAGGTCCAAAACTAGGGTTTACACTCAAACTCAAATAGTGAGTCCAATAGTGATTTTGACCACAAAATCACAAAGGGATGCAAGGTGACTACCTTGACAATCCCTAAGGCTAAAAAAGGGCCGACTCTAAGCAACCTAGACCTAAGGACAAGGCCGAAAAGGCCGAAAGATGAAAAACCCTAAATCTAGGATGAACCAAGAATGACGAAATAAAAAAGACACTAAAGCTACGAACAAAAGGAGGGGAGAAAAGACCACCTACGTAGGAGGTGAAGAACCCAACAATGAACAGCAAGGAGAGGAGATCCAAGCGATGAAAAAGCAAGAAGTGGTGAAAAAGAAAACAAAGTGAGGGTTCAAAAACCCTCATGCACCTTTTATAGGCTACATAGGGTTGCTAACGCAAGAACCTCATGAATTTATCTTTTCAACCTTTTTGGGGTTTGGACCTCCAAAAGGCTGACTCCCGTGAGAGTCAAACTTTTGGTGTTGCAGACCTCTGAAAGGTCCAAAAAAGTTCTATAGTCGAAAGGCTCAAATGCACTCCTTGCTCCACCGAGCCTTTCACACTTTCAGACGTTCGAAAGTGTGAAAGAGCGACAAGGTCGAAAAGGCTGAAAACTAGGAAAAAACCTAAGCACAAACCCTAAAGATGAAAAAAGGTGAGAAGCAGAAAGTAGAAGGGGGGCCCCTAAGGCCATAAGGGCCATTAGGGGAGCATGTTTGTGGGACCACAACAATACCATGATGTGGATGATATTGACTATTAGAGAGAGACACTAGATGGGCTACAGAATAGTATCATATGGTGACTATACCAGGGATTGGCAACATGTGGAGAGGATCAGAGGGAGATACCATATGTGATGACTCTGACCTATATCATAAGGTGGTGTAGTATCTTGTAGAGTAGTACAGGCCCAATAGGGTCACCAACCAGTTTGGGTATGCACACAGAGTACCAAACATCGAGCATTGGTATTAGAGGACCACTCAAGAGTGGTTATGTAAGTTTGGGGGAAGACTAGAGAGGGATGGGATATTGGCTACGTGACATGAAATACAACCTGTATAGTGGGATTGGGCTAGAAGACCTACAGATGGGGGGACCACCCCAAAGTACTAGGCCTAGGGAGGTTGGGGATACTAGTCGGAGGAGAGCCTGTAGTGGAAGTAATGGGTTGGGATCAGGTGATCGCTACATGACAGGGCCAGAGAGGAGGGAGGCTAGTGGCCAGGAGGACAAGGAGGAGAGGGGGAGGTCGAGATGGAGATAGAAATGAAAGCAAGGGAGGATATGGTATGGATGTGGATGGAGGAGGAGGAGACGAGGGAGGGGATGGAGGATAGGTACCAGCAGCATAGGAGCCACCACCTATAGTGTAGGGACCACTAGCAGGGCCACCACCCATAGCATAGGGACCACCACCACCACCAGGGCAGCCAATGGGAGTGGGATCATCAGGAGGTAGGGTGGGGATTTGGTAGGGTGTCACCTCCCTATAGACTTCTTATGACCAGATGAGCTAGATGCTATGAGACACATAGGGGGAGAGAGATGCCCTGACAACACATCTAACATAGACTCTATAGGATGGGCTAGAGATGATAAATGAGAGAGAGAAATTGTGGTGTGGGAGGGATAGATTGAGGGTGGACAAGGAATGACTATAGGGGGAGAAGAATGGACTGTAGTTAAAGAGGGATAAACTACATGGGGAGAGAGACATGGCAGTTCAATAGTTGGTCATAGAGAGACAGGATAGCAAGGGGATTAGGTGATACAAAGCTCTCAGGAGAGATTAGGGGAGGTGACCTAGCTTCAAAGGGACCTGATAGACCTGAGAGAGAAGGTGGGGTGGTATTGGGTGATGTACCATGCATTAGTGTCACCAGAAAATTGCGAGGACTATAGAAAAGAAAGCTAGTCTATGGCCATAGGGACAGGTATAGGGGAAGGTGTTGGCAGTAGCTAGAGGATAGGGGCTATGATGTAGAGAGCTAGGGCCTCATAGAGGACATAGTAGGAGAGCCATCGGTCTAGGCACTCATAGAGTTAGCATCGGTCGGTTGGTAGCTCTATGTAGATAAGAGAGGTAGAGGGATTAGAGATAGGGATAGAGGTGGACATAGGGTTAGCACAGAGACCCACATAGGTGAAAGATATAGGTATTCACAGTACAGTGGAGAGATCGAAACCTAGGGTTATGTGGATAGACATCTTCGTGCCACAAGATCAACCACAGGTCAACAATTTTGTCGATGTTGAGATGTAGCCTCCCTTAGGGGAGACAAATAGGAAGTGATATGATGTAGACTTGATTATGTACATGATGATTTATTAGTGGAGGGCATAGTCCCTATGTATTGTATTTGTATTCTTTATGGATGGACACAGACTCATACATACATTTATTCTTTTATTCTTTGGGATGAGACATTCTTCTATTCTTTACTAGGATTATATATGCATATGATGAGTTGTGAGGGATATGATGTGTTATGATTTGAGCTATTATGCATAGATGTTTATGATGTACTAACGTGGTTGATGTAGGATGTGATGTGATTTATTGTATGATTTGAGACTAACATATGGGTGATTCAAGATGCGATGTGCCTATGTGTTGTTTAATTTTTATGTGATGTGTGTGTTTGTGGATTATATATGTGAGATGCAGTTACTGATGTTTTGTAGATGCAGGGTGTGATGTGCTTTACTATATGTGATGCATGATCTATTTATGTCATTATTTTATGTGTATATGTATGCTTGTATGGATGATTTATTTACAATGCAAGATAATTAAAATGACCTAACAATGCAAGATAAAATAAATCTAAAATGGAATAACAATGCAAGATAATGAATAAACCTAAAATGGATTAACAATGCAAGATGAAAAATGGATCTAAAATGCAAGATTAAAAATGGATCTAAAATGAATTATAAATGGACTAAGTGGATTAACAATGCACTTAAAAATGTGATGCGATCTAAGATGAAAATGAGTTAATAGTGAAATCTAAGATGAAAATGTTTTAGTGATGCCACCTAGGATATGAAAGGAATGAAGGGATGCATCATAGATGAAATGATTTAATTGATGCAAAATGAGATGAACTACATGATATAATGAAAATATGTGTTAGTAATGCAAGATCTAACATGGTTTAATAAAGTAAGATAAAATGATAATGCAACATTAAATGAACATGATTTAGTAATGCAAGTTAAATGATGGAGAAAATAAAATTAAATGCTGCTGAAAATGGGGGTGGAATTGCATGTGGGATGAGATGCAGAGGGGTGAAAATGATGGTGGGAATAAGGGTGGTGGATGTAGCATATCAATACCTGACTGTACCCTCGCTAAGGTGTGGAGGATAATGAAATGGGATAGGTAGTGGGTGAAAAGGGGATTTGCATAATCAAAATCCATGGGTCAGGGATGGGGATGGAAGGAGATGATTGACAGGTTTGCATCAGGATGAGGGGTTTAGGAAATGACTAGAATGTGGAATGGTGTTTGATACTAAGTGGCTTTATTGAGTTGCAAGGGTATTTTATTAGGTTGGTAGTGGGATTGTGTAGCTGAAGATTTTGATAGGAGGGGGGATCGTATGAAGCTTGAGCATGGGGTATTTCAAAAGGGAATACCACCATGTAGTTTGAGCACTTAGTTTCATAGAACAATAGAAGGGACTAGCCAAAGTTACTAGGAACTCGAGGCCATGTCACTAGTGTTGCATAGGATTGACACAAAAATGACACACAAGGGTTTCCCCAGCATCACACATGAACCTAAGAGGAAACATGGTGAAAATGATGCCAAGGAACCCACAAACAAATAATACTAATAGAATGCCCCATGCGACCTAGAAGACCACACATAGACCATGCAAGGGTTGCATCTGACTGACTCACAGGTAGAAACAAAAAACCAAAAATACCCTGCCTTAGAAATTGTCATTCATCGCAATGCACCATGATATAAAGGATTGTGGAAACCTTGAGGAGAGAAGCAACATGAAGCCGCAAATAATTAGAACAAACCAAAGAGAGAATTATGAAATCACAATGATAAGACCCAAAAGATGTTCTTTTCCAAAAGAGATTGATCGACTCTGGATTAGCTAGAATAGGTCAGATAGTTGGAAAGATGAATCCTACAAGGACCTAGTTGGTAGGATTGGTTGTGAACTGAATTATTGACTGGCAAAGAGGAGAGTCTTAGATAATCATAGTGATAGTGAATGCTGATTGGGGAAGTTTTTGGGAACCATGACTTAGGTAGGTCATGCATTTGAGTGTAAGGTACTGCCTGAGGATGGGCATTATGTAAAAAGGCCAAAGAGAGAGGACATGACAATGCACACTGAGACACTATATACAATTGATTAGTTTTAAAAAGCTCTAGGAATCATGAGATGTCAATGAGTGAAAAATATGTACATAGCTTGGTGTTTAGGGGTATGAAATGTTTGGGTATGTACAGGATGCTTAGGATGTAGGATAGTACTTCTCTTCTATGAATGTGATGATAAGAACACCGTGGGAAATAATGGGTGGGTGAAATGAAAGAAGGTTGAGATAACTACTGATGGAAGATGGGTTTGATCTGAAGATGAGATTTTGATAGATAATAATATGGTCCACTATGTGTGGCATCTATTTCTAGGTTTTCACCAATATACTTGTCCAAGGTGCCTGATTACTAAGTTTTCACCATTGGATGATTATTTATCTTTACTTTTTTCAATGTGTTTTTTTTATTTTTTTGTGTTTTTCTAGATTTTTTAATTTTTATGAATTTTTTTAGGATCATATAGATTGTTCAAGTATAGAACTACTTTAGATGGATGATTTTAATGGTATCATTTAGGGTATCCCCTTTTGGTGTGGAAAACTGATAGGCTATGGAGCTGAAATAGGTTGCTACAATGTAGGGACCCAACTAGGTGGGTTAAAACTTTCCTTTCTTTTCTCTATTAGCTTGTACTTTTTGGTTCTCCTTCAGGACCATGTCTCCAAATTAGAATTTTTGGGGGTGGAACTTTGTTTTCAAGCTCCCTTTGAGTCAGTTTTGATACATTCAAGTGATCATAAGCCTGCTTCCTCTTCTCATCTAACAAATCCAGTTGGGTAAGGCATGCCACACAATAGTCTTCGCCCGTGGTGTAGTTCTTCATGGACATGCGTAGTGAAGGGATTTTGACCTCAATTGGTAGGATAAGTTCAACACAATAGACTAGGGAGTATGGGGTGGTTCATGTAGGTGTATGGAATGAGGTGTGGTAAGCCCAGAGAGAAGGATTGATTTGGAGACGACACTCACAGCCATAATAGAGGCTAGAGAAATGTTGATGGATGTGGGACTGGGTACATAGATCTTGGACATGTTGATTTTCAAATAGAGTTCCATGGTTTGTGAAGATGGTGGAGGGGATGGTGAAGAAAAAATTGATGTGGGAGAGGATGAACTTGGATATCTAAACACTTGTAGTTAAGCTGAGTAGAATTGCTTCAACCCACTTTGCAAAATATTCAGTGGCTATTATGATGTACTTGTGTCCATTCAAGGAATTAGGAGTGATCATGCCAACAAGGTCAAAACCCCAACATGAAAAGCACCATAGGGGTGTAATTAGCTATAGATCTTACATTGGTGCATGAATCAGATTGGCATGATGTTGATAGGGTAGTCACTTCTTTACAAACTGGCATGCATAATGTTCCATCATTGGCCAGTAGAACCCAATTCTACGGAGCTTCTTTTCTAGGACCATACCACTCGCATGGGTACCAAAAATTCCAGTGTGGACATCTTGGAAATTCAAGACACAATCATTCAAATCTAGACACTGAGAGAGGACATTATGATACCCAGAATGATATAGGGTGTTGGCTAAAAGAGTGTATTGGGAAGCTCTGCGAATAAGGTTATGGAATTGGGTGTTGGTGAGGTGAGGGGATATGATACCATTTTTTAGATAAGTGTTAATGTCATGGTACCATGGGGACTAAGGAAAAACCAAGATGCACACCATTTTAGAGTCAACATTCTCATAAGCAGGAATGTGTAGCTACTCAACTAGAAACTCACATTGCATCGTGTCTCAAGGGATCTCTAATAAGGAGCCAATAGTTGTCATTGTGTCAACTAATTTTTTCTATAGTCTGGGCACTTGTGTGAACTGTATTTGGATGAATTTCTCTTTCAGTTTATCTACAAGCTCTTTATATGGTAGTAGTCTATCATCCTTGGTCTAAAACTCATTAAGGACTTGCTTGATGATTATTTGGGAGTCCCCAAACACTTGTAGATCTATGATGTTCCATTGATTAGTTATTCTAAGGCCAGAGATGAGTGCCTCATATTCTGCCATGTTATTTGTACACTGGAACCCTAATTTGAAGGACTTAAGGATGTAGTCACCTTGAGGGGTGATAAAAAGTATCCCTACCCCTGATCCATGAGATGTATATGATTCATCAAAGTATAGCTTCCATAGAGGTTGATCTTCAACCATGCAGAGATGTTCATTTGGGAATTCTATCACCAGGGGGTATGCATCGACTAAGGGCACTTCAGCAAGTGATCAACAATGAAGTTCCCTTTGATGGATTTTTTATCAACATATTGGATGTTGAATTTGATAAGAAGCATTACCCACTTTTCCATCCGACTAGTGAGTGTCGTTCTTGAGAGTAGGTACTTAAGGGGATCAACCTTTGAAATTAGCTTATCTGTGTGGCTGAGAATATAGTGAGGAAGCTTTTGAGTGGAGAAAACCATCACTAAGCATACCTTTTCCATCGGGGAGTAATTCAACTCATAGCCCACCAGTGTATGGCTGATATAGTAGATAGCCCTCTCCTTTCCATTATCATTGAGTTGTGCTAGGAGTATCCCCAGTGCCCTAGTGGTTACCGATATGTACAAAATGAGGGGTTGACTTGGCATCAGTGGCACAAGTATAGGTGAATTTTCCAAGTACTCCTTAAGGTTTTCAAAATTGTGTTAACAAATTGGGTTCCATTTGAAACTTGTGTCCTTGGGCAATAGGTGTGTGAATGGTTGACATTTGCCTGCCATCTGGGAGATGAACCTTCAGACTGATTGTAGTTTCCCCTGTACGCTTCTCAATTTCTTGAGTGTTCTAGGAGGAGGCATTTATGTTATGGCTTTCACCTTCTTTGGGTTGATCTCTACGCCTCATCATAACACAATAAATCCTAATAGCTTTCCAGATGTAATGTCAGAGACGCATTTCTTGGGATTCAATTTTAGGCCATGGTGATGAAAATGATCAAACACACACTTGAGGATATTGAGGTCATCTAAGCACATTCTTGATTTGGCAAGGATGTCATCTACATAGTCTTCAATAATTTTATGGATCATGTCATGGAAGATTGCACTCGTTTCTCTTTGATACGTAACTCCCACATTCTTTAGTCCAAATGGAATCATGTTATAACAAAATGTGTCCCATGACATCATGAATGTTGTTGTATGATGATCTTCTTCTACTATTCTAATTTGATTGTACCCTGAGAATCCATCCATAAGTGATAACATCTCATGGCCTGCTATAAGATCAACTATCATATCAATATTGGGCAGTGGAAAATCATCCTTGGGACATGCCTTGTACAAGTCTTTGAAGTCGGTGTATAGTTTGATCTCACTAGAAGGCTTAGTGATGGGTACCATATTTGAGATCCACTCTGAATAGTCTATAGCTCTGATGATCTTGGCTTGTAAGATATTTTCTAACTCTTCCTTTACTAGAAGGGCTACTTTTGGATGCATTTTTTGAAGCTTCTATTTAACTGGTTTGGTAGTCAGATCCATGGTGAGATGATGCACAACCAGATTTTGATCAAGCCCGTGCATGTGCACATAATACCATGCAAATTTGATCATATATTTCTGGAGGAGCGTAGTAAAATATTTTTCCTCAACCTCAAATAAGTATGTTGTGATGTAGGTGATCTGTGGATACTCATCCATTCCTAGATTGATAGGCTTGGTGTCTTTGATGAGGATGGATAATTGCCAAGTCCTATAGTCCTGAATGGGGGGAAGAGGTAGATATTCATCCTCTAGTGCCTCAGAGAGGTTTTTACAAGAGGATACTATGTTTGTGAATTTTGTACCTAGCTGTAGACACAACACTTCAGTAAAACATTAGAGGTTAGCAAAAACCAAAATATACAAGTAATTGAAACTATGCTAACTAGGTGATTAACTGCCTTCTAGTAGGTGTGAGTATGATGTTCTCAGATTGAAATCGAGATCAGTGACAATGCAACACGTAAACAAAGGATTTAAAATGATGAAAACAATGAAATATGAATGCAAATTAATCTATATTTTTGTATTTTCTATGCAATAAGAATGAGAAACTGTATGAATCTAAGCTATAATGTATGAAATTGAGTTTGAATATAGATTTAATCTAAGAAATGCTATGAATGCATATAAAAATCTATGATATGAAACTATGAATGCTCAAAACAATAAATGAAAATCTCACAATAGCCTTGATTCCCAAAAGATTGATTCTTCAGTCACGAATTCGCCAGAGTGAGGATGCAATTTCAAGGTGTTGATTGTGAAGAGCTGAGCCTTGATTTTATAGAAATCTAGGGCTTGAGGATGCATTGAGAAAAACCATAAATCAGTCTTGATAAACTCAGGTTGATTTCTGAGTTAACAAGAAATTAAGAATATTTAATTCATAAAATCATGCAAAAGTAGTTTTTATCTCAAAATAGAGCTTTAGTTCTCTTTTTTAACTCATCATCAGATGTTGAGTTTTTGAAAGTTTACAAATTGAAATTAGCAATTGTTTTAAAGTTGACTACTTTTGTGATTGTGCATGATTTAATATGAATTAATTTAATAAATAAAGTGATTTATTTTCCACTTAACTGATTTTGGATTAAAACAATTGATTTACGGGTTCATCAATTATTAAATCAAACTTTATTCCAATTAAATCATTAAATTTGACAACTTAGATTTTAAATCAATTAAATAAATATCCAATTGATTGTTTGTAGGAATTTTGATTTATTGTCAAAATAAAAACAATATTAATTAGGAATAAATGCAATTAAATCTAATTAAATAATTAAGTGGTAGAATTAAATTAATTAATTAAATATTCATCATATTCAGTTAATCAAATTTAGGATAAATAATAACATTTATCGCTAAATAATATTTAATTAAAGATAATAAGATAAATTAGGAATAATTAGGAAATATTCCCTGATGCATAATTAAGATAAAATCAATTAGGATTCTGATGTGAAGATGTGCCTTAGGTTAGGACTTTTGTATCAATTTTGATCGAATTGAAGATGTAAGAGGTTAATGAACCTATAGCCTATTTTTGGGGTATTACATTTTGTCCCTCTTTGAATTACTGTGCAAAGCATAGTGGTTCAAAGAATAATTTGTGTATGATAAAGATGTTGAGATTGATTTGAAAGATGAACCGATTTTGAGACAACCTGATTGAAAGATTGGAAAAGGATGCCGACCCAGGTCCAGGATGACTGGGAATCAAAATGATGCTAGCTATATCAACAATGAACCAGTGATTATGAAAAAGTGCCAAAACACCTGATTCTAAACCTTATGATTGCGAAGAAGTGAGTGACTAATTCCAGACTTGAATGTCCTTTTATGAATCATATTGGTATCACATCCTGAACCCATTAGTTACAAAGAACCAAGGAAATAACACTAATGAACCGATGGTTACGAAAAGCTGATATAGTTTACAAGATAGATTTAGGATACTAGATTGATATGGAACTCGATGAATCTGATATGCCCCAAAAAATGAAAGATTTTCCCCAAGCGATGAGGAATTTTGATGAATTAGTAACTAGACGTGGTTGTTGTCTTGATCACTGAGAGAAAGATATTGATTTATAGATTTAGATTTACAGACTTGAATGATGTGCAATACCATGCCCCCTTTGGGATTAAAATCAAAATCTGACAAGAAAAGTAAGCGTTATAGTTTAGAAGCATGTTAATTGATTTGGGAAGTGGTTATACACATCTGAGAATTTGTTTTGCATCATTTAGAGGTCTTGGAAACCAAGTTTGACTAGGTTAGACCATGAGTTGCCCATAGTTGACCAAGTTGAAATTTTGATAGTTTGATGTAAGATAATCAGTTAAGTTGAATTCTAGATTCATTTGATGATTGAAGGTCGAATATGCAAGTAGTTTACAATATAAATGATCTAAGATTTTGATTTTGATCCCAAAAAAGGATTCTACTTGCTTTTTCATAGGAGGAACCTTCATATGAGATTCAGCTCGTGCATTAAGATGTCTAGCATTTTTATTTTTGAAGAATCATTTAAGTGTGCAAGCAATTTGTGAGATCATGCAAAGTGCAGAATGAAATGCAAACCTAGCACCTAGGACCTAGGACCTAGTCACTGATCATGTGTCAATTCGTTCTCATCATTGAACTTTCTAGGTAACTGGATAAATCAATACAATGCCCACTAGTTGGGAAACTATAGACATATGAATATTGATTTGTATGCACAAGAATCAATACAACACCCACTAGTTAGATAACCATGGACATATGAATATTTATTTTATTTCAAAATGTCAGAGTAGATATAAGCACCAAGGCACAAACACCAGGATGACCTAAATATTATGTCCATTTTAATATTGCAATTTGTATAAGCATCAAAACATAAATGTCATGATGACCATAATACACCTTGCATGACAAACACATCAAATAGTCAAGAGATCATTCTAAGTCCAGTGTGAATTACTCATAGTGACCCTTTATCATTCACATCCTTAAGCAAGATCATGTTTCATAGTAGGAGAAAGAACTCACTCAAAAAGACAATAGTTAGATCAAACTTCTTTGAATTTTTTGGGTATCAATGGTTGAGGTACACATGGCCATCCAATTCGAGATAGAGGCTCTTATAGACGGACACCATTTCAATCCAGAATTTCCAAAGTTGTTAGATTTTCACATACAAGCAGAAGACAAAGAAAATATTATGCCCCCAGTCATCACTCTCTAAATCCTATAAAGGACATCATTGAAGAGCTCAAAGGACACAATATGCAAAAATCTCAATGCGATTCAGTAAGCATACAAGGAGATAAAAGCATGTAAAAGCATATATTGTTTTCAATTTGTGTTTGATTGTGTTGTTGTAGATGCAAAATCCTTTCTGGAGAGGAGACTGACTGACTGACTCGGATGAAGCTTCAAAGGACTTTGACTAGATATGACTCATCTAAGATGTACTGGAGGCCATAGGATATGACATTGATTGCCTCCAAGTGTTAAACATTGATAGGATACAGATGCTTGAGCTGATTGGTGTACAGACCGAGTTTATTGAAAATAGGAATGCGTAAACAAATTGGGAGATATATACAAACTAAAGCAAGACTGAAAGTTGGGAAAGACCAAGATTGTGTTGATAGATGGAGCATTTTGAAGCAAGTGGTGCCCATTTGCTAGGTTTTCACCATCTTGGTAGAGACTCTATTTTTGCTACCAAGATGCATATTTCTAGGTTTTCACCAAGGCACTTTTTCTTTTTCTCTTTTTTTTGTATTTTTCATTTTTCCAATTTTTTTAATATTTTTTGATTTTTTTGTGATACATAAAGGCACCTATTTGCTAGGTTTTCACCAAGATGTTCATTTTTTAGGACTTTTTCAAATTTTAAAGATTTTTTCTGGACATTTTACCATACACCGAATGCCTTAGGCATATAATTTCTTCAAATGGAGAAGGTTGATTGGTTCTTAGATCTTTTCTCCTTCATTCATTGAGAGTTTATAGGCACTAGAGCAAAAATTAGCAGTGATTACAAAGGGACCTAGCCACTTGGGTTCAAACTTCCCCTTGTGTTCTCTATGTGATTGATTTTTAGGATTCTCTCTCAAGACTAGATCGCCAACCTGAAATTCTCTATGTTTGACTTTCTTGTTGTAACCTCTAGACATTCTTTCCTAATATACTTTGAGATGATCATACGATGCTTGTCTACACTCATCTAGTAGTTCAAGATCTTGCAATCTAGACACTTTGTAGTCATCATCAGTTACTAGACCATGCATTCTGATTCTTAGTGATGGGATTTCAAGCTCAATAGGTAGTACCGCTTCAGAACCATAAACTAAAGTGAATGAAGTAGCCCCAGTGGGCATTTTGATACTTGTTCTATAGGCCCAGAGAGCTGGATTGATCATGAGATGCCAGTCTCTTCCTATTTTATTAACTGTATGGTGCAAGATTTTCAATAGATTCTTGTTTGAAGCCTTTGCTTGTCCATTACCTTTAGGATAGTAGATAGATGACTAGTGTTGTGTAATCTTGAATTTGGCACATAAATCATCTAAGTCTTTGTTCATGAATTGTTCATGATTATCTATGACTATAGAATGTATGATACCATACTGGCGTATAATGTAGTTCAAGATGGACATAGAGATTTTCTTTCTAGTTGCTTGTGTTAAAGGGACTGCTTCTACCCATTTTGTGAAATAATCTGTAGCTATAATAATGTGGGTATGCCCATTAGAAGAATGAGGATGTATGGATCCTATAAGATCAAATGCCCATTAATGAAAAGGCCATTGTGTAGTGAAGGGGATTAGATCTCTCCCTGGAGCATGAATTAAGTTTCCATGCACTTGGCACTTTTGACAGTTCTTAGCAAACTTGATAGACTCTTTCTCCATTTTCGGCCAATAGTACGCAACCCTAATAAGTTTTCGGGCTAGTGTTAAACCATTCAATTGCAACCCACAAATACCATCATGGACTTCCTCTAACGCACATTGAGACTCTTCCTATTCTAAACATCTAAGTAGCATACCATCTAGACCTCATTTGTATAGATCGTGACCAATGATGACATATAGGGAGGCATTACGGATAAGGTATCTCTTTTCATGATGGTTAAAGGTATCGAGAATGATTTGGTCTTTTAGATAGGAGAATAGGTTTTTATATCAGGATGAATCATGACCCATAATAGTGCAGATCATACAGGTATCAGGGGATTCACATGCAGGATAAGATAGTGCTTCCACCAGGAACTCATAGCGTAGCTCATGTTCAAGTTGCTATAATAAAGTAGATAATGTTGCCATTACATCCGTAGCCTTATTCTCTATTCTAGTTATTTTCTCAAATGTGATAGATATGAAATATTTCTCTAGATCATCTACCATTCTCTTGTATGGAATGAGCTTTTCATCCTTCATTTGGTATACATCATTGACTTGATGGACTACAAGTTGTGAGTCTCCCTCAATGTGTAGTTTTGTTACTCTCCACTCAATTGCTATTTTCATACCACTCAAAAGGGCTTCATATTCAACAATATTGTTTGTACAAGGAAATTTAATTCTAAACACCTTAGGAATGGAGTATCCTTGAGGAGTGATAAACAAGATACCTACTTGAGATCCATTTTGTGTATAGGAGCCATCAAAGAACAATTGCCATTCTCTAGAAGAAAGATTCATGATAGAGGAATCTGGAAATTCCATTTGCATTGGTGTGTCATCAAAAAAAGGTGCATCTACTAATTGATCAGCAATAACTTGGCCTTTAATAGCTTTTCTTTCAACATATTCAATGTCAAATTCACTTAAGAGCATGACCCATTTGGCTAATCTACCCGTGAGGGGAGATTTGCTTAATAGGTACTTTAGTGGATCAATCTTAGCTACTAAATGTGTGGTATGAGCCAAAATATAATGTCTCAGTTTCTATGATGCAAAGATCACAGCCAGACAAGCCTTTTCAATTATAGAATAATTCTTTTCATATTCCACCAATGTTTTACTAATATAGTATATAGCTCTTTCCTTCTTGTTCTCATCATGTTGTGCAAGCAATACCCCAGTGATGTATCTGTAATAGAGACATATAAGATCAAAGGCTTCCCTTGAATGGGAGGCATCAAGATAGGAGGATTTGATAGATATTTCTTGATATGATTAAAATTATTTTCACATTCCTCGCTCCATGCAAAGGTCACACCTTTATGTAATGTCTTTGTAAAAGGTTGTGATATGTCTGCTAGCTGAGATATGAAGCATCTAATAGATTTAAGTCTCCCTTGCAATGTTCTCATTTGACTGATGTTCTTGGGAGGTTGTGTCTCCATGATAGCTTTAACTTTATCTAGATCTACTTCAATTCCTTTCTTTGAGACAATGTAGCCTAAAATCTTTCCAGAAGTGACACCAAAAGCACACTTCTTAGGATTTACTTTGAGACTAACTTTTTTTCCATTCTGTCTAGTATCTTGCTCAAGTCATTTAGATGTTCGGATCTTCTCATAGATTTGGCTAAAGTATCATCAACATAATCCTCCATAGTTTGATTCATCATTTCATGAAAAATAGATGTCATAGCTCTTTGATATGTAGCACCAACATTCTTAAGCCCAAATGGCATGACATTCAAATAGAAGGTACCCCATGCACATGTGAAAGAAGTTTTCTCTTGATCTTGTGTAGTAATTTTTATTTGATTATATCTAGAAAAACCATCCATTAAAGAATACATCTCAAAGCCCGTAGTCATGTCCACTATCATATCAATGTTAGGTAATGGAAAATCATCCTTAGGGCATGCCTTGTTTAATTCTCTAAAATCTATGCATACTCTTATTGATTTGTCTGGTTTTGAAATAGGTACAATATTAGAGATCCATTCTACATAATCAATATCTCAGATAAATTTGGCTTTTAGGAGCTTCTCTAATTCAACTTTTACCAAGAGTGCAACATGTGGATGCATCTTTCTCAATTTTTTCTTAATAGGTTTAACATTTGGAGCTATAGATAAATAATGCATTATAAGATCAAGATCCAATCCTGGCATATCTGAATATTTCCACACAAATTTGATCTTTTTCTTTGTTAAGAATGTTGTAAATTTTTTCTTTTCTTCTTCTGATAAGGATTGTACTACATGGATCAACTGTCGTTCTTCTACTGTTCCCAAGTTGATGGATTGAGTGGGCTCAATTAGAACTGGAGATCTATCTTGTAAATGACTTGGAAGGACATCAAATATCTCATCCTTAGGTTCCTCAGAGAGGTTTTCACCTTTGGATATGTCTTTTATTTTTACTTTTTTAGGTTCTAAGATTTCCATAAAGTGGTTTTCATCCTCAGAACTCCTTTTCTTTTTATTTTTATTCTTATTTTTCTAACTAAGATACTTGATGTCTAACTCCATCATGCTAACACTTGGTTCAGTGATGGAAGTCCTCATAGAATCAACTATATTGAGGTGGAAAGCAATGGCATAGTCATTGGGAAAGGTATAAATACCTTGGTTTAGGTTTGTGGACATTAGGTCAAGAAGGTTAGGGCATTGGATAGTCAAAGTGGTGAAAGATTGGGAAAGAGTGTTTATGGATATGGATCTGTCATCATTGGTCCTAACCTGATGCTCGAGTTCAAAGGTGATATTACAACTTAAGACATTCAATTCATGAATAGGCTCAATGTCATTTTGGAAGTCCACTTCAGCCATCGGTGGATTAGACTTGACAAGCTCATCATTTTTCTCTAGACTTACATTGGGTTTCAGTGCATATTGGTGAATAACATCAACATGTTTCTCTATAATAAGTTCATCTTCCTTTGGAATGGCTCCCCATTCATAGTCATTAGATTCTTCATCTATGCCTCTAGGAAATCTAAGAACATGAGTAATGTCAAGATGAATACCCCAAGAAGGGTTACCCTTAGATTCTGATTTGAATTCATACTCATGGGAATCTGTCTTAGAATAAATACCACCTTCCTCTTTGTCTATTTGATTTTCTTTGAGATTAGCTGGTTCTTGTGTTGCAACTACCTCTTTCTCTATAGTAGGTTCTTGTGCTTCTACTACATTAATTCTTTTTATTGGATCATCTTCAGAGTCAAGGAGGTCTTTTATTTCTTTAAGCAAATGCTCATAGGGAATGAGATCTTTAGTGATGTCTAAATCATCACTATCAGATTGTTCTATTGTTTCTCCCTTTAGTTGATTTGCTATGGATGGCTCAATCTATTCTAAGACATGTGGGGAGTTCTTTCTAAGACATAAAGGTTTCTTCTTGTATCCTAGACCTATTGTATTCTTGTTTTCTCGGCCACAATGGTCAAGAGGTGACAGAAGACCTTTACCCTATAGTCCTAGAGGTCCTTTTCCATTATATCCCATTTTTGTGATCAATTTTTCCCCTAGGCCATATGACTTAGAAGGGATACTTGGTATTTGAGCACCACATTTTTGAACAACTTAAGATTTAGGTTCATCTTTGTATAGCCATGCAAGAACAACTTCATCCTCTTCAAACTCTTATTTAGATGCTTGTTCTGCAACAAAATTTCCTTTATATGCCTCAAGAGGTTCTTTAGACTCTATTTTAGAGTTTTCCCATAGCACTTAGGTGAGATAGGGAGGGATGTCAAAGATAAGACTGGCTCTATAGTATATTCTCCCATACCATTTTCTTTGATTTTAACCTCTTTAGAAATGTCTTCCATCTTGGATGTTGAAGCAACTGTTACAAGTAATAGTTACCGTTGAACCAAAAGATCGACCTATTAATGCCTGATACAACCACTAGCCTTATAGAACACAGGAGGTTGTTAAACCATGTCACAAATCCTTAAGGGAGATGTTGGTGGGTAGTCCAAAAATCCCCTCAGTGTCACCCAAGGGGATTTGAACCTATGACCAAGCTCTGATACCACTTGTTAGATAGTAAAGTCCACCAAGATAACTAAGAGGGGGGGGGTGAATCAGTTATTAGATAATTATAACTTTTATCATCTTCAAAAACATTAAATCATATAAGCAATATAATTACCAATGATAGATAGATATTCATACACAATAACACAATGACACAAGATATGTTGACTAGGGAACCTCTTGATCAAAGAGTAAACCCCAGTGGGAATGATGCCCACAAAAGATGCACTAATATGAATATTCCTTGTGAAAGGATGGAATCTGTTAGGAGTCTTATGAAATACATTCAGTACATATGAATCCCTATTAGGATATTTTGAATCCCTGTTAAAAGATTCTAACCCGGTTAAGAGTTATGGAAGATAGAAGGACCCACTGCCCAAACAACTTTACGATAAGATCATTGAACACACTATCCAAATAATATTTTCATTACTCAATAGAATAATATGTTACCTCTTCTTAGACTATGCCAAACCACACTCACTATTACATGAGATCTGAATTTTAGATCTCTGTACTTTGCATGTCTTCCTTCACAAATTTGCTTTCATACTTAGCTCTTTTCTTCACTTCATGCATACAACATCACACACAATTACTACTTCCACATTAAAAATACATAATTCTACATTCCAACTACATTGCAACAAGGAAATACATTCCTTCCTTTATACCACAATCAAATAATTACAAATGAGTCGGCATACAATTACAAAACAAAAGTTTCCACACGCTACACCAAAATTACATAAAACTGTCATTTTCCAAATACAATAAATCTTTACTCATGTGACCTCAAAGTCTATGTTGTCATCCACATCACTATCAATGTTTCTTCAACTTTCCTTTAATTTCCCAAAACTAGATTCCATCCTGATTAGGACATATCATCCAATTTCCACAAACCGCTACTCAGGAACATTGTCTAAATACTGCTTCCACCGAAATGATCATAACTTCCATGAATAAATGAATTATTATTTGCACTCTTAACCATAGACATATAACATATCAAAGATTATAACCTCAACATCACATAGCTTGAACTATGATAAACCATGTGTGCTAATCCAAACTCTATTTTCTTCTCTGCAAGTCTTCGGTAAATCACTGTGTTGACATCAATGACAATCATAGTCATGATGCAAGAACAACTACAATGGAATGGTTGCCAAATATTTAGCATTCATTCCTAACGATCTCCCCCATTGGCATTGATGGAAACATAGATGAAAAACATCTAATGTTCCAAAAATCCAGTACTGCAACACCACTTCTTCAAATCCTCTTCATCAATCAAATCTTGCTTCGTTATCCTATTCAATGTTCTCCAACAGATGTCATAGATTTTTTTTCATGTACACTTCTCCTCCATTGACATCAATGATATAAATTTCATCACTATGTCAACAACAACTCAATGTCAAAAGACACTTTTTAGAAAATACATTTACTAGAGTCCTCATGACTTAGCTCAGATACACATACTCCCCCATAGAGGAAGTACCAACATCCAATCCAAAAGAAAGATAAGGCTCATATACCACTAGACGGATACAACCAACTACATCACTTCTCAAATTTAGGCTAGGGCATAACCCCAAGCATACCTCTCAGATACTCAAATGTATCCTTAGGCAAAGCCTTTGTGAATATATCTGTTATCTACTCCTTTGTACTTATGTACTCAAGTCTAACTTCTTTCTCATCAACTTTCTCTCTTACAACATGATACTTAATCTCTATATGCTTTGTCTTAGAATGTAATACATGATTCTTAGACATACTAACTATACTAGTGTTGTCACAATGTATGACAACAGGCTCAACAAATTTAATTCCAATATCCTTCAATATTTGCTTCATCCAAATTATCTGGTTATAGTTGTTTGTTGCTGCTACATATTATGCTTCTACTATGCTTTGTGAGATACAATTCTGCTTCTTTCTTAGCCAAGAAACTAATCTTCCTCCAAGGAAAAATTCTCCACCAATGGTGCTTTTCTTATCATCAACACTGCCTCCCCAATCAGCATTTGTATATGCACATAGGGTAAAATCATCAGATTTTTCATACCATAGTCCATAGTCCATTGTGCCTCTTAAACATATCAGTATCCTCTTTACTACTGCATAATGTGATTCTCTAGGTTCAGCTTGAAATCTTGCTACAATTCCAACTGAATGTGCTATATCAGGTCTTGTATGAGTCAAATACTATAATCCTCCAATCATAGATCTGTATTTCTTCCATTCTACTATAGGAGTCTCATCTGTGCTAGATAACTTATGTCCGGTCACCATAGGTGTTCCAACTAGTTTACAATACTCCATTCCAAATATTTTCAACAAGTCATTCAAGTACTTTGTCTAACTTACAAAGATACCATCATTGTTTTATGTTATCTGTAATCCCAAAAAGTATTTCATCTCACCAATCATACTCATTTCATCAACAAATTTGTCACTAGCTTCATCTTCTCCTCCAAAGATAATGTCATCAACAAAAATAACTATAACTAACAAACCATTTTCAATTTCTTTTGTGTACAAATTGCTATCAACTGTTCCTTTTGTAAATCCCAACTTTAACAAATACTTATCCAATCTTGCATACCAAGTTCTAGGTGCTTGTTTAAGTCCATATAAATCTTTCTTCAATTTACATACTGTTAGTGCTCAAATCTAGAGATTATCAAATACTCTTTTAATCCCAATGGACATAATCTAGCAAGATGCAAACACTAAGGTAATAAGGTTAGAAAACCTTCTTCACTTTGAGTATGAATACTCAGGCGAGTGTAACTATTCCAATTCACAGTTTTGACCGAGCTCTGAATTGTGAACTAGCTCCTTCACTATTCTGTCCTCACTTCCAAACTCAACTCAATAAGATGAGAGAACTCTAAGTATGGCCCATATTATCTTGATACATAATATTATGATGGAAATCATGAAAGCAACAACATGAAACAATGGCTTAAGGATATTCATCCTTCTTCTTTTTAGAGTCGAACTCAAGGAAGGTTAACCTCATTCAGTGCTTCTACAAAGCATTACAAAGCATATCTATGAACTTGTCATAGAATGATTCAGGTTTGTGATTGTAAAAATAAAGTAAAATGAAATAGTTATTTAGATTTAGGGTGGCAAATCAGTGTAAATAGATCTGAAACCAGTGCCTTATCCACTTGGGCGATAGAGTCAAACCCTACCTCTGCATATAACTATCAAAACTAATTTCCTAAAACTCAAATGACATGCCTAACATACCATCCTTTTAATTCCTACCACTGTCATCAAATTCATACATGGATTAGTCATTCCCAGAGATCTCCTCTAAGATTTTACTCTTTCCTTGAAAGAAACTTAAGCTTAACGCCTATATTCACCTTGTGAATAATGCATTTAAGAAAGCCTTGTGATTTAAATACATAAGAAAACTAACACATTCCATACACAAAGATAGCAAAATAGTAGTAACAGAGCTTCAATGTTTTGTATTAATGGTCAAAATGCATAGATACAATATCCTCTCACTTTTAGAAAATAAGGTTTTGTATTCAAAACCTTTCTTACAGAGTATTTTCAACCCCCCTCCTTGAAAATAGTAAAAACTTACTATATATAACATAGACATCTTGGAATCCTCGAAAGGATGCAACAAGCTTGGGATGGCTAGAAAAGATCCTATACTAGAGACAAGATTACAAATTGACAAACAGATTGTAACAACATATTACAAAAATCTTTTCTCAACAATTCTGCAGGTGGCATCTTTGTCTAAAGATATTTCAGAGCAGTTGCTGAATTTGTTGCATGAATGATGACCGCCATTCCGGCTAACTTACATCATCCTTTGTTTGAAACTTGCTCTCCCTCAATTTCTAGATCAGGTGCCATCTGCAACTCTATTCTTCCTCTTCCTCTACAAGTTGGACAACTGGCCTCTTTTTCTTCTTTATTGTTAGCTTCTCCCAAGCTGCTACTTCATCATCTGATGGCTAGTTGTAAGTCTACAATTCTTGTAACAATCTGACTTGCTTATCCCACATGGAGTCAGTTATATTTTTGGCTTCTGCCACAAAGCATATGCAATCATTTTCAATTTTAAAAAGACTATCAATTATGCCATTACTCCTCTCAAAATCCAAAGTATTGTCACTATTAAGGAAAGCATCTTATGTAATCACCAACTAATCCATTGACAGTTTCCATTCCTCCAACTTGATCAGGTTTCCATTGTCATCACATACCGCAGGTAGATACTTGCTATAATGTTTATCAAACATAAACAACTTAACCCTCACCTGGTTGGACTTACCTTTAAAAAACTTTGAAACAACATTGATTAAGCCAATCTTCTCAAAAACTTATGTAACTACTCCAGGGATCTCAAGCTTATGCTCCTATAGACTATCAAGTTTATCAAACAATAAACTTCTTCCAGACCAAACACTATGAAGTGGCTCCAAAGCAACCAATGATTCATTTATCTTTCTGTTGGTCTGGTGCAATTGGCTGACTGATTGATAAACTATATCCATTTTCTCTATTATCTTATCTCGCCTGTATTGCACAATCTTTGACATGGTGTCCAAAGATGCCTCTATCCTTATCTTATCCAAATCTTCAGTAGGTCCCTCAGGTACTTCTTCATCAATTTGAATTGGGACCTCAATTTGCACAGGGGGGGAAACAACTACCTTCGAGGCTTCTTCAAGCTTAACTTTTATCTCTACCAATTCATCTTCTAGCTTCTTGATCATCATCAATTTTAAGTCTCTATCCTTGGCCACCAGGTTTGCACTTTCAAACAACTTCAAGTACCTTTCAGATAATTGAACTATTTTTGCCTCATTCAGGTTAGCCCAATGAGTTACTTCCTTAGAAACTTCAAGGTCAGTTGTATTCTACCTAGTCCAAATAATCTGATTCCCTTCCATTTTATCCTCCATACTCAATAGAGATGGCTTTTGAGTCCTAGGGGCCATGGACCACATTGCAACAGCTTGAGACTTAGGGTCATAGCCACTTCCTCTTACCATATCACCAATGTGAACCTCATATGATAGGTTGCCCTATGGTTGCTTTCTTATTTGATCTATGATGAAAGCAGAAGTCAGATCCCATCCTGGAGTCAATAACATTCCACTTGACTTGACTAGCTATCTAGCTTCATCTGCAGTTATGGTATCAAGGCTAGGATCATAAGAATTTAAGGCTCTCAGTGTCTCTTCACTTGGCTCCATACCTTCAGGCAGAAGTTTCCTCACTTCTTGTTTCTTATTCCAAACAAGGAAACTCTTGAATTCATCAGTTTTAATAAACTGGTCATCACTCAAAAATTCCTCCTGATAGACCTCTTTGATATCCTTTTCTGACCATAGGGACTGTTCCTTATCTGTTTCATCAGTGGCCACCTTCTTTCCTTCTATTATTGCTTTTCTCAATTGGTGATGGTAAACCCTATCACCTGGCACTAGAGCAGACACTCTATCAATTGTTCTCTTTTGTTTTTCCTACCTTGAAGGATCTCCTACCTCAAGCCTTTATTTCTTCAAGGGTGGCTCTAGAGTATCCCCTATTTCTGGTTGGTCTTCAACAAGCCTAACACTTTGTACATCTTCCATTTGTGGTAGGTTGTTCCCTTCCTGTGACTCATCAAAAAACTCCTCTTGATCAGAAGATGAATAGTCTTTCCTTTTCTTTGGTTGACTCTGGTCAATCAACTTCTCCAACTGATTTGATAGAGTGTCATGCATCTCTATCATCTTGTAGATTCTTTCTAAATAGGGAAGGTCAGGGAAGAAACCCTCAAAAGGAAGCTAGGCTACCATCACTTGTTTTGACAAGTCTATCAAATCAAAGTACCTGTTCCATCTCCTTTTTACCTCATCATCATCAATGATGTTTCTGACTACATCTTCCTCATCCAAGCCTTCATGTTCTTTGTTCACACCAATGTTTGGGATGTATAGCATCCTGGTAGTTTTGATAAAGGCCTCAGGATCTACATGTCTACAAGCACTAGTAGCCATTTTGAACTGATTTAACCATGCAACAATTTGAGGAAATGCCCTCTTTCCTACCAAGAAGTCACCTATCTTGAATTGCCTAGGTGTGAATGTACCCTTCATGTGAGGGGCTAGAAGTTCTCTGTCTATCCACATCAACTGCCACACAAATTCCAAACAAGCAACCCTTGGAGGCAAAAATTTTGGTAACAGATGTGGGGGTCAGGGGCAACTGTAGACTCTCAAAATTTTAGCATTCTCCCCCAAGTAAAAATCACCCCAATTGTGATCTCCCTCCCATTTGTTCACAAACTACATTGGTCGTAGGAGCCTAAGGACCCTTGGGGATATCCTTGTAGTATTGACACCTAACATCCTTATAATAGGATAAACAATGAAATTCTGAAAGATACAAAAATTTCCCTCATTAGAAGTAGAATTCCACATCCTCACCCATAATTGCACCGGATTATACTGGCCTTCAAAGTTGAACCTTGGCTTCAGCATGTTCGAATCAAAATTATTAATATTGAAGAACAAAATTAAATGCATTAGCAAAGAATAATGCATGAACTTAATTGGGCTCTTACTATCCTTGACAGAAATCAAATGCTCATGCATTCTATCAATGATATACTGGATGTAATCATAGTCAGTATTAACCAAAGAATTCTGGATGTCTAGGATAATCATCAAAAGATCAGCTGGTAAAAACTCTGCATCCCCATCAATTCCCAAAACCCTACACAAACCATAACAATTTTGCTTCATGTAATGCTAAAGGGATTTAAATTGGTAAGGGGCATTCATGTGAGCTGGGAGGGGAGCTATATACTTATCCTATTTTGGGATATGCTTTGTTATTTGGTCCTTCACTATCCCTATGTTCTTCTTGTACCTCTCCTTTTCTTTGCTCAGGTCGATTTCAGTAGAAGTGGATGTATAGACATTAAAAGCCTTCATGAACAAACCCCTATCAAGAGTAACCAAAGTTGACTAGTCCTCTTTCCTAATAGTCTTAGAAATAGGGTCGTAACACCTAGCTAGAGAAACAATTAAATCCGCATCCAGGAATACATCAGGCACTACTAATTTCCCTAACCCCAAAGCCCAACCATTACATACAGGGATATGAATATCTCTATTTTTATAAAAGAAGTTGAAGATAGTATAACCTATGGTATTCAGTGTGATAGGATCTCAGCAAAACCCTAGAACATCTTCAAAAACATCATGAAGAGCTCTTTTGTTCTGACTGGAACCAGGTAGCAATTTTAGAAACTCATTTGAATAATTAGGCTTGCCCTTGTCTTCACCACTTTTAGACTTTGCTTCACTACTAGAAGATGTTGTGCTTCTCTCAGGTTGACTCATCTTTTCTATAGAATTATCTTCAATCTTTGCAAAATGGATTCACTTGGCACTCAGAAATTGCTTCAGAACGACACAATTCTTCTTCGAATGATTTTGGACACAGGAAACAATAAGCTTGGCTTATTTATCAATATGGACCAAATGCATACAGCTACCACAATTACTGCAAATCTCCTTAATAGTTTCCACATTCAATTTCATATACCATTAGATTTCAAATTTTGAGTTAGCCATGTTTGGATGTTGACAGATAAATTAAACAACTCAAAAATAAGGCAAAGAGGCAAATAATTGAGATCCTACACTTTAAACCTATTTACGTCATGCAATCTTCCTTTGAAACTGATTGGTTGGCTCATTAGTTTACTTTCTAGCTTGATACTATACTTTGTCCATGCAGGCAATGGTCCCTTTTCTTTTCTTTTATTACCTTTTCCAACTAGGCTGATTCAGTGAATCCATGACTGAAAGCTTCTTGTGATCGCTTAATACAATGTTAACCCTAGCATATATTCAAAGAACTAGCGACCAAAGCCTTCATGGGTTCTCACAATGCAATTCTTAACTTTTCACAATCTTAGCGAATCAGTGACTAAAGTGATCACCTTTGAGCACTTGACTTCAGTTATCATTTAGAGAACTAGCGAACAAAGCCTTCTCCCATTCTCTTAATGTCCCGGCTAATTGTCAATTTTCTTGGAGATTTAGTGAACAAAGGGTTCACGCATTTGCTTAATGAGATACTTAACTGCCTGATTATTTAGAGAAATGGCAAAGCATTTACTCTCTGAGTCACTGAATCTATCTTAACCACCTAGTTTACCTAGCGAACTCATGCCTAACTACCACATGTCACCTTGTCGCATGATCACATGATCCCCTACTCACCCTTGCGATTATGTGATCTCTTGACACATGTCCATCTAATCACCTTCATTCTAAGACTTAGCTACTGTATGCTTCGCTCATTCGCTAGATCATACTACCCTTTACATTTCTTTTAAGAGAACCTGTGACCACATGACTCGCCGAATCACCAGATTACTTAGCCTCTCACTAATTTATTCTGAGAAAAAGCAAACACTTGAAACAACCCTTTCCGCCAAATTCATCATACCAAAATGTCAGGGCCGCCAAACTTAGAAGACTTTACACAGTCACTCATTCACCAAATGAAACATGTAGGACCCAATAATATCTGAGATTAAACTACAATCGTTGATCCTGACAATGATCTATGGTACTCGCCAAGTTGCTAGGTTATTTTTCCTTTAACCGCTAAATTCAAAGAATGAGCGATAACCGTTGTCACCAAGTCACTGAGTGTAAGCAAAGAACTGCCAAGGAATACGCGAATTGGAGATAATGCATTCGCCGAATCACACAATGTTTCCTGATAATTGTCGAATATTTGGACACCACGTGAACAAAGACAACACTTAGCATATTTAATATATTCTCCAGTTCACTGAATGGTTGAGGTGTTCACCAGGAGACTTAGAGATCACATGACTAAAACAACGCTTAGCATAAGATTGACTTGTTCACTGAATCGCTGAATACTATATGAGACATGCTATGGCCTTTTCTGATTTAGCAAACACAAAACATTTAACACGTGCATGATTTAATTAGCTTAAGTGACTTAAAAAGGTAATAATGAAATAGAAGAATAAGGGCTAATCATGAGGACTTTTGCATGAATTCAACATTTTAAAAAATGAAACCTAGGGTTAGGGTTTTGAAGTGGGTTATGACAATTTTTTGAAGAACTTTCGACACCTGTACCTAGGGAAAACTTCACAGAGCAGAGGACTAAACCAACATTTGGACAAAAACCTCAAAAAATTAAGAATACTCCCAACACATACCATGTCTCCTTCTTGAGTTAAAGGAAAACCTTTAGGCTACTCAATGTAGATTTCTTCTTCCAATTCTCCATTCAGAAATGCTGACTTCACATCCATCTAATACACTTTGAATTTCTTGTAAGCTGCATATGCCAAAAACATTCTTACTACTTCAATTCTTGCAACAAGTGAAAAGGTTTCTTCATAGTCAATTCCTTCTTGTTGTGAGTAACCCTTACATACCAATCTTGCTTTTCTTCTTACTACTTCTCCTTGTTCATTCATCTTGTTTCTGAATACCCATTTAGTTCCAATAACATTCTTATCTTTAGGTCTAGGGACCGATTCCCATGTCTTGTTCTTTTCAATTTGATCTAGTTCTTCTTTCATAGCATTAGTCCAACTTTCATCTTCACAAGCTTCATTAGTAGTCTTAGGTTCAATTTGAGAAATCAAACATAAGTGTTCTCGTGCCTTATTTCAAGTCAGAACTCCTCTTTTGATGCTCCCAATAATCTATTCAAAAGGATGATTCCTTAACAAACTCTTGCTAGGTTTCACTGTCTTAGATCTCTTTTCAGATGTAGATTCTTCAATAACTTCACTATGGCTTTCATTCAACAAATCACTGTAAGTTTCATAAAACAATTCAGTAGATCCAGTGTTAGGTTTAGGATGAGCTTCTTCATCAGATTCATAATGAAGCATTCTTTTCTAAATTTTGAACTTTTCATCAACTTTAACATTTGCGCTTTCAACAATAGTCTTAGTTCTTTTATTGAAACATCTATATGCTTTTCTTTTCAAAGAATATCCAAGAAATATACCTTCATCACTTCTAGGATCAAACTTTCCAATATCATCATCTCTCTTTATATAACATTTGCTTCCAAAAATTCTAAAATACTTAACTGAGGGTGCATGTCCAAACCATAATTCATAAGGTGTCTTGTTTATGTCTACTCTGATTTGTACTATGTTCATTGTATACTATTGTGTTCACTTCTTCTCTCAAGGATATCTTTGCCAAATCATTTTCAAACAACATAGCTCTTGCTACTTCAGTCACTGATCTGTTTCTTCTTTCTGCAATGCCATTTTGTTCAGGTGTTCTAGGGGCTGAATACTATCTTTTAATGCCATTTTCTTCACAAAAGGTGTTAAACTCTCTAGAAGTAAATTCTCCACCTCTATTAGATCTCAAACATTTAATCTTCATTCCAGATTCATTCTCAACTTTATTCTTGACAATCTTAAACTTATCGAATGCTTAAGATTTTTCTTTAAGAAATGCAATCCACATCATTCTTGTAAAGTCATCAACAAGAATCATAAAATACCTTTCTCCATAGAATCTTCTAGTCCTGGTAGGACCGCTTAAATCTGTATGAACAATCTCTAGCTTTTCTATAGATGTAAACTTCTTACTGGGAAAAGAACTTCTCTTCTATTTAGCCATTACACATTCTTTGCAAATCATGTTAGTAGGCTTCATAATTTTTGGTAAGTCTCTTACTGCAAGTATAGTACTTACTTTCACAATGTTATCAAAGTTTATATGATAGAACCTTCTATGCCATAACCAACTGTCATCAATCTTTGTAATCAAACATGTCATCTTAGTAGGATTCAACTGAAATACATTACCTCTGGTTCTAGATCCAGTTCCAATCAGATTTTCATCTTTCTCCTTTATCAAACAAGTTTTCTCAATAAACCAAACTTGATATCCCTTATCAACTAATTGTCCAACACTCAAAAGATTATGTTTCAATCCATCCACAAAATAAGCATCATCAGTATTAGTCTTTCCATCAAGAGTAATAGATCCTATACCTTTAATCAAACAATGTGCATTGTTTCCAACTCTAACAACTCCATCATATTCATTCAACTTTATGAACTTTTTCATGTCTCTAGTCATATGATGTGAACAACCACTATCTATAATCCAATCAACTTTCTTTTCAACTTGAGAAACTAAGGCTTTTTCTTCCTTAACATCAGTTTTAGGATTCTCTTATTTAATTACTACAAATCCTATGTCATCATTATTTTCAGTATCACTTTCACTTAACGTTCTTTCTATACTAGCTTCAAGATCTTCATCATTAGCATAATAACATTCCTTAGATCTTCTAGGTTTGAAATTGCTTCTGTACTTTTTAACTCTCTTAGGACATTTAGATGCAAAATGATCATATTCTTGACAAGTCCAACATTTAAATATTTTCTTACTGTCTATTTCTCTTTTCACAAGAAAGGAAATACCTTCTTCAATCTTCTTGTCTTCTTTATTTCTAGATCTGCTACTGCCAGCATAATCTCCACTCACACTGATGCTTCTTGACAAAGTAGGGTGAACACTAAGAGCACTGAATGTTGTCTCCATTCTAGGTAAGTCTCCTGATAATCTCAGGTTCATTTCTGTTGCTTCCAATCTTGTAAGAAGAGTTTCTCTTGTAAAGTTTGTTATACAAGGTATCACTTGTTCAATCATCTTTGTTGTCTGCTTAAATATAGGAGTGAATGTCTTCAGAATTTTCCATATCACTTCATTCTCTATCTTTGTTCCTCCATAAGATTTTATGTCTGTAATGATTTCTTGCATTCTACCAATATAACTTCTAATAGATTCATCTTCCAACATTCTTATATCTTCAAATACACATATCCAATTATGTAATCTAACTCTTTTTGCATGTTCATCACCTTCAAAAGTAGAGTGTAAAGCATTCCAAATTTCATGAGATTTTTTCAAATATTTTACTTGATTGTACTCATTCTCAGGAAGTGCTATCAAAAGTGCTTCTCTTGCAAGTATGTTACACATGAATAGATCTCTCTTCCATAGTACATGTTTCAAGATTGTCCTCTTCAATGATAGTCTTATTATTCTTTGTAATCAACTAATAACCTGGTCCTAAACATAGTAGGTGTGTCTTCATCTTTTCTTTCCAACTGTCAAAATTTACTCCATCAAACTTAGGGCTTTCTTTCCTGAAATTCACCATGGATCTCCTTAAGCTATTAAACTTCTTTTTCAAGGACCTACCACTTTGATACCAGTTGTTACAAGTAATAGTTGTCGTTGCACCAAAAGATCAACCTGTTAATGCTTAATACAACCACTAGACTTATAGAACCTAGGAGGCTATTAAACCATGTCACAAATCCTAAAGGGAGATGTTGGTGGTTAGTCCAACAACAACATCTAGCTACTTAGTGGAAGATTCTCTGTTATTAGGAACAAGTTTATCAACACTCTCTTTCAATGTATTGCAAGTTGTATATAGATCAGCTGGGATTGTCACCTCTACTCCTTCATAAGGAAATTTCAAACACTAATGGTACGTAGAAGGAATATCTTTCATTTCATGTATCCAGGGTCTCCCTAAAAGGATATTGTAAGCCAAAGGTAAATCAAGAACTTGACATATAGTATCTTTGATACCTGCTCTGATAGGTAGGACAATTGTTCCTTTTGAAGATCTTTCTTGCTCATCATATGCTTTGATAGTTATCTTCTTTCTAGGATCAATGGCCATTTTTGAAAATCCCAATTGTGTAATCAAGCTGAAAGAACAAATTATTAGACCAGTGCCCCCATCTATCAACACATGTTTGACACGACGGTTTTGGATCAAGACTTCAACATGCAAGGGCTGGTTATGCAAATGACTCAAGGAGTTATCATCTTCCTCTGAAAAGGAAATGTACTATGGAGATGTAAGATGACCAAGCATAATTTGGAATCTATCTAAATTAAGGTTATCAGGAACATTGGATCTGAGCAAAGCTTTGTCTAGAATGGCTCTATGAGCTAGGGATCCGAAGCAACTCAAACATGGAGATTTTTGCATTTGTGTGCCTGAGTTTTTGAATAATATTGTATAAAGTAGGCCTCGTGTCTTTAGAATTTGAAGATTTAGATGTAGCCTCCTATTTAGAAGTAGATGAAAGATTGAAAGGCACCTTAGGGATATTGGATGAATCTAGTATTTGTCCTTGTAGATGTGCCTGAGCTTGTGATTGAGTAACTGCATTAGTTGATTGATTTTCTCTATCTCTTCATACAATTTTGATGACATTGCAATGCTTAGATAGACATGGTTCAACCATATTGATGATAACATTGTTTCCAAAGTAGGCATAATTGACTTTAGCACCCATATTAGGTTGAGAAGAAGAATCTTCTTTACCATGTTTTGGAAATGGCTCCATGAATGTTGTATGTTCATTATTTCTTTTATGATTGTCAATCATGATTTCTCCATTATCAATTTTGTCTTGTATGAGGTGTTTCAAGTTTACACAGTTATTCATTTTATGACCCTTATTGCAATGGAATTCACAGAAGTCATTCTCCCTCCACCATTTTGGTTTACGTTCAGGATCAAAGACTTTCTTCTCAGGCAAGTAGATGATTTTGTTTGCCAATAGAGTTTTCATGGTAGATTCCAAGGACTCTCCAAGAGGAATAAATTTGTGATTAGGATCTATAGCCCAAGGTCTATAATAAGATGACTTTTTGTTAGATTCAGATGTTTTAGCTTCAACAGCTTTGATGGCATGGGTGCCAATAGTGAGATTGAAAGCGGGTGCCTTAGATGGGGCACAAATATTATCAACAACACCATCTATGATGATGCCTTTATTCTTATTCCATTTTTTGTTCTTGTCTTTAGAACTAGATCTAGATTCGTACTTGTCCTTTTGAAGTGATATGTCTCCTTTTTGCACAATTACTTTCTCAATTTTGATTGAATTTTCTACCATCTTATCAAAGGATGTATGATTTTGCATTTGCAAGTGGTAGTTGAGTTTTGGAACAAGATTGTTCATGAAGATTTCTAGCTTCTCAGTTTCTGGAATGGGTCTAGCATATAGAGAAAATTTCTTACTCCATCTCTTGAGAAATGTCAAGAATGGTTCACCTAGATATTGTTTCAGATTGAAGGTGTCGATCATGGTGACTGGATGTTGAATATTGTAGGATTATTGTTGTTATAATATTTTGATTAACTCCTCAAAAGTTTTGATAGTTGGAGGCATTCTAGAGAACCAATGAATGGTTTCTCCTCCTAGAGATCAAGGGAAGAGACATGTTAAGTAGGTTGGTTCATGCATGAACTCCATGTATTGAGTATAGAATTCTCTGACATGATCTTGAGGATCAGAGTTTCCATCATACTTATCATACTTAGGCATTTCCACTTTTTAAGGGAATGGTGGCATGTAGAAGTCTTTATCGAATGGAAAAGGGAAAAGAGCTTCCATGGAGAACTCCTTAGGTTCCTTTTCTTTTTCAAGTTTGTTAAGTTTGACTTGCATGACATGCATCTATTTCATCATAGCCATGATAGGAGTTTCTTCCTCATGTGTAATGATATCTTCCACATTAAAGTTTGGAGAAATTTTAGCTCCTTGATGAGCTAACTCTAGAAAGTGTGCTTCTCTATCTTCTTTCAAGAACTATTTCATCATTCTTTTGAAGTTATCATCATTTTGATATTGGGCAATTTCAGAAGGTGTGGGTTCTTGATCCATACTCTGTTGAGACTGATGTCCTTAGGAACTATGATGTGTTCCTCTATGAGACATGTTAGGAGTTTTAGGGCTCCCTGGATTAGATCAAGGTGGAGTTTGTTGATTACTACCGTGAGTTGATGGAGGGGGTATGTAACTAGTTTTCAATTGAAAATTGCCAACACTGTCATCTTTGTAAAGACTAGAATTGTAGAGTTGTTCAAGAGTTGGACCCTTTTGAGTAGTCAAAGGTACAGTGTTAAGTGCTTCTCCAAATTTCTTGTGAGAGGAAGCTCTATTTTCCACTATTAACCTTGGGTGAAGCAAAAGAATAAGATGAAGACAACTGAAGAATGAATTGATTCAAGAAGATCGAATGACGCAACCTTGTCAAGATTGAAGTGATTAAAGATTAGATCAAATGTAAATGAAGGATATTGTGCCATAGTAGTATGGGTAGACACCCAACAGATGGTGGTCATGAGCTCACAACACTTAGCTATTTAGTAAAAAGATTGAATTTGAAGATAATTTTGACAAGGTTTTGACACAAGATGAAAAAGACTCAAATCGATAAATCAAAAGGCTAAATCAGACTCAAGGGACCACTTTAGGAAAATGAATGGATTCTTTATAGGCTCTACTCTATTTTTGATGCAATAATTTGTTTGATAGATTCCAAGATTTGTTTCTCAAATCTAGACACACAGTTTCAGACATTATGTAATAGGAAAATAGGTATACCGACCCCAAACAAAAATCAGATCTGATGGAAAGTTGACCAACTGGGAGTAATAAGCTCTCTATTTTACAAATTTTAGGATAGGTTCATGTGAGAGAATTTTGTTTCACGCAAGGAAGTACCGGGTTGCACGTGAGAATGTGTTGTCTCACGCGAAGGAATACTCAGAAAGTGAAATTTTGCGTGATAAAAGGACATGGTTTGATAGTTTAGACACAATTTTTGAGGCACATATTTTGAGACACATCACTGGCTATTCTCTGATAGAATATTCAATTCTCACTTCAAAAAAGGATTTTTGCTCAGATTTTACAATTTTTCAATGTTTTAGTATCAAATTGTTATGCAAATTTTGAAGATGCGTGTAACAGTTTGTTTCAAGTAACCAAGAAGATATCAAGCACGCAAAACAACAAGCAAGGGAAGAAAGAAATCATCTAAAAACAATGAACAAGAGAAAAAGAAACCTTGTGCATGAACAAGCAATAGTGACTTATTGTTCTAATCCCTAGAAATACTACTTGTGTATGTTCCAAAAAGTTTTTCAATAATGCACATATTCCTAGAAAATGAAAAATTTGGCCTCACTAGGGTTTGTAGTAATGGTTTGACTCTGCAGCTTTTGTGATCTCGGGAGGGTTAAATCCAATCTAGGTGCACCGGGGTTTTGACACAGTCCGATAATTTAATCAATCAGGAGCTGCTAGGGAGATCTGACAGCCCAACAAGAGACCACACCTGTGAAGAATTCCTCCACAAGGACATTTATATAGCGGTTGTTGCTACCATGGCAAAAAATGCTATTACCGCCTAAGGTTCCATCCATGTGGTGTATCCAATTAAGGGAATGTCCACTACGTTTAACCCTCTCTAAAGGTGACTCACAAAAGATACCATAGGGGGACTAGATTAGATTCAAGGATCTGGGTTTCTGGTACTATCCAAAAATGAAGTAGAGCATAATCCCGTAACCTCTTCACTTCACCAAGACAAAGAAAATAGATTAATCTGACATGCTAAGACCAAAATTATCTCACAAAGATCTATGATGTCAACCACTTATGATCTATCAACCTCTTCAGAGAGAGAATGTATCAATCAAAAGTTGAAGATGCACAAATCTAGTAGAACGCAAGACAATCTCAGTAACCTCCCTACCTACAAGGGGATCTGTCATCAAGAAGAGCTTCACATGCATGAACAAGAGAAATAAGCCCACTCTCTCAAGATCATCCACAAATAGTGTTCATATGGCCTAATTACTATGTGTAACAGATATGCAAAAAACAAATCTATGTTCATTTTAGAGCCCAAAACTGAAGTGTGAATTATGAAAGCTGTAAAGACACTCAAGCTTGACACAAGAGAGTTTTTTTTATGTCCCAAAATGAAGTGTTATCAGATGTAATAGAATACCTGAGTTCCTCGCAATGCACTTAGTGGATTTTACTTGTTTTAGCAATTTTTGAGCATTTGTCTACTATCTTTTGTACCCATAGGACGTACCTGCACTTGCACCTACAAACCACTGTTATGAAAAACATACCTATTCTTGTACATGAAACCCACTTCTATAAAAATTCATAAAAAAAGAAACAAAAATTATCAACCCCACGTGGTAGAAAATCAGGTTAGTCAAAGATAATATGTCATTTGATAATCGAAAAACCTATTGTCATAAAAAATCAGATTCTGACCAGTCTGTACTAAATCAATAATAAATTTTGCAAATAAAAACAAAATTAATCCAAACCAATGGAAAATGAAATTTAACTCAAATACCTTTTCAGAAATATAAATTTTGGATCTGTATCATGTCATATGTGCATGTACCAATAAAAACATTAGTCGGATTTTATAAAATCAGGTTCAGACCAGTCTTCACTAAAATGATCATAAATTTTGCAAATCAAAACAAACTTAATCCAAACTAATGGAAAATGAAAGATAACTCAAATAAATTTCCATAAATATAAATTTTGGATATGTATCGTGTCATATGTGCATGTACCAATAAAATATCAGTTGGATTTCATAAAATCAGGATCAGACTAGTCTTCACTAAAATGATCATATCTTTTGCAAATCAAAATGAAATTAATCCAAACCAACAAAAAATGAAATCTAACTCAAATACCTTTCCAGAAATATAAATTTTGGATCTGTACCATGTCATATGTGCATGTACTAGTAAAAAAATCAGTCAGATTTCTGGAAAAACAGCCCAGAAATTTATCACAAAACTCACAAAATTTAACCTTATGGTCGTGGGTTCAAGAAAAATGATAGAAATTTGATAGAATAAAATGGAAACTAATTTCAGGGCCCCACAGTGGGTGCCAAAAATGTGTGTGTGAATTTTGTACCTAGGTGTAGACACAACACTTCAGTAAAACATTAGAGGTTAGCAAAAACCAAAATCTGCAAGTAATTGAAACTATGCTAACCAGGCAATTTACTGCCTTCTAGTAGGTGCGAGTATGATGTTCTTAGATTGAAATTGAGATTACTGACAATGAAACACCTAAATGAAGGATTTAAGATGATGAAAACAATGAAATATGAATGCAAATTAATCTATATTTTTGTATTTTCTATGCAATAAGAATGAGAAACTGTATGAATCTAAGCTATAATGTATGAAATTGAGTTTGAATGTAGATTTAATCTAAGAAATGCTATGAATGCATATAAAAAAAATATGATATGAAACTATGAATGCTCAAAACAATAAATGAAAATCTCACAATAGCCTTGATTCCCAAAAGATTGATTCTTTAGTCACGAATTCACCAAAGTGAGGATGCAATTTTGAGGTGTTGATTGTGAAGAGCTGAGCCTTGATTTTATAGAAATTCGGGGCTTGAGGATGCATTGAGAAAAGCCATAAATCAGTCTTGATAAACTCAGGTTGATTTTTTAGTTAACAAGAAATTAAGAATATTTAATTCATAAAATCATGCAAAAATAGTTTTTATCTCAAAATAGAGCTTTAGTTCTCTTTTTTAACTCATCATCAAATGTTGAGTTTTAGAAAGTTTACAAATTGAAATTAGCAATTATTTTAAAGTTGACTGCTTTTGTGATTGTGCATGATTTAATATGAATTAATTTAATAAATAAAGTGATTTATTTTCCACTTAACTGATTTTGAATTAAAACAATTGATTTATGGGTTAATCAATTATTAAATCAAACTTTATTCCAATTAAATCATTAAATTTGACAACTTAGATTTTAAAGCAATCAAATAAATATCCAATTGATTCTTTGTAGGAATTTTGATTTATTGTCAAAATAAAAACAATATTAATTAGGAATAAATGCAATTAAATCTAATTAAATAATTATGTGGCATAATTAAATTAATTAATTAAATATTCATCATTTTCAATTAATTAACTTTAGGATAAATAATAACATTCATCGCCAAATAATATTTAATTAAAGATAATTAGATAAATTAGGAATATTTAGGAAATATTCCCTCCTGTAGAATTAAGATAAAATCAATTAGGATTTCAATGTGAAGATGTGCCTTAGGTTAGGACTTTTGTATCAATTTTGATCTAATTGAAGATGTAAGTTGTTAATGAACCTATAGCCCATTTTGGGGGTCTTACAAATACGCCCTTTGTTTTTACTACTTTGGATTCAGTATATGCCCCAAAGGGGTCTTCACATAAGGACTCTTTATTTTATTTTTTATTTTTTATTTTGCAGCTAAAGACTTCCTCTTCCCCAAAATATCCCTTGGGGTTGAGCTGATAGACATCTGGTTATTTCTACCCCCAATCTGACTGTTGAGCTATGACACCCATGAATTTTAGGAGTGCTTCCTTTCATTGGAACTAATCAATATGTGTCACACTTGGTTGATCCTAGTCTATGAGGTGAGGGTGGAGGAGTGAGAAGTCAATGAGGTTGATGGGGAGTTGGAAAATGATAGAATTTCCTAGGAAGGTTTCATCATCAAAAATATTGTTGTAAGATCTTTTTTATTCCTCTTTCAAAATGTCTTTGACTTCAATGACTTCATCTTGGATATTCAAGAGGGCCATGTTAGGTGAATTAGTACCCTCATTCATGACATTGGATCCTTTTATGTGCAGGAAAGGGGTATTAAAACCTAGGCCTTCATGTGGTAGATTCTTGGATGCTTCCACATGTTTCTTTGTTCCATCCTCTATGGGTCCAAGGCCACCACCTTCATAGCTCCATTTTTTGGTGGCCCATTTGTGGGATATGGGGTATTTGTCTTTAAAATAACAGAGAAGCATAGTGTCAGGAGGTGAGGGGTCCTTGTACAACCATTTTTTGATATCAAGATCCAGTTCTTGACCATTCAAAATTTCATGTGAGACAAATGTAGATGATCCTAGTTGTTTGATCTTGGGACCCTCTTGGAGGGTTATAGTTTGATGACATAGACATCCCTGAGTGTGTGGGTCTAGGGGGAGAGCCTCCACTATGAAAGCATCAATGAGGCTGTATTCACCACATCCCTTGTTGATTTTGATGGAAGAGAGGGTGGAGGCTAAGATTGTCTCTGGATCATAGTGGGATCAAGATGAACTGGCAACAAAAGTGCCGATGTCGATTCTAGGAAAGTGGCTATAGTGAGGGAATGATGATTTCAATGCATGGAAGTATGCGAAGGGTTGGGGATCTATGTGGATGCTAATTTTAGTGCCTTAATTTTGGAATTTTATGCACTGATGATAGGTAGAGGGGATGACTTTGACGGAGTAGATCCATGGGCAACCGAGGAGAATATTGTGTGGGAGGTCAAGATCAACAATGTGGCATATAGTCTCTTGAAATGTGGGGCCTATCTTGATGGGTAAAAAAATGGTACCTTTAGAGGTACGCTCCAAGTTGTCATAGGCCTTTATGGTGATGACCTCATGAGAGATGTTTTCCTCTATAAAATTCACCTGTTGGATGAGCTTTAGTGTACACAAGTTTAGGGCCGAACCATTATCTATCATGACCTATTTGATGACAAAGTCATTGACTATGACGGTGATGCAGAGTGGGATATTGTGGTCTGGTTCGATGGATGGAATATCAAAGGTTTTGAAAGAGAGTTTGGAGGATGTGGACAAGTCCCCCACAAGGTTCTTGAACCAGATAGTGTTAATGTCCTCAGGGACATAGGCCTCTTAAAGGGCATTATTGAGGATCTCCTAATGAAGGGGTGATGTGTGAAGGTTATCAAGGATGGAGATCTGAGCATGTGTGTTCCAAAGGTGTTCTAGGAGGTTATATTTTGCACTAGGGATAGTCATGGGGTTGGCACTGGCAATAGCTATCCGGCCTCTATGAGTGGTAACTATGCATTGACTATCAGCGCCTTTGACATGGATCACATTCATAGTAGGTTCAACTTGGTAAATGTAATTGACATATTTTTAATAGTTGATGTAAGTTGCGGTATAGTATTTCCCATCACTGTGGTCACCTTGTTTTCCCTTGCCTTGGTTTTGGGGAAGATTAGCATTGGTTTGGTTCTTGCTGACATTGTGTTGAGGAAACACATTTTGGTAGATTTTTAGGTTAGCATTAGGTGATGCCTAGGTAGGTTCATCCACTGTGATTTCATTTTTGTCAATGAGATCCTAGATGCAGTGTTTGAGATTCATGCACTTCATATTAGCGTGTCCCTTGACACAGTGATAGTCACAATACTCATTATCCTTGTACCAGGCTGGCTTAGGTTTTGATTTGTTAAATAGTTGGGTTTGCGGGTACATAATTAGATTGGAACTAGCCATATGACAAAAGATGGTGTCTAGAGGTTCTTTAAGGGGATTTAATGTTCATTTCTAAGTGTTTTGGATGCATGGCTTGTTCTAGAAATGAGTGATAGATATAGCAATGGTATGATTGGTGGTTGGCTGGCAAGGAGGTTGTTGATAAGTGGGTGCTGGTTGTTGGTATATGAGGAGAGGGGGATTGTGACCAACTAAAACAACTTGGACATGCTTCGTATATGTGCCTCCATCCATGAACACATTTTTGTTCTTGTTCCAATAGTGAGGTCGATCATTGTTAGGCCTATCTTGCAAGCTCTCCTTGTAATGTTTAATGGCACTATCATCCAAAAGACCTCATTCAATATCCATTCCTTTTCCCTTTATGTCCTGATAGGTTTGTATGAAATTCATTCACATGAAGTGGGATAACTTTGGGTGTAAATTATCAATGAATATCTTGGTGAGATATTTTTCTAGTGGTTGGTATGAAAAACTCGTGATGAGGTTCTACCATATTTGTAGATAATCAACCAAAGTCTCACTTTCATTTTATTTGGAATTGCATAGTTCTAGCAAGGAGAGCTCATTTTTTACATTGTGCACATACTGGGCCACAAATTTCTCTAAGAGCTTAGAAAATGTGGTGACAAAGTCATATGGTATCTTGTAAAACCACTCCCTAGCGGTCCCTCCCCAAATTTTGGGGAAGAGGTGCATGAGGAAATTGTCGCTATATGCCACCTCTTGGCATGACATGTAAATAAATTTAACATGGCTGACTGGATCTCCCTTCCCTTGATACTTACCAAATTTGGGCATTTTAAAGTTCTTGGGGAAGGGGATTGTTGTGATGGATCTATCAAAAGGGTATGGACAAAAATCTTCAAACTTAAATGCTTTTCTCTCATTATCAGCCTAGAGTTCCTTGAGAGAATTCTTCATTTCTTCTCACTCTGAGTTCTCAAGTGCTCAAGTGGGTACTCCCATTGGGAATGGATCAGATGGTGTGGGTGAATATGGAGGGATATGCAGAGGGTACTATAGGATTGGGTAGGGGGACTATCCTATCACATAGATGGTTTGGAATAGATTTTAGATGGCTTGTTGGGTGATGTATTGTTGTTGTAATGTTGAGGTGTACTGTTGTGCGGGGTATGGTATGGCTTGTTGTTGAAAGATGAGAGGAGTAGGCTACTACATTGGGAAATACTACTGATGTGGAGGAGGTTGATAGAATGGTTGCTGATGGGACTAGCCTTGGGCTTGTCTGATATATGAAGGGTGCCTACCTGCATTACTAAGAGGGAGGATGATAGATTAGGTATGGGCTATGGGTGGTTGTACAAGGAAGTTAATGAGATGGGAAGAGCCAAGCTGCTGTGAGGGTGGTGGCACAGTTTGCAAAGTGGCAGGTGGAATATATAGGTAGTTGGTGAAATTGGGAAAGGATACGATGAAGAGAGGTGGCGGGGGCTTTTGTGTTATATGAGGAAAGGTCACTTGTGTATGGGTGGGATGAGATATGTGTGATTGTGTAGGTATTCCTAAGGCATTCATTTGTGCTTGGTTGAGGCTCCAAGTAGTGTCAGTCCTTACTGCAGGTTGTGATGCAGAGGTGGCGATGAATGTGGGAGTGAAGGTAGGATTTTGTGATGTAGATGGAGGGTTTTGGGATGCCATAAATGACATAACTATTGTGAAGGTGACTTTTTAGGTCTATGTGTTTGTAATGAAGGGTGGGGGAGGAGCTTGTGTGGAAGTTGGTTGTGTGATGGATGTTGATGTAGGAGCCTGACTTGTGACAGGTGGAGGTACTATCTGTGTGGGTTTTTGTGTGGGGGGTGGTGGTGCTTGTATATAAGTTTGTGATTGTTTTTCCATTTGTGAAGTGTTAGGTGGTGGTGGTGCACCCATGATAGAAAAGGGGATAGATTGTGTCATTATCTAAGTTGTGGGGTTTGTAAAATCAGGTTGCAAAAGATAAGGAATGGTTAAAGCCATGTGAGATAGTTGCATGGTGGGGTCATGGATTTGTTGGACAATAGCATGCTAGGTGTTGGTGTGGATATGGATGGGTCTTGTGGCATCAAAGGGTCATAGGTGTCATGGAATGGGAGTACCCTCTTGTGCATAGTTTGCCAAAATGGCAAGACAATTCTATGCTATGATTGCACTTGCCATTTGTGCATGTCCTAGATGACACATGAATAATTCCATAGAATCCATGGTGGGTGTTTCAATGGGGTCTGCCCACACATTTTCAACTGGCAATGGTTGAGGGTCATATGTCACCATGGTGCTGGTGGGGTTGTTTGAATCTACTGAACTAGAGGCCTAGTTGTGGTCCATTCCTTTCATCTTCTTTGATCATGTCTCAATAGGCATGAAATGTAAAATCCTAGGATGGGGGGAATGAAGATGTGACAAGGGGATGTAGGTGATAGTTTTCTAGACTAATTGAGCTTGGATGTGACTTATATGTAGGGATTGAGATGTGTGGATGAGAAGGACCTTGGTGATGTGGGATTTGCTAATGCCCTAAGAGATGGGCAGCTAAAGGTCAAAACAAGTTGCCTTTCCTGATATGGGATCAAAATATGGAGGATTGTCATCCTTAGATGGAATTTTGATCTTCGAATGATGGGATCCTTACTGGTGTAAGCTAATCTATGGATTGAGATGATGAGGCCCACAATAGTAAGTACTAGCTACCCTAGATAATGCTTAGTTGAATGGGTGGAGCTAAGGTTCTTTTTATTTTTTATCAGGTTTTGAGAAACTCAAAGTGGCTATTTGGATGGTGGGTGATCTAGGATTTGGATAGAGGATGATTATAACTAACTTTGGGCTTCCTAAGGGAATGACACAAATGTACCTAGGAGATGATATAAGATGGAGGGATGATGAGACACTTTCATGAGATTTGAAAAGGATGGGGTATGCTTTCTATTCTTCACTTTACAATCTAAAAAACTGATGGTTAACTTGGAAGCACATGGAAAACTTCTTGATTCTTGCATTGTAACCCATGTTGTCTAACTTTTCTTGGTACTTATCTTCCTTTTGGGTTGTAGTTATGATAGGTTGATGACCTTTGAGATTACTTTTGACAACTTTCTTCTCTTGATATACATGTGGTGTTGCTAACTTGGCCTTCTTGTGCTTCACTGATTCGGTCATAAGTCCAAAATATTTTCAATTTATGGATATCGGATCCATCAAGCTAGGAAGTGACTGTGGTAAGTGTACCTTGGCTTGGATTTGAACAAATTTGGATTTCCTTTGGAATGTTTTGACAAAAATTCCCACAAGAGATAAAGCAACCTTGTGGGAACACAAGAAAATGATCTCTTTGGAAAAGAACTTGTAACTTTGATTTGTGTATGTTTGAACAAATATTTTCACTAGGTTTGGTAGCTTCAAAAATACACACAAGAAATTTCTACCCTAAGGAATCGGTGTGACTAAAAAACCTTTTCTCATTGACTTAGGCACACATCCAAGAGCTAATCAGAATATGACTATCACCAAGAATGTAAAGGCTCCAGTCATGATTTCATATTATCCGGTTCCAAGCACTCAAGCATGGCACAATATGATGAGTGTCTTGGGGAGATTATTTTTCTCCTTGCATAAATATTAGAAAGCCTTCAGAGGTAGATCAGGTAGGTTTTTGATAAATTACTTTTAGTAAGATCAGTGGTGTCCTCCCATTCAGTTTGTATGCACATGACTCACTTAAGAGCCTAGTTGACCATGCCAAAATTGTAGGGATATTCTATTACAAGTAGTGGTTGTCATTACACCAAAAGATCATCCTGTTCATTCCCAATACAACCAATAGACTTATAGAAGACATAGGAGGTGGTTAAGACATGTCATGAATCCAAGGGGAGCACTAACTAGTTTGCAATAATCTCACCCTTAACGTTACCAAAGGGGATTTGAACTTGTGACCAAGCTCTGATACCACTTGTTACAAGTAGTTGTTGTTGTTTAACCAAAAGATTGACTTATTAATGCCTGATACAACTACTAGACCTATAGAAGACACAAGAGGTAGTTAAGTCATGTTATGAATCCTAAGAGGAGTGCTGACCAGTTTGTAACATATTCACCTACCTTGGGCTACCATCAATACCCCTCGCCTGAGCTTGAGAGGATAAGGTGAGAGTTTTCTCAACACCTTGTTTATATAACGATCAGGGAATTACTAGTTTGAGGTCATTCTCTAAAGAGGAAGAACTTCTCTCTAGACATGCCTCGCTAGAAGTAAAGTCAATTTAACTTGATCTTTCACTTCACCCAAGTTCCATGAAGGCAAGGGGAGAAGATACAGATACAAATTAATTTCCTTCACGTCACGTACTTTACCAAGGTTTCCTAAAATTCAAAATCTCTAAGGAAGTGTTGTAAAATACTCCTTCAAACACACCAAAAAGTCTTCATTCCAAATTGAACCTATTTCAGACTAAGCATTTTCTATCCTAGAACTTTCAAGCACTCATTTTTAACATGAAAGATTCTTTGAAAAATACTTGAAAGGTAAAATCTTTTCCACAATGAGTTACTTCCCTTTAAGCATTCAAGATTTATTTGTTTTCTTTTTAAACACCAAAGTGAAGTTTTTATTGCATTGATTTTCTTTTATCCCTTAGGCATTCAAGACTTGGTTGTTGTTCATTTTAGGCACCAAATGAAGAGTTTAAATTTTTCTTTGTTCAATTTTATCCTTTGTTGATTTTAAGCCCAAGTTGAAAAGATGAGGTGTGGTAAGTTCATATAATGTTCATTTTAAGACCTTAAGATTAAATGTGTGAATTCTATTTTTAATTATTAATTCAAAATCCCGCCAACTCTAGCTTCCATCCTACAATAGAGAAAATAGCAATCTAATAGACCATACTTGTGATCCCATAGATCTATCAAAAAAACAAAATTTTCAACAAAGCGATAATGAAAAACAAAATTGAATATGATACATGCGGCAACGATCCTGCAAGGTCAAATCACACTCCCATAGGTCTTATAGCGAGTACCTAGGCACAAATTTCAAGGTATTTTTAGGTTAGTTTTGAGTGCCTTATGGATTAGAATAATACAATGCGATCTAGTAGGGTCAAACTATGTTCCTACATTGCGGGTTCACGATCCCGCAAACTATGTCAAAAAATGACTGGTGAATTTTGGACCTAACAGAAAGAATTTAAGGCAGAAGAGAAGAAACTTCATGGGAACACAATCCCACCGACCGTAATCGTGATCCTGCAAGATGACATTTTTGCTGTTGTGTGAAATCTGAGAATGGGAATGATTGTGCGAGTGCTTGTTCTTCGTCCTCAAACCTGCAAAATACCCAAAAAATCTTGCAAAACACTCAAACAACAAAAAATGTTAGTTTTGTTAGAAAGTAAAGTCCACCAAGATAATTGAGAGGGGGGGAGGTGAATCAATTATCTGATAAATACCAATTTTATCACCTTTAACAGATTTCAACCATGTAAGCAATGTAATCAATAACCATAGAAAGATATAGATATACAACAATATAATAACACAAGATATGTTAACTAGGGAGCCTCTTGATCAAAGAGTAAACCCTGGTGGGAATGATGCACTAATATGAAAGTTCCTTGTAAGAGAATGGAATCTATTAGGAGCCTTATGAAATATATTCAGTACATATGAATCTTTGTTAGGAGACTTTGAATCCCAGTTACAAGATTCAACCTGATTAGGAGTTATGGAAGACAGAAGGAACCACTGTCCAAACAAATTCAAGGGAAAGATCACTGAACACACTGTCCAACTAATCTCTGTATTATTCAATATAATAATAACAAAATATTACTAATCTCAACAACTTATCACTTCTCCTCTGACTATGACAAATGCACCAACTACTTCATCAAATCTCAATACCAGATCTTTATACTTCGCATATCCTCTTACAACAAATATTGCTCAAATTCGTAATTCACTTTCACTTACTACTAAAAATTCCTACATTACAATAAGGAAAATATTCCTTCCTTTATACCACACTCAAATAATTACAAATGAGACAGCATACAAATTACAAAATAAAATCTTCCATATGTTACACAATATTTCACAATTACATAAAACTGTCAGCTTCCAATAAAGATAATTCTTCACTCATGCAACCTTTGACCTTGCTATCACATCCATGTCACAATAATCATGTCTTCATCTTCTGTGTAACATCACATGCTTAGATTCTATCCTGATTATGAGATATCATCTGATTTCCACAAACTGCTTCTCAGGAACACTGTCAAGATACTGCTTCTGCTGAATTACACATAACAGTCATGAATAGATGAATTTCCATATGTGATCTTAACCATGATCTTAGGAAACATCATAGATTAAGTCCTTAACTCCTCATATCTTGATCTTCAATATCCCACATACGCTAATACAAACATTGTCTGCTTCTCTGCTAATCTTCAGTAGATCACTGTGTTGACATTAATGATAATCACAGTCATGAATGCAAAAAAAAAAACTACAAAATGGTTGTGAATACTCCCCCATAGGATATATTCAGCATTCATTCCTAATAATCTCTTGCATTGGAATTGATGGCAACATAGATGAAAAAACATCCAAGTTCCATGAATACCAACATTGCAACACTGCTGCTCTGAAATGTTTTCAAATCCTCTTCATCAATAAAATCTTGCTTCATTTTCCTACTTAATTATTTTAGTTTTCCATTTTATATTTCTTATATCCTTCTCTCTCAAATTCTCTTCGATAGATGATTTTTCATGTATCTTTCTCTTGCATTGACAACAATGACAAAGGCTACATCACTATGTCAACAACAACTTTTATCTCAAAAGACACTTTTTAGAAATTACATTCACTAGAGTCCTCATGACTCAGCTCAGAAACACATACTCCCCCATAGAGGAAGTACCAACATCCAGTCTAGAAAAAGATAAGGCTCATATACCACTGGACTGATACAACAATCTACATCACTTCTCAAAAGTAGGTTGGGGCATAACCCCAAGCATACCTCCCAGATACTCAAATGTAGCCTTAGGCAAAGGTTTTTTAAATATATCTAAAATTTTCTCCTTTATACTTATGTACTCAAGTCTAACTTCTTTCTCTGCAACTTTATTTCTCACTACATGATACTTTATTTCTATATGCTTTGTATTAGAATGTAGTACAAGATTCTTAGACATAATAATTGTACTGGTGTTATCACAGTATATAACAATAGGCTCATCAAATTTTATTCCAATATCCTTCAATATTTGTTTCATCCATATTATCTGATTATAATTGTTTGTTGCTGCCACATATTCTACTTCTGCTATTCTCTGTAACTAGTACATTTGAAGTCAAATTCCAATGACCATTTGTCACTCATTTGTCGACATTTCAACACATGTCCATCGCCATTTTTGCATTGGAAATTGCAATGGAAGAGACCTCCATTATTTTACCGACACCCCATTACATCAGAAACTTTCACATGATAATGACTTTGTTATGGCATTTCCTACAGTCCATCTACTAGAATTTTGACACAAAGACCTATCAGAAATATACAATCACTGTCGGAACTAACTGTCAAAAAGATATCCTTTCCGACATTAGAACTATTGGAATAGCGATAGATCTGCAACCAAATTTTGACAGGTAAACCTGTCTGTGACATAGCATTATTGTCAAAACAACCTGTCAAAAATTACATATCTGCGACATTTTAGCTGTCGAAAGAGCAACAATAAGGCAGTATATCTCTGACAGGTTGCCCTATCAGATGTATATAATTACTATCTGAATAATTGTCGTAAAGTATTTTTCTTTGATATTTTATCTATTGGATAGGTGACATGTTGGCCTATATTCTGACAGGAAGTGATGTTAGATGTATAGCACTTCCATTGAAATGAATTATAAAGTGTCAAAAAATCAATTGATATGCACATTAAAGATAACATAGCTCAAGAGACTATCATAGGTTGTCTCTTTCTTCGGTCTATATTATTGATAGAATGTTTGACCTTTCATTAGCTCATCAAATCCAGGGATTTGAAAGAATTTAATAGAATATTTTCATGACAACATATATTATTTAAGTTGATGTTGCATGAATTTATCTACTTCACTCACTTGTAGACTATGAGGATGACGATAAAGAAGCATGGCCATGGGAGGAGATGCTTCTTTATCATTGTCCTCATAGTCTACAAGTGCACGAAGTAGATAAATTCATGCAACATCAACTTAAATAATATACGTTGTCATGAAAATATTCAATTAAATTATTTCAAATCCTGGGATTTGAGCTAATGAAAGGTAAAACATTTTGTCAATAATATAGACCAAAGAAAGAGACAACCTATGATGGTCTCTTGAGCTATGTTATCTTTAGTCCTAGCTACTGGGTAAGGCCTGGAATACTTATACCTATCCATCATCAAGAACAATCACCACCTTGCCTTTATGTACACTGCACAAATTGATCCCAGTCTCGCAAAAACATTTTACACTTGTACATCTCATTAAAACTGGAGGCCTAAAGTAATTTTATATGATCACTAGCACATTTCATGCATGGATGAGAAACAATATCTAAAGTTTCTAGATAACCATTTTTTAGAAGAGGAATGAGTGGAGGCCAAAGAAGGGATAATTCCACAACAAAAAGGAGGACATCTTTTTAGCCTGGGTCTAGATCCTACCCCAATTATCAAAGGATCCAAGGCCAGGCTAGAAAGATGTCTTCCCATTCTATCTGCAACATTGTGTCCATCCATGATCTCAGGAATATCATCATCTTTCCACTCTTCATTTGACAAAATATATCACTTCTTCAAGCTTGAAGAGTTATCTTATTAATAAAAGAACTCTTGCCAACATTAGGGTACCCACAGATTGAAATAGTTGATGTTATTGGTTCTTGTGCTCAAGGATATCGATTCACTATTTTGAAATAGCCAAATTATTTTTATTTCAATTATAGAGAAAATGAGTGGGAGAAAATGAGTGGGTGAAAGCTGATCAAGCGCGAGAGAAGGAATTGCATTTTATTTACTCATGAATGCTCTCTGAAATGACCAATCATGTTTTCTATTCAATTCTTTTTGGTGCTTTTTTTCCCATAGTCAGTAGATAAAAATCATGGTGGCACCCACTTAGCCATCTTTTTGATGTTTCAGGTATTTTACAAAGATACAGGTATGTGGATTTATCATTCAGTTGCTTGCAGTTATTGGTCAAATACAAATATTTTGTCAAGTTGAAAGGGAAAGATATCAGTTTGGCATTTTTAGTTTATGTTAAAAGTTGATTTGCTAAAATCCTTAAAAAACACACTACATGTTCTAAAATGTAAACAAGTTGAATGTTAAATGTAAGATATATATCTCATCCATAGTAATCAAAAGAAAGGAAATGAAACATACGAGGAGATTTACCAATCCAAAAATATAAGTGAATATGAAACATGATTGGTACCTTATGAATTGGTTTTTGAGGTGCACAATCTTCATCAATCTCCTCATAACAAGACCCCTCCTCACAAAAAATGCATTTAACACAAAAAAAAAATCTACAAAACTGAACCAATGGCATGTTTAGAAGAAAGAAATAGATTGATAATAATATGTTGAAAATTTTATTATCTTTAATACATGCAAAAGGACCAGTCCCAACAATTCTTAAACATACTTTATCTAATATGATAATAACATGCTAATTAAACTGATAAAGGTGTTATCTGCATTTAATTTGCCAGTTACTAATTACACAAAAAAAAATTTACAAAACTGAACCAATGGCATGTTCTTCATGTGGTACAAGGAAGATTTGGCTATGAAAAAAAAAAGTGAAATAGCCTCATCATTTTTATTTTGATTGGACAGAGGAGTGAAAGCTGAGCATGAGAGAAGGTATGTGATTTCTTCATCTTTCAAGCATCTAGCATCATATTCGACTGCAAATTTCAAATGCATTGCATTTTATTTGATCATGAATGCTCTCTAAAATGGCTGCATTCTACTAGTGTCATGCCCTAGCCCATGCTTTATCTCCATTATTTGATGTTATTGGTGCTTGTGCTCAAGGATATCGATTCACTATTTTCAAATGTTTAGATCATTTTGGTCGTGACTGTTCCACTAGTACACAATTAGGAAATGTAAGTGTCTAATGATTATATGTAATGTTGAATGGATTAAATAATTTATTCTTGGTAGAAGTGAATGGAAGGAATAGTGTTGGTGCTAGGTTTCATTTATTATTGAATTTAATGGTTTCCAAGATGTGTTGAGGAGTTTTCTCCTTGTTTAATGTTAACTGTTCCTGCACAATCCACTCATACAATAGTGAAATGCTATGTGATTAAAAATTTCATACAACAGGTCCTTTGGTGTGTATTAAATACAATCTAGTCACTTATTGAATGCTTTGGAGACTACTAGTTTGACTATCCATGCATTACCAGTGATTCAGATTCATTAAAGGATACAAAACCCTTCATTTTGGGGTTATTGTGTGTGGATTCAAATGTAGGTTTGATTTGGTTAATGTTTAGAAGAGATCAATAAAGTATTTAAAGACAATCTTACATGTTTAAAGAGGTTTGAGAGGCACTTATCATGACTGTACCCTCACAAACAGTGGCATAGACTGATTTTACTAAGTTTCATTTCTCTATTTTGAGGTTTCCTTTCTCTGCCGTCGGGGTACAGTTAGAGGGTTCATTGACAAAATGATCCTTTGAATGGTTACTATGAATATGAATGATTTGATATAGCATATTGCTCATTTTACTTGAAGTTTGGAATAGCTTGTGCAAGGGTGAAAGTAGTTTTGATCATTTTGGTCATGACTATTCCTCTACATAGTTAGAAAATGTAACTATCTAATGATTATATGTAATGTTGAATGGATTAAATTCTTTATTCTTGGTAGAAGTGAATGGAAGGAAAAGTGTTGGTGTTAGGTTTCATTTATTATTGAATTCAATGGTTTCCAAGATGTGTTGAAGAGTTTTCTCCTTGTTTAATGTTAATTGTTCCTACATAATCCACTCATACAACAATGAAGTTACAAAACTGAACCGATGACATGTTTACAACAAAAAAATAGAATGATAATAATATGCTGAAAATTCTATTATGTTTAATACATGCCAAAGGACCAGTCCCAACAATTCTTAAACATACTAGTTATTTGATATGATCAATTGTTAATAAAGGTCTAATTTTGTAGACTGCTAGCACGAAGGAAGAATTGACCTAGCCAAATCTTCCTTGTACCACACAAAAAAATGTGTGATAACTATGTCTACTCCAACCTTAATTGTTTAAGAATTCATCATATTAGATAAAGTATGTTTAAGAATTGTTGAGAGTTCTATTAGACCTTTGTTGTAATCATGCCATTGGTTTTCAAATGTTTGGATATCCATTTTTTTGAAATATTGATTGTGGTTATCAAGTGGATAGCTCGTGAGCTTCTAGCTAGGTGTCATTTGTATTGATAGCTTAGGGCATCAAATGTATTGTATCATTGATAGTTGAGACTTTGTTAAAAGGAAATAGAACAAAGAACAATTTTGATTTCTAAGTGGTTTACAACCCTAGAGAAGTATATATAGATTTACGAATGGAGTTGCAGGATACATAGCAGCTGATAATTCACAAGAAATCCATGCATACAATTTGAATAGAAATTAATAAAAATAAATAGGGTCCTCTAATGGCCCAATCATCTGAACCTTGATTGTCCCCTCAACCAGTGACCCTTCAAACCGGGTTATCATGCAATCGGTGAGTGATCCTTCATTCTCCTATTCTTCCCTGCAACCAAACATATTGGAAATACACAATACAATGATAAAAAGTCTTTCACAATTCCCCCTTCCCTCAAGGAACACTATCAACCATCCCTTCCACATAGCATTTCACTGTTGTATGAGTGGATTGTGCAGGAACAGTTAACATTAAACAAGAAGCAAACTCCTCAACACATCTTTGTTGTAAACATGTCATTGGTTTAGTTTTGTAAATTAGTTTTTTGTGTTAAATGAATTTAAATTGAACATTTAAAGCATAGTAATAATATTATTAGTATGTTATTAATTGTAGATTAAATTCCCATAACACCTTTATTAGTTTAGCATGTTATTAGAAGATACTAAAGAAGACCTGCTATTTGTCAGAGAAATCTTCACTATCCTCCATAATGAAGACAATGAAGATTGACCTCCTGCCCCACAAAAAAGAACATTGTAATAAGAATAAGATATAATATAATATTAGAATAGACTTTGAACAAAGACATGTAATGCTTAAGTTAATGATCTAAAAAGCTGCAAATATAGGAATTAAAAAAGAAGATAGTGCCAAGAAACATTTTCACAAATATGAAACATGAGGAAAAGTAATAACATTAACAATGCCAAGATTCACAACATTAAATTTCACTTGTGCATGAGTTTCTACAGTGGGTTGCCTAGCATCAAAAATATGTTGAGTTGCATTTGAGCTATAACTAAGAGTATCATGTAGAACATACCCTAAACTTTGAAAGCATTCTCCAGCCTGGCAATTCAAAATTCAATCTAGGCAAGCATTAGTAAGTGAAATAAATTATAGACATCAACATCAACTATTAATATGATTTAGAACAACAAAGAGGGGGGGTGAATTAGTTGTTCTCATGTCCAGATATATAAAAAAAAAATTTAAACTCTTCAACAAACTAGATCTAATAACCAACACCTACTCAGTCATTACTGATTGCATAACAAAAACATATAACAGTGCAGTCCACTTATCCAATAGCATCTAACTTGTAAAATACAGAAATGTTCAAACCAAAACCATTCACACAAGTATCAACACTAGGATTTATAGTGGAAACCCAATTTGGGAAAAACCACTTTGTAACATGTTACTATTATGTTCACTCTTCTTAAGTGAGCTCGGTGAAAAGCCAACCCTGTCAAAGGTTACAAACACACTATCAGGTGTGACCCGGTCAAAGGATTTCAACCACTCTATTAAAAGTGTGCCTTGTTATAGGACTTACATACACTCCATTAGAATGCAACCTTGTTCAAAGGATTTATACCTATGACTATTAGGTCAACCTCTGTTAAAAGGATTTTGACTATTACAATGGTTAGAAAGTAGCAATAATATTGATTTGAGAAACATATAACTCACTTTGCAAATATCAAATCCAATTCCATACACTTATGTTGGCTTACTAAGTGTGAACCTTTTCCATCTCCATCACTGATCTGCTCAGAACCCTTCAAGAGATCACAACACTTCTCCTTCAGCCTTTTCTACTTACACAGTCAATAACATCAACAATACTTCCACCATTCACTTCTTTTCTCTCTTCCTTCAGCCTCTCGCTTAGGTTTCCTTAATACTACCTCTATTAGGTCAATACATCTTTTGCCACTTAATCTCTTTTGTAGATATTAGGGTTAGGTTAGATTCATTGAATCCATCCTACATTATGTTCTTTGGCTTATCTCTTAAAGAAATATCTCAAATCTCTTAAATATTTACAATAAAAAAATTTATAGTGCATTAAATGCTTTCATACAATCAATAAATAAAGTCAACACATTTTACATAATTCAAGAATTCAATGATGTCAGCTGGAAATCTAAATTCTTCATCAAATGCAAAATACTGATGCTCGGTCAATAATGTGTCCAACTTCTCAGTCTTCTCTGGAAAGCTCAGTCACCACATAAACTATTTCCTCGGCTAGCACTGTCTTCCTCGGCAATTAACTAGTGTTTGGTCAACACTGATTTTACTCAGCATTCACTAGCTCGGTCGACACAAACAACACTCAGCTTAAACTAGATTTCTTCACTTGTGCTTAGTTAAGCCTACCCGTTTAGTCTTCATTCTTACTTAGATAAATAATACATTATCTTATCATTGTGCCACATAATCAAGTACTCATTGAAGTATCAAGATAACCCAACCTTTCCTTAGGTGCTGTTGTTACCAACCTTTCCTATCCCCTTAGCAACACTTAGATAGATATAGTACTTTCTTAAATAGAAATATTCTTACCAATTAAAGTTTGACATCAATGACAATACAACAATTGCTTCAATTGCAGTTTCCAACATCAACATCATCATAATCATTAGACATAAATTATATACATCAACATCAACATAATCATAATCATTTGGAGGGTATTTGTTTTGGATAGTACTATGTTTCTTGAAATTGTTTGTGATGCTTCTAAACTTTAAAGACATATTTTATGGCTTAAAGATAATATAGATTAGTGTTTTGTTTTCTAATGGAATGTTGTTGATCATTCATGGTCTTGAAGAAACTTTTGATTGTTTTGATTCTCGATTCTTGACGTTGTTTCTCAATGTGATATAGATTGACCACAAGATGGTTCAGTTGGTCCTCTCTTTCTATTTAATCATTTGTCTTCTTCATGGTGTAAGTGTCAATATGTTATAATCCAACTAGCATGTCATACCCCCACTTCTGACAAATCTCATAGCATGAAAATCACAGCCAAAGACTTGGGTGATTAGCATACACAAACAATGATTACCCTTAGGAAACAATGATCATTAATATTCATTAATGGCAGGCAGTGATTCCTTGGTAATAAAGGCATTGACGACATTCATCATCTTAACCAAGTCATGTGTGGTGATCCTGTAAATAACACAATTAGTAAAAGGAAATAACAACATAACATAATTTGGAGTGAGGAAGAAGGAAAATTGGAAAACAAAATATGGAATAATCAGGTTGGAATTGGAGAAGAATTCAGAAATAAACTTGAATTAGAAAAAAGTCAAGTTATCTGGTTCTTTGTTTGAGGTTGGGTTTTGGTTCTAGTTTTGTTCTCCTCTGGGTTCGACTTGGGTTCCTTTGGTAGGAACTTGGGTGCCTAGGCCAATCCTGGGAGCACCTGCAGTATTATAAATATGATACACAAGCTATTTTATTCATAATTTTATAGGATAACTCATTATTATGGTAACATGGGTATGGCCACACTCCATGCCTTATAATGGTACCCGACATGGAGTGTGGTTCAAATGAAGTTGAACCAAATGATGACCATGATGGCTATGATCATTGTAAGAATTTGCTTAAGGCAAAGAGTAGAAACCAAGATCTAGAAGCTCAAGAGATAGCACAAGAGAGACAAAATATGATATGATCAATTAAGGTGCATAAATGACAACATTTCTTTTTTTTCTTTAGATTTCTAGTTTTTAAGATGTAATCACTAAGATGAGTATCGATATCATGATGATGATCATATATCCTCTCATTAGATCTCAATGCATGCCTAGTTCTCTGTTGATGCAAAGGGGGGTCATCTACAATAACATATAAAAGGGTTAAATTAAAAAAAAATTATTATAATTAAAAAGATTTTAAAGTATTTCAGTACTTTACAGGCCATGATCGTATAGCTCTTTACCTGATCTAGTCACATCATCAACATTGAGGTCAGTTTGTCTGACCTCGGCTTGAACCTCAACATGCTCATTAACAACGGCCTCTACACTCTCTACAGCTACAATACAAATTGTTACATTAATCCAAACACCAATTGCGATTAAATTTGTATTACTACACCAATCAATTTAAGACATTTAATTGTATTACTGTGATGCACATCCTCATTGTCATCAACACGCACAGGTTGTGTATGGCAAGAATCGGTAGGCTACATTTCAATTTCATACGCATTCATGTTATCATTGTTTTCTTACTTAAAAAAAAATTACTCACTTTATGTTGGAACTTAACATCAAATAAATGAATTGGTAAATAATTAAATTTGAAATATCATCTATTTAACTTACTTACCGCAATGGATCCATCAGCAGAACCTTGTGCAATTCTTATTCTTTTTGCCATGGCTTTATAACCTTGTTGGAAGCCAATTCTCTTGTCCTCTTCTGTGAGACTTACATTGAAATCCACGCCTTACATTTTTTCTTGGTATGGTCAAATTTTATTTTATTGTTTCATCAAAACAAAAAAGATTTCAAATTATAAATAAATATTAAAAAATCAAAGAATTATTTTCAGTGTTAAAATCCATCTACATATTGTATTTTTCCTCATTCAATTATGACAATATTAACAATTACAATTCGTGCAAAAAGTTTCGAATAACCGCCAGAGCCTAGCTTGTGTTGCCTGTGCTTTTGCAATCTTGCCTTTGTTGCCTTTGATGTGTCAGGAAATCTATGAAGAGATTGAAATATGTTAGTTCATATAAATATGAAGAGTATTTAGTACACAATTACATTCTTAATAGTATCACATACCTTTTTTTGTTCTCTGGTGGTGTTTTTCCTTTTTTTACTTCAGTTTTCTCATTCACATCCAGAATAAGAGATTTCCACTCTAAATCAGGAATGCAAGGGGGGAGCTAGTAATGTGGGTTTTTGGTTAATGTACACCTGTACTAGTCCCTAATATACCTCAAACATATCCTGACTCTTTGAAGGAGCTTACCCTTCTAAAATGTATGAGGTCCAAAAAAGTTTCTCATACTCTCTACAAGATCATCCTTTAACTTTTGATTTTGGTTTTTCCACCTTTTAAGAAAGAAAGCAATGTTAGATTCAAAAATAGATGTAATGATAACTATCCTAGCAATGATATGAAATCAAAATAGTGGATTGGGGTTTTAGATCAGATATGATGTTCCACCTTGTATAGATGGTGGTCTCGAATATCCGCAAACACCCGTCATTAAGTTTACTATAAAAAACATCATTCCCTAGAAAATAATCAAGGGATCATTAGTCAAAGGATATAATAATATAAAATAAGAATACAATAGATGTAAGCTTCTTGTATTGAATGCAAGGTGTAATTAACATACGATTGTATAGTAAAAGAAAGGTCCAATCTTTAAAGTACACGAAAGTTTTTCTATTTTCAAGGGAACTCCTTCTTCTCTCACAAGCAATATGCAATCCTTCACCGTTCCTGTACTAGAAATACTATTACATCTAGGAAAATCACCATCAAGTGTTGCATCTCCTGTTACATAAATTGAATCGATTACGAAATGGCCCTAAGAAAGAACACTTCAAGGGAAATAAGCATATATAGAATGATAGAGAAAATAAAATCTGTGTATGAGTAGGTGGTGCCATGGTGTTTGTGGCCATGCTACATGCTGCCAACATTGCAGGATGTAGTACATCTGAGCCTGCCATCGTATGAGGCAGCGATAGTAAATGATCATTGGCATGTGCTAAAGAATAAGATTGTTAGAGCATAATAAAACCAATGATTAGCATGGACAATATTGTTAGAGAGTAAAAAAAAATATAGTCCAACATGCAATCTACCTGAACTAGCTGTAGTACCCTCATCATGGCCATGAGGATCAAAATTATGCAAAAAAAGATGTAAAAGGAACACATCCCCTTATCTTTTTTAATGACATAAAAGACTACTATAACATCAAAACTACTATTGAACTTTTTTTATAATTAAAAATTGCATTAATACTTACTCAGTAATTTTGAGATAGGTGCATCAGTTTAGATGCCCTCTTTTGTGACTCAAGAGTCGAAGGGAATATAGATGCCAATTTAGCCAATCTTTTTCCAATTTTGTGGAGGCATTTTTTAATTGTAGAGGCCGGCTTATCACAAGCAACCAAATCAACAACTAGGTCCTCATCAAAGGACTACTCTTTAGGAACTGTGAGTTCCTTTCCCTTTCTCTGCTAACCACTTGTCTATGACAACAATATTACTAACACTATTAAAATTAATCTGAAACAGTGATGAAAAGAATATAATAAAAAACTTTATTTAACATTTTTCTTCTATCTAATTTGTAGTACAATAACAAAGAGGTTTACCTACTGGGAAGAAGTGCATGCATGATCATCATTGTCCCCACTACGTGGTTGCTCCATATTGTGGTCCTGTGTTATTATTTAAAGTTAACCAATAAGTAGAAAGGACTACATTAATAAATTTCATTAGAAGATGATGATGGAGATGAGGTGGATGGTGACGAGACTCTCTAAATGTGGTTGGCAAAAAAAATCAATTATTTAATGGTACATAGTATGTACCTGCACCCTAATGATAGTGACATCATTTGTATTTATGTGATTCAAATTGTAATCAATAAGCAAATCTTCCCCTACACTTATTGATTTTATCGCACATACAAATACATGATTTCCCTCGTTCACCTCAAATATGTAATTGGGTTGCTTAATAGTTGACAAAGGTTGTGTTCTATTTATAAAACCTACAATATTCCCTATGCTTTTGGCCTTCCATCAATGTATATAGCCACTCTTTTACTTTTCTCATTGTCTTTTTGTTGAATATAATTTTCTAAGAGTGCATACCTACGCATACTTTTTTTATATTGAACAATTCACATCCAACTTTTTAAATCGTGACAAGGTCCAACATACTCCATCAACTCAATAAGTTTTTTGTAAAAGACCTTTATGCCATCCATGGAAAATAGGCCCAAACCATGTATTGACGATGGTGCAATATGATATATCTTGCCATTAACACTAAAATCAGTGTTTATTAGAGGAAGTTCCTTGGGGACCCATTGTTTCTATAGATTTTGGTACCTAGAGGGCACCTCGATGTCACCTTTGCTCTCATCATCATAAGAACATGACCCCCCTTGAGCAAGGAAAATTTCATGCGTTTATTGAATTTCCTTCTAGTCTTTTGACCTCTAGTTGATCTTCCTAATTCAGACATACTAAATGACTCACTTTCTTTGCTCGAGGAAGACACATTTGAAAAATACCTATTTGCTGCTACCTGCACTCCATCAAATGAGAGAGATAGCAAGTAATGTGAGATATTTTGCAAATTGTGAAATACATTAATCTCTATAGGGTGTATTGACTTATACCTATCAATCCATGAGACTGTGTGTGATGCTCGTGAAAGGAGTCCAGGTACCTACATATGTAATTCAATTATCTAATGTTATCTAAAAAATTCATGATACATATACTCAAAACCACATAGTAAGTACATTAAAAACCATAAGCATCCCATAGTAAGTATATCATGAATTAATTAGATTAAGCATTGATTGCATAATTGCACATTTCTATCAAGAAATCAATATTAAATAAATTAAGTAGTGATCATGTAACTATATATTTCATTCATCTTCTTCTTCATCCAACTAATTTCCATGATCATCATTGACATCGACATCATCACCACCACCATCATTGTCATTGTCTTCATCTTCATCATTGTCATCATCATCGGCATCACCATCATCATCATCACCATCATCATCATCATCATCATCATCATCATCATCATCATCATCATCATCAGCAGCAGCAGTAGCATCATCATTGTCATCATATTCTTCTTCTTCAAGAAAATTTGTGTCAGAAACATCATCAACTAATTATTGTTCGTGATCATCATCTATCATCTTCTAGTTGTTTGCAATCTTCTTCTTCCATCGCATTATACCTCATTGGCCTTCCTCTTGGATCATGTCTAACAAAAAATGACCAACCTGATTTATGTGGAACCTCTGAGTAAAATACCTGCTCACATTGGCTTGGAAGAACATAGGGTTCATCCCCAACTGGCTCAAACCACCTTATATTAATCATTGGAAATCCATTGTCCTATTCAATAACAGTTCTATCAAGATCATTTTGATTAAGTCATAGCCTATACCCTCTGATGACGAAGAGAACTAATATGAAAGAATTAAAGCCATACTCAAGTATATCATCCAAAATGCCATAGTATTGATTTTTTGACTCTCAAGTATGTAATTCATTTCTAGATGAAATATTAGTCACCTGAAAGACTGCACTTATCCCAGAATCACAAGTTTTCTTTGTCTCATCCAACTTTTTGATGCGAAATTTATGACTATTGCAAAACATAGCCTTGTGGTGTTTGACCTACAAAAATATGTAAAACATGTATAAATTAATGCATCGAGAGTTCATTAACGTATGAGTGATTAACAAATTTATACATACCTAGAAATCTCTTAAACCATGTGCTAAATCTATTTCCCTTTGCGTAAAATTTGGATCTCTATTACGATGAGCTTCATTAACCAATGAAGACACAACTTCCCATGTTAATGTGCAACCTAAATGATGACATCGTTCAATCCATTTCGTCATCCAATCTTGATTGTTTGCAATATACAAATGTATTGCATCCCACTCTTGAGCAGCTGTACAAAAAATAAATAGACTACTTACAACCGATTAATTTTGAAGATTAAGAATTAATTAACAGCTACAATAACATTTTATAATTTATTACCTCTCACTTTCCTCATTCTACCTTTCCCCACCAAGTACTCTCCTTCAAATTTTCTATTGGTGTCGAGATCCCAAATGCGATCTATATGGATCTTTACTACAAGCTTAGGAAGATATTTAGTAACATACACCATATTTTGGTATACAATATATCCCTCCATCATAAAACCCTCGGGACATGCTCTTTGCCGAACCAAAGTCTTCAAAAATTTCAGGTGCCTCTCAACCATCCACATTGATCAAGTGTCTATGGGTCCACAAATTTCAATCTCCTCAACTTGGTGTATGAGGTAGTGTTGTGCATTGAAAAATGTTGAAGGTAGACACTTTTGCATTTCACACATTAGATGAGGAATTCTTCTCTTCCAACATTTTATATCTGCTCTATGGATTTCTTTAGATGACAACCACCTACAAGACATTCAAGATGCAAAAATATATAAACACAAGACTTTACGATATATATATAAAACAAATTGAATAGTTATCATTTCTTACCTCATGTATTTTCTAAGATCAGATATCACTTGTTTGATGTTATTGTCGAAGTTCTCTGGGAGAGATAGGGGTAGCACATGTGTGCTAAAATATTGTCACACTTCTATGAATCATTATAACCAAGATCTCTCAAGAATGAGGTCTCAAAAATTGATCCATAGCTCTCTATTCATGGAGTGCAAGGGTTTGTAATGGAGGCCCTTAGATTTGACCTAGTTTGTGCCCATGCAAGTACACCATAAAATGAGAGATTCAAAGAGGCATGCAAATAGAAATGAGATCTATTCTATATGATAACAATGCAAATTAATCTATGAAAGAAAATGCTTGTGCAATATTAATCTATGAAAGGAAATATGAATCTAATCTAGTATGAAAATGAAAGATTAATCTAATGGATTGCCATGGGGCATGAGAGAAGAAGACAAGAAAAGAGAAGCTTCAATATCCAAGCTCAAGTGCTCAAGTATCTTCTCCAAAATCGCTCTTCAAACCTATAACATAACAATTCACAAAATGCACATATATGAAAATGAGAAGGAGAGGGCTACTTATAAAGAATCTCAGACGGTCAAGATTAAGAGGAAAAAAAAAAAGAGCAATGGTGGAGATTAAATCTTGGTTGATCCATGTGCTCAAGATTCTCAAGAGGCAAAATCAATGGACATGGTTAAGAGGCAAAAAGATGTGTGGAAGGGATTAAGAGGCAAAAACTTTTTTCAAAAAGTCAAAAGATTCTATCTCATAGGAAAGTACACTTTATTATTTTTATTTTTTATTTATTATTTTTAGCAAAGTGGGTTCCAATATTTAATTAAAAGATTTTTTATTTATTTAAAAGAGATTTATTCTTTTAATTAAAATGAGATTTAAAATAAATGACTTGATGATTTAATTAAATGATTTTTATTTAATTTAAAAGATATTTTTATTTAATTAAAAGGGAACAAGTTCTCTCAATTAAATAAAACTTGAGAAATATTAAAATATTTGAATTAATTACAATTTGATCAAATAAATTGATTTGAATTAAAAATATTAAAAATCATTGATTCAGAAAATTGATAAAATAATTCAACATTGATAAATTGAAGAACGGGGCCCAAAGTCTAGGCAACCATTTTAGGGTGCATACAACACGTACTGCAACAATTATAAAAATAATCATGTCATTATTTTCTCATATAATACAATGAGAAGTACATGCAGTTTAAAAATATATTGTAAATACAAAAGAACATGAGTTACCTTGATGAAGGTATGCTAATCATGCGTTTTCAACCCTAGCCCAAATTCACTTTTCTTTGATATGGTACTACTTATGTTTGCAACAAATCCTGTGGGAAATTGAATTTTTCATATGACTTCTTTTATGGCATCACTTTATTGTTCTATTAATAACCAAGGAAGGGCACTTGTATTAATCCGTTCTCCATTTCTATTTGATTCAATAAAATTTTTTATTTCATGATTGGATTCATGAATGTCGCTACAAATTTTGACAATTTTTTCTTTGTCACGCCTTCCATCCAATATCTTCCACAATGTCTCCATTACATTCTTTCCAATATGCATAGTATCAAACAAATGCATAATTTGCAGCTTCTCATAGTAGGGAAACCTACTAAATTGTTTGGGATAACTCTTTAGTCCCTTTGGAAGGTGCTCAGTAGTGTTGCCTTGACGACATTCACGATCATCAATCACATAATTAACAAAAAAAACATAATTAAAATATACAAATTCTAAACATAAACCATTAGGTAGAATGGTAGTACCTTGACGATTAATTCAATTATATTCCAACTTCTATAGGCGAGGTGTCATTCTCCGTGGCTTAGATGTAATCTCTTCTTTCCCATTGAAAATATGTTTTTAGGTAATTCGATAGTTATGATTTTTGTGGAGAAAGTGTCTATGCTCATCAAACACCTGCTTTCCTAAACTTTTTGAATGACGAGATTTCATCTTTGGACCACAAACAGGACATGCAAATTTTTCCTTTGTTTGAAGACCTACAAGGTAATGATACAATTGGATTAAATATGTTAATATTTATTTTTAGAAGTATCTTGTGCAACTTGAATTCAGCATAACATACTAGAAAAATATGTTAGCCCTAGGACATCATGTATTGTCCATACAAGTATTGCATGGAATTGAAATTGTCTGTCTCCTATTGGTCTAGAGATGTCATACATAGTAACACCTTTCCATAACTCCACCAACTCATCGATAAGAGGCTCAATATATACATTCATATCTTTAACTTGGTATTTACCTAGTTGAATGAAAAATAACATTACATAATTATTGTGACCATTTTACTACAAGATTTATAATTACATGCAGATAACTATTAAATGATCAAATACCTGGAACAATCATTGCCAACATAATGTGCTCCTTCTTTATTGACATCCATGGAGAACTATTATTGTTGATGACAAAAATAGGCCAAACAGTGTAAACATATCTTAGCTCTCCAAATGGATTGACACCATCCACCGCCACTGAAACCTTGAGATTTCAAGGTTATTTGATAAAGTGCAGCCACTTTTACTCTATATCCTTAAATACAGAACCATCTGTAGGCATTTGAATAATGTCATATTGACTCCTATTGCATGCATGGTAATCCATAAATTGTGCCAAGCTACTACACTTGAATAATCTTTGCAAATGTGGTATAGTGAGGATGTAACGAAGAACCTTGTGAGGCACCCTTTTTGTTATTTGATCTGTTCAATATCTACTTGTATGACATTCAGGGCATTCTGCTGCAAATTCATGTTCTTTATGATAAATAATATGATCATTGGGACAAGCATCTATTGCTTGATACTCTATTCCAATATCTTTCATAGTGACACATAATTCTCGGTATGAGCGAGGGAGAATATTCGATGGTGGTAAGAAGAAATCACCTATCAATCTATAGAAAACAATATAATTTGTTAATATTAACAATATTTATGGTACATGTTTCACCATTTAATTACTATAATGACATATATGACATACCTTAACATATGTGACATTGTTGTGTTGGATAAACCACTCATAAGCTTCAAGTTCAACAACAACAATATAGCAGAGAGAAGATTTGTTTGGGAGCCTTTGTAAAGGGGCGTGGCTCCCTTCTCAAGTAGAGGTATATCATGGATGACATCAACATCATCCTGATCATCATCATCATCATCAATTGTGCCAATATGAAATGTGTCATGGATCAATGTATTAGTACCATCATCTAGCACATCATCGTCATCTTCCATGGGATCATAATGTTTAGCTTCAATATTCGCACCTCCATGGTCCATATCACGTACTCCCCTAGGGAAGTCGACCTATATAAAAATGATGAACACAAATAAACCATGATAATGATCTCATCATCAAGTGTATTTCATATATATATTAATTGTTAAATAAATATAATGAAAAACATACCAATTCATGATAATCAAACCCTCCTTCAATGTGACCATTATCCCTACAATGTCTCTTAGCTGTTTTAATTAGCAATCTTCTAATGTTTAAGCCCTTACAAATATTGTAGGGACAATAAGATTTTCCATCTCCTTTTCTTTTAAAGTTCAACCACAATCTATTGATTGCATCCCATTACCTTCTTCACTTGGATTGTCTGACATGATCCTTCTTCACTTAGATTATCTATAACCTAATTATATATAGAAATTAAAAACTTAGTTATGAAATGATGTTGTAGTATAGTATACCAAATTGAAACACTTCTGTTATTGTTGTCTTTCACCTCAAACTCTTTCCTATTGTGGCAAGAAAGAAAGATATTCAAATAATATAGTAGTTTGTAAATCAAAATAAAATGGAGGCAAGTTGTTGATTGAGGGTGCAGAGAACAACACCCATCAGTACTTTTATCAAATTGTAAATTTCAATTTTGAACCATTATGTGAATATAGAACATGGATGTAATCTCAAAAAATAACAAAATGTAGACACAACAGATTACTTATTTTGTTATTCTACATTACTATTTGAGTGCACATTCCACCTACAACTTGATCAATTCTTGTTTGATGCTTCAATTTTGTGTTCACTGTCCTGTAGAAGTACACAGTTTTGTATTTGCCCAATATGTTATTCAAAAAACAACAATATAATAAAATACTTGTTGAGAAAGATCATCATAGGAGTATCAAAAACTCGAGATCCAAAGGTAACACAACATTATAAGACTCTTACATTCAACCTTCAACTCATGCACCTAATAAATAGGAGAAAAAATACATGAAATTGAAAAAATTAACTAATGAATTATGTTTTTCTTCTCATATTAATCAACCAAATTTATATGAGATTCTAAAGAAGGCCTCACTCTTAATCAGCTAAATCTTGCTTGTACCACACAAAAAAAATTATGTGATAACTATGTCTACTCCAACCTTAATTGTTTAAGAATAAATCATATCAGATAAAGTATGTTTAAGAATTGTTGGGACTGGTCCTTTGGCATGTATTAAACAAGATACAATTTTCAGCATATTATTATCACTCTATTTCTTTGTTGTAAATATGAAATTGGTTCAGTTTTGTAAAAAAAATTGTGTTAGATGCATTTAAAATTATCTTCATTTTCTTCTAATTGTCTAAATGCTTCTTTATTTGTTAGCCAATTAATACATGCTACTATATAAAGAAGACAATCAGAAGACAATGAAAATTCATCTGACAAAAATGAATACACTAAACTGAACCAATGACATGTTTACAAAAACTATCATAACTCACAAGCAAAACTGAAACAATGGCATGTTTATAACTCATTAAGAGCGAGGCTTTCTTTAGAATCTCATGAGTTTTGTACTACGTATGCAACATATTGTGAGTTTGAAGAGAGTTTGTGCCATGTGTGATAGAACCTACTTTATCTAATATGGTGCATAATTAAACAAATTAAGGGTAGAGTAGTTATTACTTAGTTTTTTGTGGGGGACAATGAAGATTTGTCTGACAAATAGTAGGTCTTCTTTAGTATTTCATGAATTTTTACTACATATACTGTTTCAAGCCTTTGAGTCTTGGAGAAGAAGAATGGTGTAAGTTGAATAGATCAGAGTGAATGGGGTGTTGAAACATGGTGAATAGACCATGATGAGATGATACTTGATGTTGTGACTAAGTTTCCCCCACAAATAGTGGCATAGACTAGTTTTAATAAGTTTCCTTTCTCTATTTTGAGGTTTCCTTTCTCTGCCATAGGGGTACGGTCAGAGGGTTCATTGAAAAAATGATCCTTCAAATGGTTACTATGAATATGAATGATTTGATATAGCATATTTCTCATTTTACTTGAAGTTTGGAATATCTTGTGCAAGGGTGAAAGTAGTTTTGATCATTTTGGTCGTGATTGTTCCTCTACATAGCCAGGAAATGTAACTATCTAATGATTATATGTAATTTTGAATGGATTAAATTCTTTATTATTGGTAGAAGTTAATGGAAGAAATAGTGTTGGTGTTAGGTTTCATTTATCATTGAATTTAATGGTTTCCAAGATGTGTTGAGGAGTTTTCTCCTTGTTTAATGTTAACTGTTCCTGCACAATCCACTCATACAATAGTGAAATTCTATGTGGAAGGTAAGGTTGATAGTTTTCCTTGAGGGAAGGGGGATTTTGAAAGACTTGTTATCATTGTATTGTGTATTTCCAATATGTTTGGATGTAGGGCAGACCAGGAGAATGAAGGATCACTCACTGATTGCATGATAACCCAGTTTTGAAGGGTCACTAGAAGAGGGGAATGAAGGATCACTCATTGATTTCATGATAACCCCACCAATAATTCTTTCCTTTAAGGTTCCACAATATCTCAAAGTATGATAAATATTCTTTACTTCTTTCTATATGCTATTCTTTCTATGGTTTTTTTATCTTAGAAATATATCAAAAACATTGCAGATGTGCATATAAAAGTAAAATATTGTCCTTCAATTGTTCCACATTGAAGCATTTCCTCTTGGGAGTATTCTCTTTGTTTGTACAATATCTATCAAAAATGGTTCCCATATTTCTTCAAGATCTATTTTAATCTTTATATTGCAATTTTGATTATATTTGACCAATAGCTAATTTCATTGGTATTTTATAGCATATACTCCTAATGTTAAATGTGGAGAGAAAGAAAGAGACACACTAGGTATGAATTACACGATATACCCATCATCACTTAGCACTTAAATAATAAATTATGGATAGGGAACAACTCCCTAACTTCAGGATGTTTTTGTCATGTCGGCCTCTTATTATATGCAATGGTAGGCCTGTCTTAGGCTAACAACCACAGTGTAGGGGCCATAAATTATGGATCCCAAAATAGTGCACACTTGTATTAAATTAGGTTCACTATACTACAAGGGAATGGAAACCATGCAATAGTGCTTCATGGGGATGGAAGAAACCCTTCACCAAGAAGATGATTGTGTCTGCAATATTTACTAGAGGCAAAGAACATAATTTGGTTCCAGCAATTACTCCTAGAAGATAATGGCACCTAAAAAACACTTGGAAAAGATAGCACTCACTATATCTTTTATCACTCTTTTAAAAGTGGGACAATAAATCTCAAAGATTGATCAAAAAAATCTTGAACACAAAGAACCATTGACAGTTATGATTTGTGTGTACAATAGCCAACAATCAGTTGTTCCAATCATGGTGTCTAATAATTATGTTAGAAAAAGCATCTACAAGTCCATTACACAACCATAGTAGATTCAAACCATGAACCATAAGAACCTAACAATGGGACTAACAAAGATACAACCTAAACAAATCTTGATCATATTCCACCCTATTGTAAGGCCCAAGAAGTAACTCTATCTTAAAGCTACACATTCCTTTAGATGAAGCTAAAAGGTCAGGTAGCGGAAGCATAGCAATACTTGAATGAATATAGGAATAATTTGATGTACAGTCATTTTCTATCTTGGTTTGTGGGTTTTCCACATATTATTTTCCCTTTAACCACATTTATAGTTTGAGAAAATTAAAAAAAATTGTTTCAGATTTATATTATCCTTTTGAACTAGCACACTGCCATCAAAATGCATAATCATTGGTCATATCAAGAAAATTCCTATTGATTAGTAGGATATCCTTATAAAAATTTGATGCATGGATTTCTTATGAATTATCGACTGCTATGTATCCTACAACTATGGAAGGAATAGTGTTGGTGTTAGGTTTCATTTATGATTGAATTCAATGGTTTCCAAGATGTGTTGAGGATTTTTCTCCTTGTTTAATGTTAATTGTTCCTGCACAATCTAATCATAAAATAGTGAAATGCTATGTGGAAGGGATGGTTGATAGTGTTCCTTGGGAGAAGGGGGATTGTGAAAGACTTGTTATCATTGTATTGTGTATTTCTAATATGTTTGGATGCAGGGCAGACCAGGAGAATGAAGGATCACTCACTGATTGCATGATAACTTGGTTTTGAAGGGTCACTGGTTGAGGGGATAGTCAAGGTCCGGCTGATTGGGCCATTGGAGGACACTAGTTCTTTGTATTAATTTCTATTCAAATTGGATGCATGGATTTCTTGTGAATTATCGGCTACTATGTATCCTGCAACTACATCCATAAATCTGCATATACTTCTCTAGGGTTGTAAGCCACTTAGGGATAAAAATAGAGAAACTAAATAAAAAAAATTTTTTGTCCTATTTCCTTTTAAAAAAGTCTCAAATATCAATGATACAATACATTTGATGCCCTAAGCTATCAATAAAAATGGCACCTAGCTAGAAGCTCATGGGCTATCCATTTGATAACCACAGTCAACATTTCATAAAAATGGATATCCTTGAGCAGAAGAACCAATAACATCAAATAATGGAGTTAAAGGATGGGCTAGGGCATGACACCAATAGAATATAGTCATTTCAGTGACAACAATATACAATGGCATCATTAAACATATATACCAGTAATATCAACAAACATGAATCCAAACATTTGAATACAGTGAATCGATATCCTTGAGAATAAGCACCAATAACATCAAATAATAGAGATAATGCACTGGCTAGGGCATGACACTAGTAGAATGCAGTCATTTCAGAGAGAATTCATGATCAAATAAAATGCAATGCATTCGAATATGATGCCAGAGGCTTGAAAGATGAAGAAATCACATACCTTCTCCTGCGCTCAGCTTTCACTCCTTTTCTCCCGCTCCTTCTCTATCCAATCGAAATAAAAATGATGAGGTCGTTTCACTTTTTTTTTAATCTATACCCTGAATCTATTAGAATTGTGATGGTCAATTAAACACCCATCATAATACCAACATCATCAGGGCCTATTACAAAAAAAAAACACCAAATTCATAATAAAAAAGTTACCCGTCGAAAACTTCTATCGAAATTTTGCCCCAAATGTAGTAGTGTGTGAAATACAATTTTGTTTCTTGCTTAGCCAAGAAACCAATCTTCCTCCAAGGAAAAATTCTCCACCACTTGTACTCTTTTTTTCATCAACAATGCCTCCCCAATCTGCATCTGTATACACACATAGGGTAAAGTCATCAAATTTTTCATACCACAATCCATATTCAATTGTGACTCTTAGATACCTCAGTATCCTTTTTACTATTGCATAATGTGATTCTCTAGGATCAGCTTGAAATCTTGCAACAATTCAAACCACATGTGATATGCCTGGTCTTGTATGTGTTAAATATTGTAATTCTCCAATCATAGATATGTACTTCTTCTGTTCAACTACATGAGTCTCATATGTGATAGATAACTTGTGTCTAGTTACCATAGGTGTTCCAACTGGCTTACAGTTCTCCATTCTAAATCTCTTCAATAATTCATTCAAGTACTTTGTTTGACATAAGAAGATACCATCACTATTTTGTGTTATTTGCAATCCTAAGAAATACTTCATCTCACCAATCATACTCATTTCAAATTCAGTCTTCATTTCATCTACAAATATATCACTGGCTTCATGTTCTCCTACAAAGATAATATCATCAACAAAAATAACTACAACCAAGAAACCATTTTCAATTTCTTTCATATACAAGTTATTGTCTATTGTGCCTTTAGTACATCCTAATTTTATCAAATACTTATCTAGTCTTGCATACCAAGTTCTAGGTGCTTGTTTAAGTCTGTATAAAGCTTTGTTTAGTTTACATACCATGTCTCCTTCATGAGTTAAGGGAAAACCTTCAAGATGCTCAATGTTAACTTCTTCTTCTAATTCTCCATTCAAAAATGCTGAATTCACATCCATCTGATAAACTTTAAATTTCTTATAGGGTGCATAAGCCAAAAAAATTCTTACTACAATTCTTGCTACAGGTGCAAAATTTTCTTCATAGTCAATTCCTTCTTGCTGTGAGTATCCTTGACATACAAATCTTTCTTTATTTCTTAAAACTTCTCCTTGTTCATTCATCTTGTTCCTAAATACCCATTTAGTTCCTATAACATTCTTATCTTTAGGTCTAGGGACCAATTCCCAAGTCTTGTTCTTTTCAATTTGATCTAGTTATTCCTTCATATCTTTAATCAAATTTTCATCTTCATAGGCTTCACTAGTAGATTTAGGTTCAATTTGAGAAATTAAACACAACAGTTCTTGTACCTTATTTCATGTCATAACTCCTCTGTCTATGCTTCCAATAATCTTGTCAATAGGATGAATTCTTGTTAGATCCTATTAGGTGTCATTGTCTCAGTTATTGCTTCAGCTATAGGTTCTTCTATGATTTCCTCAATGAAGATTTCATTCTAAAAATCACTATTAGCTTCATATAATAATTCAACATTTTCTAGATTAGTTCTAGGATGAGTTCCTTCATCTTATTCATAATCAAGCATTATTTCCTTAATTTTGAACTTTTCATCAACTTTAACATTTGCACTCTCAATAATAGTTTTAGTGTTGGCATGTGATGTTTTGGAGTATTGGAAATCATCTAAGGGTTTTCATTAATGGAAACACTTATGATAGTGTGATTTCATGTTGTGGAGATTGCCACTGAATTCATAGTCATGAAAATGACTAAGTCCAAAATTAGGAAAATAGGGTACAGTGCCATAGTTTTGGATAGCGATGAAGAAAAACAAGGTATTATGGCTTGAAAAGTTAACTAGAGGCATTTTTGGATATGGACATGCTTCAGTTGAAGTCGCATGAGTTTTGGATAGTTGGTGTGTGAGATACAGTGTTCAGAAGGTATGCGAAGACAGTAAAATAGTATAACAGGGTACATGAACAGTTGCAAAGATTAAGGAGAGCATAATGGATATGGTAATGTGCTAAGACAAGTAAATAAAGTATAGTTCTGACTCTTTGTTAATATAAGAGCACCGAATCCATGTATATCATTTGCACAAATTTCTATTGTGTTTTGTATAACAATTGTGAAGCCAATTGGAAGGCTAATTTTGTATAAATATAGATTGTTTTTGTGAAAGCAGAATGATGAGATATGATGATAAGTTTGCAAATATAAGAGCAGAGATCGGATGCAAGATCAATAAGAGGCCGAGCTACAACTAGAACCATTTAAGAAAGATAAGTTCTTGTATTTTTCACCTTTTGAGAACTATTTTGGGACAGTATTGATTGTAAGAGCAGTGTGCTCACCACCTTTAACCAGGTGTTTTGTATGCCCCTAATAGGGCTTTGGTATTCCTCTAACAAGGAAATGTAGTATGTAATAATCAGCTCCTAACAGGGCTAGATCTCCTAATAGGGACATTATATTTTAGTGCATATTTGTGGGTACCATCCCCACTGGGGTTTTCCCTTTAACCAGGGTTTCCTCAAGAACAAATCATGGTGTCATGAGTAATGTGTTATGCTTATATGTTCTTTTTATCTCTGCATTACTTTGGATTATTTATAATTGTTTGAAATTTAAATTAAAATTCTATAATACTGATTCACCCCCCCCTCTTAGTATTACCTAATCCTAACAATTGGTATGAGAGCAAGTGCCCCTTTGAGAGAAAGCTTAACAACTTAAGGGAGATCAAAATGGATTCAAAAGATTTACAAGTAAACTTTGAAGTTGCACTTGAGGATATAGATAAGATGAAAGCTGAAAATGGTGAACTAAAATTCAAATTAAGAAGAGTAGAAGGTTTCATGAGGAAACTTAAAGAAGAGCTTATGACTGTAGAAGATCAGAGACAAGACCTTATGGAGAAAATCAAAGAAAGTTCTAACAATGACACATCAGATAAAGTAAAGATACTAGATCAAGAAAAAGAACAAATCAATCTCTTAATGATCAAGGAGATTCAGCATGAGAAGGTTGAAAGAAACAAAGTTGAACCTCCAGATTGAAAATATGAAAATAGAACTTGACCATTACAAAGATAAATATTAGGAATTAGATAATTACAATCAGATCATCAAAGGTGAACTCACTCAAGCTAGACTACTAATTGAGGAGTTACACATGAGAAATGACAAGAATAATGAACAAAGAACAGAACAAAAATGTAAAGGAGACATGAGTGGACCCAATGAAGCTGGAAGTTAAAAAACTCAAGAAGAACCAAAAGAAGCCAAGAATGAGGAAAGATCTATTCCAAATGGAAGACCTACAAATGAAGATTCCAGAGAACAATTCAGACCCTTTAGAGGTAGATTCTTTGGATTCAACAAAGTTGGTCACATGAAAAGAAACTACAGAAGTAATGATAATTCTAAACCCTTTACCAGCTACTGTTTTAATTGCTATGAGTATGGACACAAAAAGGAAGATTGTAGAAAAACTGATCAATCCAGGTATAAGCAAGATTATATTAGAGAAGAAATTGCAGCCAAGATTACATGTCAGAAATGTAATATGTCATGGCCCACAAGGGAACCAGGGAAGAGAACAAAGATTCTCTTTGTAAAAGAAAACCTAAGTCATGATTTATGAAAATTTTTGAATTTTAAAAGAATTAAATAAACAGAACATAGATTAACTTAGATTCCTCCAAGGTTCCCTTTTCATTTAATTTACAAATCATTAAGTCCATATAGTGTACTAACAACTTGATTTATTCTTAAGAAAACTACATCCCAATATTTGTAGATTATTTATAAAGAAATATAAAGTACTTTCAATTCAATTTTCCATTTAAATCCATCTACATTCCTAAGTGTCCTTTATGATTGATATAACATTTAAAGCATTAATATCATATAATAGAGTCATCTAAACATTTGATACATTGCAAATATTACGTTTGTTTTTCAATAGCCTTTTAACTTAATAAGAAACATCCTACTTGAAATGTTACAAAATCATTTTTCTTTTCCAACATACATCTTATACATAAAGTTCATGCTTTCCCTTTCCATTTTTCCTAAGTCTACCCATTCCAAATACAACATTTTGAAATACATTAATGATTACATTACATTCATCTCCCCTTAGGAGGTAACAATAATTTTACATCATGAAAGATAATACAATTCTTCATTCTTCAACACTGGAATATAAGCAAGCACGAGTCCTTAAGTACTGCATCCACAAAAGATACCTCAATAAAAAGATTTACCACCCAACCGTGTGGATACCTAAAAGGCCCACTCCCCCGTGCTAGGAGATAAACACCAAGGTCCACAAAGAGGGAATAGCTAGGCCATACCTAGGGTTGGGTAACCTTTCCCAAATAGAAAATAAAAGAAGATCAAAGTATAAATCTTTTCCCAAAGGTTCTAAGGCTCTGTAGAAACTATAAGAAACAACCTAAGTGAGTGCCATCACATAGCCCTCACCCCTTGGGTTGTCCTAGTACTAGCCACTCTAGGCCCCAGCCCCCAAGTAGGCACATGCAGAACCGAATGCCTTTCATACAAACAAGCGCCATTTGATCATACCTACACATAGGCACCTTCTCCCACTCCCGCCCATAGCCTTTACTAGCAATAATGGCATGGGTGAGGCATATATTAGTCTTTTTAGTGTTTGAACCCATTCCCATTAGTTTTAATTACATTATCAATTGTTAAAACAACTCTCAATCGGTTATCCTGGTTCTAGCCACTTAGGGCCCCGGCCCCGCACTTAGAGCCACTCACTTGGTGTTGTTAGGTTTTCTACCCTTAACCCACACATAAAAAATGCATCATACATGTAGAAAAACACATCATAAACACATTTGAGAACTACATCAAAGAATAGAAAATAGTAAGATAGTCTAGGGATGTTTAGGAAAATTAGGAATGTTTAGGGAGGCCTAGAATGGTCCTAAACCTCTTAGATGATCCTAAACCCTAATCCTGCTTCCTACACACAACCTAGCCCTATTAAAGCATCTAAATACACTAGATATAACCACCACCAATAAGTAATGAACATTTTTAAAGTTGACACAAAATTTCACATGCCAAAACACAAAGTTCCATAAAATCTCATGTGTCTAAAATGTTAACTAAGTCTATTTTTTTGAAAAATCTAAAATCTAGAAGTTGCATCTTAACTCCTAGGAGGCTAAAACCTATTCCAATCATCCAAAAAGGTACCTAATTCCTTTATACAAGTATAACTTAAAGTATAAGAAATTAAAGTATCAAACTTTAAAGTAAGTATCAAACTTTAAAGTATCAAACTTAAATGTTATACTTGTATAAACGAACCGAACAATACTAATTCTTGGGAATGCAATATGATAGAAAATATGAACCAAAAAATTATAATTCTTGGACAAAAAATCAGGATTGTATAATAAGATAGAATAAAATACAAATACTACCCTAATCCAAAGACTGCAACAATAACTCGGGATTGAATCAGGAATCACGTGATTAATTACAGAATCACAGGTAATGACAGAATATTGCCCTAATCCAAATATGACATCAATAACTCAGGATTACAAAGCCGCACCTATTGTTTACTAACAACAATACTTTAACAACAAAAAACTAAATATAAATATTCTGCACATTGCTTAAAGACAGGAGATAAAATATTATTAATCCTAAAATGGCTGGGATTGTACAATACTACAACAACTTATAATTGTATAAATGTTTATACAATAATACAATAATGGATAAATTTTCTATGATAATATAGAATACATAAATGTTCTGCAATAATATAATAATATAGAATACAATAATGTATTAACGTTTTGCAATAATACAATAATGTATAAATTTTTTGCAAATAAAAACATATTCAGAAGCATTCAAACAAATCTAAAACCAACATTCATATAATAAAAGAGATTTATCTCTCAGGATGGATTCCAACCCGGAGTCCTACGGAGACCGGTGATGAAGAAGAATCTACTCCTCTCAAACTCTTCCAACACTCGTTCAAATCCTTCGGAATGCAAACTCTAGCCTCTACCCGAATCAACAAATGCTACTCAGAGAATAATTAATTCTCTCCTCACGACTATAATTCCCTACAAATAAAAATGCTCAACTATACAATATCTCTTCTTGAATCCAAATTCATCTCCAACCCCCTCTCACATAGGAGATCCCTCTGTATATAGATTGGAGAGTAGTTGTACAGGTATTCCAACCAATGCAACTATCTACCGATTATCTATTAATACTACGGTTTGTAAAACCATTCTCGAAAAGGGATAAATAAATTTTTAATAAAATTATAATCTATGTCTCCTAAATTTGAGGATGACAAAATAAATAATAAATATTTTAGGAATATTTTTTCCTAACTTGTTTACTATGGTAATTACCAAATGCATTTCTCAAATAAAATATAACATAACCTTACCATAACCTCATAATAATTTCCCTTCACATAATTAATTTATTTTATAATAATAATATACATTTATTTATATATGTATTCATAGGCATGTGTGTGCACCCATATGCTTATGGTACATATACCATAAGTAAGTAACATTATTTTTAATATTAAATATTATGAATAACATTATAATAAAATATATTATTTATTCATACACTAATCCATATTCTAAAATATATATTAGGTAGCTACTAACATAAGTTAGATTTTACGACTATTATTTAAAACATTTATTATTAATATTTTCATAGACACTTGTTATTATGAGTATTATAAAATAATACTATAAAATTATTTAATATTATTGATATTAAAATCACATGATTTAATCACATACTAACTCATTCCTAACAAGATATGCTAGTATAATAGTAGCTACTACTAAAGATAAATTACTAAATCATACCCTCAAATGAACAATAACTCACATCAATAATCTACTAACAAATTTGAACATACCATGAAGAAAGTTAAAGCTACCATACTCAAAACCTCATTCTCAACAAATGCAAAAGACAAGAAACTAGCAACAAGATCCACAAAAACAATAAACTAAGAGTTCACATAATACATCCACACAAGGGACTAACTCGGGAACTCCCCACCTAAGGATAAAAGGATCAGAGGTAGAGTTTCTTCCTGTGGAACCTGGTGATATCTCCATAACAACAACAACAATGATAGAGGATTTTGAGGGATCGCTCATACCTGTGAAGCCAGGTGGAGATGATACCCAGTACCTGCAATACTGCATCACCAAGAAGAGATACATATATATACATATGTATATATATCCATATATACCCAATACCTACAATCTGATTTGTATGTATATCCATATGTATATATACATATCTCTTCTTGGTGATGCAAGATTGCAGGTACTAGGTATCATCTCCACTTGGCTTCATAGGTTTGAGTGATCCCTCAAAATCCTCGATCGTTGTTGTTGTTGTTACAGAGATATCACCAGGTTCCACAGGAAGAAACTCTACCTCTAATCCTTTTATCCTTAGGTGAGGAGTTTTTGAGTCAGTCCCTTGTGTGGATGTATTATGTGATCTCTCAGTTTATTGTTTTTGTGGATCTTGTAGCTAGTTTCTTATCTTTTGCATTCATTGAGAGTGAGGTTTTGAGTATGGTAGCTTTAACTTTCTTCATGGTATGTTCAAATTTGTTAGTAGATTATTGATATGAGTTATTGTTCATTTGAGGGTATGATTTAGTAATTTATCTTTAGTAGTAGCTACTATTATACTAGCATATCTCATTAGGAACGAGTTAGTATGTGATTAAATCATGTGATTTTAATATCAATAATATTAAATAATTTTATGGTATTATTTTATAATACTCATAATAACAAGTGTCTATGAAAATATTAATAATAAATGTTTTAAATAATAGTGGTAAAATTTAACTTATGTTAGTAGCTACCTAATATATATTTTAAAATATGGATTAGTGTATGAATAAATGATATGTTTTATAGTAATGTTATTCATAATATTTAATATTAAAAATAATGTCTTACTTATGGTATATGTACCATAAGCATATGGGTGCATACATATGCCTATGAATACATATATAAATAAATATATATTATTATTATAAAATAAATTAATTATGTGAAGGGAAATTATTATGAGGCTATGGTAAGGTTATGTTATATTTTATTTGAGAAATGCATTTGGTAATTACCATAGTAAACAAGTTAGGAAAAAATATTCCTAAAATATTTATTATTTATTTTGTCATCCTCAAATTTAGGAGACATAGATTATAGTTTTATTAAAAAATTATTTATCCCTTTTCGGGAATGGTTTTACAAACCGTAGTATTAACGGATAACCGGTGGATAGTTGCATTGGTTGGAATACCTGTGCAACTACTCCCCAATCTATATACAAAGGGATCTCATGTGTGAGAGGGGGTTGGAGATGAATTTGGATTCAAGAAGAGATATTGTATAGTTGATCATTTTTATTTGTAGGGAATTATAGTTGTGAGGAGAGAATTAATTATTCTCTAAGAGTAGAATTTGTTGATCCGGGCAGAGGCTGGAGTTTGCATTCCGAAGGATTTGAAGGAGTGCTGGAAGAGTTTGAGAGGAGTAGATTCTTCTTCATCAACTAGTCTCCGCAGGACTCTGGGTTGGAATCCATCCCGAGAGATAAATCTCTTTTATTATATGAATGCTGGTTTTAGATTTGTTTGAATGCTTCTGAATATGTTTTTATTTGCAGAAAGTTTATACATTATTGTATTATTGCAAAATGTTAATAAATTATTGTATTCTATATTATTATATTATTGCAGAATGTTTATGTATTATGTATTATTGTAGAATGTTTATCCATTATTGTATTATTGTATAAACATTTATACAATTATAAGTTGTTGTAGTATTGTACAATGCCAGACGTTTTAGGATTAATAATATTTTATCTCCTGTCTTTAAGCAATGTGCAAAATATTTGTATTTAGTTTTCTGTTGTTAAAGTATTGATGTCAGTAAACAATAGGCATAGCTTTGTAATCCTGAGTTATTGATGTCGTATTTGGATTAGGGCAATATTCTATCATTACCCATGATTCTGTAATTAATCGAGCATTTGTTGATCTGGGTAGAGGCTGGAGTTTGCATTCTGAAGGATTTGAAGGAGTGCTGGAAGAGTTTAAGAGGAGTAGATTCTTCTTCATCAACCGGTCTCTGCAGGACTCCGGGTTGCAATCTATCCTGAGAGATAAATCTCTTTTATTATATGAATGCTAGTTTTAGATTTGTTTGAATGCTTCTGAATATGTTTTTGTTTGTAGAAAGTTTATACATTATTGTATTATTGCAAAATGTTAATACATTATTGTATTCTATATTATTATATTATTGCAGAATGTTTATGTATTCTGTATTATAAATGATAACAATAAATGAGCATATCAATCATTTGATAAACATATCATCATCCAAAAAATATAAATGTAAATGTGTAGCTCTAACCATCATAATAGAATGTCCAAATTAGAAAGTCCAAGTATCAACATAGGAGAGGGTATTATATAATAACTTTGGGTACACAGTAAGGTACTGTAAGCTGTAGACCAATCAAGACAAAAGAAGACCACCCATGTATTACAAATGCAATAATCTAGGTTGCTTGGCCAAATAATAGTATCAGAAACCCATAGCAATGGACTGCTTATTTTAGGATTGGACACCCTAAATGATTTCTAAATGGATTATTCAGTCTCATTTAATTATCAACCAGGGACATAAACTTGGAATGACATTCGCAAAGTATATTCTTCAAACCTTCTCAATCTAAGACTATCTATGGAATTCAAATGCTTATGCTTGAAGAAAACTATGCTAGAACTTGGTAAATGAAGTTATTCTAACAAAGCAGGAATTCATGGCTAGAAATTACTCCAACCGCCTATGTTGCAGGAATAGGCTACCAATTCTGTTATCAGTAGCTGCAGGAATAGAAGAGTTCTAATTACTTAGGAATAAACAACAAAATGAACTTTATGCTGACATAATAATTCACTCATCAAGTGGGCCCCCTTGAATGAGTGAATAGTGTGTGTGTGAAAATTGTACCTGATCTGTAAGCACAACACTTCAGTAAAACATTAGAGGTTAGCTATAATAAAAATCATGCAAAATTGAAATCTAATCTAACCAAGCGATTTACTGCCTTCTAATAGGTGTGAGATTGATGTTCTCAGATTGTAATCGAGATCAATGACCTAGACGACACCTAAATGAAGGATTTGAATGCAATTGATCTAGATATGAGATTGAATGCAATTAATCTATTTTTTTGGATTTTATGATGCAATAAGGAATGAAAACTTGATATGAATCTATGCTAGATGAAATTGATATGCTATGAATGCTATTGAAAATTGATATGCAATGCTAATCTAACAATGATATGCAATATGAATTCAAAAATAAGATTGATCTCACGAAGATGTCGATTTGCAAGAGCTTTGATTCTTCAATTCCAATTCTCCAGCGTGATTGTGCAAAATATGAGATGCTTTGATGCAAATTTGAGAGATGAATTATGAAGAGATGAGCCTTGTTTTTATAGAAATCCAAGGCTTTGGAGGTGCATGGGAAAAGAAGCCATAAATCACTCAAATAACTCAGGTTGATTTTTGAGTTATTTTTAAATAAAGAATAATTAACTCACAAAAACATGCAAAAGCTAAGTTTTAACTCAAAATAGAGTTTAGCTTTAATTGATAATTGATAGTTGTCTGCTTTTATGATTGTGCATGTTTTATTTATGAATTAATTTAATAATAAAGTGATTTATTTCCAACTTAACTGCATTTTAAAAATAAAACAATTGATTTATGGGTTAATCAATTATTTAATCAAATTTTTATTAAAAACTATATTATTAAATAATGACAACTTGCTTTAATTAATTAAATAAAAATTTAATCAATTATTCATAGGATATTTGGATTTATTGTCAAAATTAAATAATACAATTAATAATAGATAGAATTAAATTTAATTACACAATTAAGTGGCAAGATATTAAATCTAATTAATTAAATATGAAAATATTCAATTAATCAAACTTTAGGATAAATGTGATTTATTGCCAAATAATTATAAAATTAAAGATAATTATGATGATTAAGAATATTACTAAGAATATTCCCCGATGCAGAATTTAAGATAATCAATTATGATTCGATGATGTTTAGATGTGCCTTAGATTAGGACTTTGATGTCAATTCTGTTCGAATTGAAGATGTAGGAGATTAATGAACTTATAGCCCATTTTTGGGGTATTACATTTTGCCCCTCTTTGAATTACTGTGCAAAGCACAGTGGTTCAAAGATAGTCTGTGTTTGATAGAGATATGAAACTGATGTTTGAAATTGAGACAGAAGCTGACTGATATTGATTTGATATGGAGATAATAGGTCCTGAGTGACCAAAGATAATGTTCACTATAACAGAAAATGAACCTATGATTGTGAAAAAGTGTCAAAATGCCTGATTCCAAACCTTAGGATTGCAAAGAAGTGAGTGACCCATTCTAGACTCGATTGTCTTAGTAGAACTAGCAGGTATCACATCCAAACCCTTCAGTTGCCGAAGAACCAAGGAAAGAACACTATGATCTGATGGTTGCAAAAACTGATACAATTTACAAGATTAGGAGAATACCAAATTGATATGGATCTTGATGAATCTGATATGCCCCAAGTGATATGATAGATTTGCCCCGAGCAATGAGGACTTTTGATGAATCAGTAACTAGACGTGATTGTTTGTCTTGATCACTGATGAAAGATATTGATAGACTATAAAGATATGATTTCAAATTTGATTACAGACTTTGAATTGATGTGCAATACCATGCCCCCTTCGGGATTAAAATTGAAATCTGATAAGAAAATTCAGCGTTGAGAGCTTAGAAGCATGTTGATTGATGGGAAAAGTGGTTATACACGTTCAAGAGCACATTCTGCATCGTTTAGAGGTCCTGGAGACCAAGGTTGACTAGGTTTGACCATGAGTTTACCATGGTTGACCAAGTTGAAATTTTGATAGTTTGATGTTAGATAATCAGTTAAGTTGAATACTAGATTTCTATGATGATTGAAGGTTGATTATGCAAGTAGTTAATAATATGAATGATCTCAGATTTGAATTTTGATCCCGAAAAAGGATTCTACTTGCTGCTTCGTTGGAGCAACCTTCGTGTGAGATTCAGCTCTTGTTAGACTTGAAGATGTGATTTGAAGAATCGTTTAAGCATTGGAGTTCGTTTAATCATTGTGAGATCATGCAAACATGAAAAATGCAAAGAGACATGCAAAATGAAATGCAACCTAAGACCTAGGACCTAGTCACTGATCATATGTCGATTTGTTATCATCATTGAACTTTTAGGTAACCGGATAAATCAATACAATGCCCACTAGCTATGAAACCATAGACATATGAATATCAATTTGTATGCGCAAGAATCAATACAATCCCCACTGGTCAACAACCATGGATATATGAATATTGATTTTATTTCAGAATGTGGGATTAGATATAAGCACCAAGGCACAAACGCTAGGATGACCTGAATATCATGTCCATTTTGATATAGCAATTTGTACAAGCATCAAAACATAAACATCATGATGACCTGAATACGCCTTGCATTGCAAACACATCAAAGAGTTAAGAGATCATTCTAAATCCAATGTGAATTACCCGTAGTGACCCTTTATCGTTCACATCCTTAGGCAAGATCACGTTTCACAGTAGGAGAAAGAACTCACTCAAAAAAAGACAACAGTTAGATCAAACTTCCTTGAATTTTTTGGGTATCAATGGTCGAGGTACGCATGGCCATCCAATTTGAGATAGAGGCTCTTACAGTCAGACACCATTTCAATCCAAAATTTCCAAAGACGTTAGATTTTCACATACAAGCAGAAGACAAAGAAAAGATTATGTCCCTAGTCATCACTCTCTAAATCCTAGAAAGGACATCATTGAAGAGCTCGAAGGGACACAATATGCAAAAATCTCAATGTGAATCAGTAAGCATACAAGGAGATAAAAGCATGTAAAAAGCACAGATCATTTTCAGTTTGATGTTTGATTGCGTTGTTGTAGATGCAAAATCTTTTCTGGAGACGAGATAGACAGACTAAATCAACTTGAAGCTTCAAAGGACTCTAACTAAATAGGATACATCTAAGATACATTGGAGGCCATAGGATATGACATTGATTGCCCCCCAAGTGTTAAACATTGATAGGATGCAGACGCTCGAGCTGGTTGGTGTACAGACCAACTTATTGAAAACTGGAAATGTAGAAACAAACCGGGAGATATGTACAAACTAAAGCAAGACTAAAAGCTGGGAAAGACCAAGATTGTGCTGATAGATGGAGTGTTTTGAGCAAGTGGTGCTTGTTTGCTAGGTTTTCACCATCTTGGCAGAGATTCTATTTTTTCTACCAAGGCGCCTGTTTCCAGGTTTTCACCAAGGCACTTTTTCTTTTTTCATTTTTTTTGTATGTTTCATTTTTTCAATTTTTTTTTGTACTTTTGATATTTTTTGATTTTTTTGTGAATCATGAAGGCACCTATTGCTAGGTTTTCACCAAGATGTTCATTTTTTCAGGACTTTTTCTAATTTTTAAGATTTTTTCAAGACATTTACCAAGCACTGAATGCCTTAGGTGTAGAATTTCTTCAGATGGAGAACGTTGATTGGTTCTCGGAGCTGTTCTCCTTCAGTCATTGAGAGTTGATAGGTACCAGAGTCAAAAGTAGAAATGATAACAAAGGGACCCAGCCAATTGGGTTTGAACTTCCCCTTGCGTTCTTGATGTGATTGATTTTTAGGATTTTCTCTCAACACTAGATCACCAACCTAAAAAATGTTGTGTCTAACTTTCTTGTTGTAGCCTCTAGACATTCTTTTCTGATACACTCTGAGATGATCATCTGTTGCTTGCCTGCGCTCATCTAGTAATTCAAGTTCTTGTATCCTAGACACTCTGTAGTCTTTATCAGTAACAAGTCCATGCATTCTGATTCTGAGTGATGGGATTTCAACCTCAATAGGCAGTATCGCTTTAGACCCATAAACTAAAGTGAAAGGTGTAGCTCCTGTAGGCGTTCTGATACTAGTTTTGTATGCCCAAAGAGCTGGATTGATCATGAGATGCCAGTCTCTTCCTATTTTATTCACTGTTCTATGCAAGATCTTCAGGAGATTTTTTTTTGAAGCCTCAGCTTGTCCATTCCCTTGAGGATAGTAAATAGAAGACCAATGTTGTGTAATCTTGAATTTAGCACATAAGTCATCTAGATCCTTATTTTTGAATTGTCCCCCATTATTTGTGATTATAGAGTGAGGGATCCCATATCTGCAAATGATGTAGTTCAGGATGAACATAGAGATCTATTTCCCCGTTGCTTGTGTTAGAGGAACTGCTTCTACCCATTTTGTAAAATAATCTGTAGCTGTGATTATATGGGTATGTCCATTAGAAGAGTGTGGATGGATAGCGCCTATGAGATCAAATGCCCATTGTTGAAAAGGTCATTGTGTAATAAAGGGAATTAGATCTCTCCCTGGAGCATGAATCAAGTTGCCATGTACTTGACACTATTGATAGTTTTTAGCAAATTTAATAGCCTCTTTCTCCATTTCAAGCCAATAGTACCTAGCCCTAATAAGTTTTTGAGCTAACGTTAAACCATTTGAGTGCGATCCACATATACCCTCATGGACTTCCTCTAATGCACGTTGAGACTCTTCCCATTCTAAACATCTAAGCAGTGTACCATCTAGACCTCATTTGTATAGATCATTACCAATGATGACATATCAGGATGCAGATTGGATAAGGTTTCATTTCTCAAAATGGTTAAAGGACTTAGGGATGATTTGGTCATGGAGATAGGAGAACAGATTTTTGTAGTGAGATGAGTCATAACCTACAACAGTGTAGATCATGCGGGTTTCAGGGGAGTCATATGCAGGATAGGAGAGGGTTTCCACCAAGAACTCGTAGCGTAGTTCATGTTCAGGCTGCTGTAAGAGAGAAGATAATGTCACCATTTCATTGGTAGCCTTATTCTTCATTCTAGGTATTTGCTCAAATGTGATAGATATGAAATATTTCTTTAAATCATCTACCATTCTCTTGTAAGGAATGAGCTTTTCATCTTTGGTTTGGTACACATCATTGACTTGGTGGATAACCAATTGTGAGTCTCCATGGATGTGCATCTCTGTAACTCTCCACTGTATTGTCATTTTCATACCATTGAGAAGTGCCTCATATTCTGCAATATTGTTTGTGCAAGGAAAATTTAGTCTGAATGCTTTGGGTATCGAGTATCCTTGAGGAGTGATGAACAATATGCCTACTCCAGATCCATTCTATGTGTAGGAGCCATCAAAGAATAACCGCCATGCTCTAGAAGAGAGGTGCATGATAGAGGAATAGGGAAATTCCATTTGCATGGGTGTATCATCAAATAGTGGTGCTTCAGCTAATTGATCAGCAATGACCTTTTCTTTGATAGCTTTTCTTTCAACATATTCAATGTCAAATTCACTCAAGAGCATGACCCATTTAGCTAGTCTACCTGTGAGGGCAGCTTTGCTTAGGAGATATTTTAGTGGATCAATTTTAGATACCAAATGAGGAGTATGAGCTAACATGTAGTGTCTCAGTTTCTATGATGCAAAGATCATAGCTAGACATGCCTTCTCTATCATTGAGTAGTTCTTCTCATAGGCCACTAAAGTTCTGCTGATATAGTAGATGGCTCTTTCTTTCTTGTTCTCATCATGCTGTGCTAGCACTGCCCCCAGTGATGTATCTGTTGTGGTGATATATAATATTAATGGCTTCCCATGAATAGGAGGCATCAATATAGGTGGATTTGATAGATACTTCTTGATATGGTTAAAGTTGTTCTCGCATTCTTCATTCCATGCAAAGGTCACACCTTTATGTAATGTTTTTGTAAAAGGCTGTGATATGTCCGCTAGCTGTGATATGAATCTTCTGATAGATTGAACTCTGCCTTGCAACATCCTCATTTGACTCATATTTGTGGGAGGTTGCATCTCTATTATAGCCTTGACTTTAGCCGGATCAACTTCAATGCTTGTCTTTGAAACTATGTATCCTAAGAGCTTTCCAGAAGTGACACCAAAAGCACACTTCTTAGGATTTAGTCAGAGACTAAACTGTTCCATTCTGTCTAGGATCATGCTCAAGTCTGTTAGATGTTTAGTTCTAATCATGGATTTTGCCAAGGTATCATCCACGTAATCCTCCATTGTTTTATGCATCATATCATGAAAAATAGATGTCATTGCTCTTTGATATGTAGCTCCAGCATTTTTGAGTCCGAATAGCATAACATTCCAACAGAAGGTTCTCCACGCACATGTGAAAGCTATTTTCTCTTGATCTTCTGGAGCAATTTTGATTTGGTTGTACCCAGAAAAGCCATCCATTAAGGAATACATTTCATAGCCCGCAGTCATGTCCACTATCATATCAATGTTAGGCAGTGGAAAATCATCCTTAGGGCATGCTTTGTTCACGTCTCTAAAGTCCATGCACACTCTGATTGAACCATCTGGTTTTGAAATAGGTACAATGTTAGAGATCCACTCAGCATAGTCTATGACATAGATGAATCTAGCTTTGAGGAGTTTTTCTAGCTCTACTTTGACTAAGAGTGCCACATGAGGATGCATCTTTCTCAATTTCTGTTTGACTGGTTTTACTCCAGGAGCAATGGATAGATGGTGCATAATGAGATTGGGATCCAATCCTGGCATATCTGAATATTTCCATGCAAAATTGATCTTTTTTTCTGATAAGAATGTAGTGAATTTTTGTTTCTCTTCTTCTGATAGAGATTGTGCTACATGTACCAATTATGGTTCCTCTATTGTACCCAAATTGATGGATTGAGTTGGCTCAATCAGAACTAGAGATCTATCCTATAAATGACTCAAAAGGACATCAAATATCTCATCCTTAGGTGCCTCAGAGAGGTTTTTACCTTCAGATACGTCTTTTCTTTTTACTTTTGTAGGATCTGAGACTGCCACAAAGTGGTTTTCACCCTTAGAACTCTTTTTCTTTTTCTTTTTATTTTTTTGACTAAGATATTTGATGTCCGACTCGGTCATGCTAACACTTGGTTCACTAATGGAAGTCCTCATAGGCTCGACTGCATTGAGGTAGCAAGCAAGGGCATAGTCATTTGGAAAGGTTTAGATACCGTGGCTTGGGTTCATGGAAGTTCGGTCAATAAGATCAGGGCATTGGATAGTTAAAGCAGGAAAGGCTTGGGATATGGTGTTCACGTATGTGGATATGTCATCATTGGTCCTAACCTAATGCTCAAGTTCAAAGGTGATATTACAGCTCAAAATATTCAATTCGTGAATAGGCTCAACATCATCATGGGAGTCCTCTTCAGCCATAGGTGGATCAGACACGTTAAGTTCATTGTTTTTCTCTAGACCTACGTTGGGTTGAGATACATATTGGTGAATAACATCAATGTATTTCTCTATTATAAGCTCATCTTCTTCTGGAATGCCACCCCATTCATAGTCATTTGACTCAGCTTCTGATTCAGGATCTCTAGGAAATCTTAGAAAATGTGTGAAATCAGGATGAATACCCCAAGAAGGATTACCCTCAGTCTCTGACTTGAATTCATATTCATGGGAATCAGTGTCAAAATAACTACCCCCTTCTTCTTGATTAGTTTGATTGCCATCGAGATTAGCTGGTTCTTGTGGTGCAACCATCTCTTGCGCTACAAGAGGTTCTTGTGTTTCTACTACATTAATTCTTTTGATAGGATCATCTTTATCATCAAGAAGATCTTTGATCTCTTTAGGCAATTTTTCATAGGGGATGAGTTCTGAACTATCTAAATCATCATCTGAGGGTTCTGTCTCTTCTTTCTTGAGAAGGGGTTCTCCTGGTGCAATTTGTTCTATGACATGAGAACAACCACCTTTGAGATGATAGGGTGTCTTCTTAAAGCCTAATCCACCAGTATCTTTGTTGGCTCTACCAATATGTGAAATGGGTGTCACAAGACCCTTTCCTCTAATTCCTAGAGGTCCTTGACTGGAATATCCCATCTTGGCTATCAATTTGTTCCCTGGACCATATGAATTAGAAGGGATTGTAGGTGCTATAGATTCACTAGGTTGAACAATTTTAGATTCAAAATCCTCTTTTTATAGCCATGCAAGCATAGCTTCATCCTCTTCAAATTCTTGTTTGGATACTTGCTCCACCACAAAATTTCTTTTGTATGCTTCCATAGGTTCCTTAGGTTCTGATTTAGATTGCTTCAAAGATTGTCCATATGACTTGGGTGAGATAGGGAGAGATGTCAGAGACAAGACTAGCTCTATAGTGTATTCTCCCATCCCATTTTGTTTGATATTGATCTCTTTAGCAATGTCATCCATCTTAGATGTGGAAGCAACATTTAGTCACTTGATGGAAGATTCTCTGTTATTAGGAACAAGCTTATCGGCACTTTCCTTTAATGTATTGCAAGTTGTACTCAAATCTGTTGGGATAGTAACCTCCACTCCTTCATAGGGAAATTTCAAGAATTGTTGGTACGTAGAAGGAATGGCTTTCATTTCATGGATCCAGGGTCTCCCTAGAAGGATATTGTAAGCCAATGGTAGATCAAGCACCTGACATGTGGTATCTTTGATGACCAAACCCACTCGGATGGGTAAGACAATGGTGCCTTTAGAAGATCTTTCCTATTCATCATAGGCCTTTATGGTGATCTTCTTTTGAGGATCAATAGCCATCTCTGAGAATCCCAACTATGTGATTAAGTTGTAAGAACAAATGTTGAGGCCTGCGCCCCCATCTATCAACACATGTTTGACTTGACGGTTTTGGATCAAGACTTCTATGTGTAAGGGCTGATTATGTGGGTGACTCAAAGAGTTGTCATCTTCCTCTGAAAAGGAGATATATTGCAGAGACGTTAGATGACCAACCATAGTCTGGAACCTTTCTAGATCTAGATCATCAGGAACATTAGAGCCGAGCAAAGCTTTGTCTAGGATATCTCTGTGAGCTGGAGATATTCGAAGTAACTCAAACATAGAGATTTTGGCATTGGTATGCTGGAGTTGTTTGATGATGCTGTAAGATGTAGGCCTTGTATCCTTTGGATTTGAAGATTTCAAGGCAGCCTTCTGTTTAGAAGCAGATGTGAGATTGAAAGATATCTTAGGGACATTAGATGAACTTGGTGTTTGTCCTTTCAGATGAGCCTGAGCTTGTGATCTAGTAACCGCATTAGCTGAGGAATGATTTATGTCTCTTTGTATAATCATGATGACATTGCAGCTCTCAAAGAGACATGGTTCAACCATATTGATGACAGCATTGTTTCCAGGGTAGGCATAGTTGACTTTTGCCCCCATGTTAGGCTAAGAAGTGGAAACTCCCTTGCCATGTTGTGGAAACGATTCTATAAATGCTATGTGATCATTATTGCTGGTAGGATTATCGATCATGATGTCTCCTTGATCTATCAAGTCTTGAATGGTTTGGTTTAAGTGGAAGCATCCATTAGTTCTGTGGCCTTTAGTCCGATGGAAAGCACATAATTCATTATCTTTCCACCAATATGGTTTTGGATCCAGATCAGGGTTTCGGATTGGTGGTAAAGAGATCATGTTATCAGCTATTAGGGTTCTCAGGGAAGATTCCAAAGATTCTCCCAGGGGAGTAAACTTTCATTTATATTGGAATAAAGTTTGATGAGCCTATTGTTATACATTGTGATAACACCAGTACAGTGAGAATGTCAAAAAATCCTATTTTACATTCTAAGACTAAACATATTGAGATCAAGTATCATGTTGTAAGAGAAAAAGTTACAGAAAAAGAAGTAAGATTGGAGTACATAAGTACAAAGGAGCAGATAGCAGATATATTTACAAAGCCTTTACCTAAGGATACATTTGTGTATCCGAGAGGTATGCTTGGGGTTATGCACCAACCTATTTTTGAGAATTGATGCAGATGATTGCATCCATCCAGTGGTATATGAGCCCTATCATTCTTCTGGATTGGATGTTGGAACTTCCTCTATGGGGGAGTTTATGAGCTGAGTCACGAGGACTCTTGTTATTGTATTTTTCTGAGAAGTGTCTTTTGACATTAAGTTGTTGTTGACTTAGTGATGGAATTTATGTCATTGATGTCAATGGGGGAGAGATATACATGAAAAACATTGTGGATTGTATGAGAGAGCTGAATAGGAAAATGAAACAAGATTTAATTTGATATTTTGCAGTGATGTTGCAGTATTAGATTTTTGGAACATTGGATGTTTTTTTTCATCTATGTTGCCATCAATGCCAATGGGGGAGATTGTTAGGAATGAATGCAAAGTATTTTGTCAGTCATTCTATAGCATTTTTTGTTGCATTCATGACTTGGATTGTCATTGATGTCAACATAGTGATATTCTGGATATTAGCAGGAAAGTAGGTACAGTTTTGTTTTGTGCACATGTTGTATTATAGATT